>JAJAGP010000557.1:0-363135 GCA_025084515.1 Ancistrus triradiatus | reverse complement strand
ATAGGGCCAAACTGTGCTCCAGAAGATACGCCCACACATTACACCATCTCCACCAACCTGGACTGTCGGCACAAGGATTTAAGCTACACCTGTGTGCCTCAGCAGAAGTAAAGATTGACTCTTTCATGGATACTGCTTTTGTACCAAATTTACATATACTTTTAGTCATTTAGCAGACGCCATCATCCAGAGAGTCTTCCAACTGATAGAGTCTTGCAATTGTGGGTTAAGGGTCTTGCTCAGGGACCCAGCAGTGGCAGCTTGGTGGAGGTGGGATTTAAATCCCGGATCTTCCAGTCCACAGCCCAGTACCTTAGCCACTAGGCTACCACAGGCCCCAAAATCATGATTACCCATTGACATCACGTGTTTGAAATCACATCATTTAAACTCATGAAATTCATTCATAATCTTGTCATCCTTCACAGAGGACTTTGTTCAGGCAGTGCAGAGCACAGCTGGGATGGCTGTAGTATTGCTGATAAGGTCTGTCATGGGAAACGGAGATGGAACATCAGTCATGGTGAGTAGTCATATTTTAATGCGCAGTTAAAGTTATTACTAAATTGTTGATGCCACAATATAGAAAAACATCGAGATGTGAAAGTGATACATGTCCACTTTGCAAAGTTAATCTCGAGAATGAAGAATGTACACACATCCTAATGTTTTCTTTGCGTTTCTTTATAGGTGGCAGGCCTCTTGCAGTGCTCAGAACTGGAAGGAGGTGTGGCCCCCCAGTGGCTGAAGGAGAGCTGTGCAGGCCTGTATTTGAGCAGCAGGCCTTCTGCTCTGGCACTGCATCTCAGCCATGGTGCTCTAGCTATGCTCAGCTGGAGAGGGAGAACACTGGGAACAAAGTGTGAGCAACTCCTGCTCCTCATCCCTGAGGTGGTCCTGTCTCTGGGCCCAAGGTGAATATCTAAACATATTTGCTGGTACAGGTTTACATACAGATTTTTGTTTAATTTACACCTGCCATGTACTTGCTGCGGTCGACGCCCCAGAGATCCCCGGTTTGATCCTGGCCCCAGACTTCTCTTGTGTGGAGTTTGTATGTCCTCCCTGTTGTCCATATATTTACTCCAGCTACTCTGTCTTTGTAGATTGTGCCTAATGTGAGTGTTTGGCTGGTATTATAACCATGCTTCTGTCACAAATAGCTCTTCATGCTGATGTAATCTTTAATAAATATGTAAAAACATAAACAAACAAACAAAAAAAACTGCATCTGCTGCCACTGAGCACATAGTGTTTGGTGGTGGACCTCTCTCAGCACAACAGTGACGCTGACCTGCCATTTGTGATGTCCTGGTGTAAGAGCAGCAGTGGTATCGGGTTCTAAAAAACAGTGTACTCTGGTCAGCTTAGGTTTGACAAGTGTGACGTCAGTGCCCAGCCAAAAAAAAGCAAAGGTATTGATTTTCCTAGAGATGTTGTGATGCCACTTCACTTGTTATACTGCAGCTTTGGCTATCTACTAAAACTGATATTGCTCTGATAAACTTTCACTTTTAAACAAATAATAGTAATAATAATAATATACACTCTCCAGTCACGCCATTAGGCACAGCTTGCTAGTACCGGGTTGGACCAGAGTTCACCAACAGAGTAAGTGTTTTTTTTGTTTAACTTTTCACTTTGAATCCATTACTCACTAAATGAGATTTTTCAACACATTTGTTATAAAATAAGATTTGTTTTTATGATTTGGGCCAACTGTAGGTTAATGTGCAAGTGTTTTAAACATTAACTTACTTATCATTACTTATCAGTGCAGGGTTAATTTTGATGGCAGATTTTGGTATAGTTTTAATCATAGTCTTTTGACTAAAACATAATTTATTTTTAGTCATAACTTGGTCATCTGAATTGTTTTTAGTTTTAGTCAACTAATTATAATACCATTATAGTCGACTAAATCTACAGTAGATTCAGTCGACTAAAATATGAAATGTAAAGGTTAGCAATATGTACATGCTATTTTAAACATTCCCCTTGCGTTATTCAAGTCTATGTGCACTTGGACTAAATGAAACGTCTAAATGCCAGCACTCATAATAATGGTATACATTAAAGTGGTTCTAACTCAGTTTCCACCATAGATCTGCTTCCAACTTGGTTTGGACATTCAAATAATCTAGCATAGAATAAAGTTAGAATGATTGATATATTATTTGCTCTAACTAAGATATAAGCTCGGGTCCACATGTATGCATTGATGATAACAGTGTGTAGTAAAGTGGTCACCAGAACTCAGTTTCCACCAAAGATCTGCTTCAAACTCGTTGTGGACACTCGGGAGATATTGTAGAATAGACTTCGAATAAATGATATATTATGAGCTTAATTAAACCTATAAGGTCAGATAAATGTGCATGCTCAATATGCATATATTCATGATTACAGTATATAAAAAAGTTGTTGTTAACCGAATACCCCTTACAGCAAGTATGAACACTTTTTACACAAAGTAAAATGTATCCACTTCGCGAACTGGAAACGTGTATTAATTCCTACTTTATTCACTGAAATATTGGCTTGAACAAAATGAACTTCAGTGCGTTCGCAACGTACTACCGTAATGCAGCTAAATAGGAGCTCGCGCCATTTGGGTGCGGCTTTCGGTTTCAAGTTTGTTGTATTTTTACCGGACATAGTCGCCCCACACAGTTTACTAAGGGTCTTGTTCTCCTTGACATCTAATGAGAGATGTGCCAATATATCGACTCTCGGCTTTCTCCCAGGTGTTTCTCACGCACTGTCGAGTTGGTTTCCTGACAAACAGTACTGAGGCTAATTGTATGGTCTTCCCGGGGTCGAATCAAATGTACCGCATTATTGATTCGGAACGGTTCAATTCTATTTACATTATTCCTTATGGGAAAAATGCCCATCACTTGTTCTGGTTCTCGGCAAGCTTTCTGGAACGAATTAACGACTAGAACTGCGGTACCACTGTACTTTGATTGCTGCTGTGTCTATTTAAGTGCTGGTTCGTATGTAGCATTCATTTCGGGCATTATTGCATTGGGTAGGAGATGAGTGCAGCTCTGATAAGGTCAACCACAAACTTTATTATGTACAATCTAATCGGTAGCGTTTGGTTAACTCACTGTTGTTCAGTTTGAGAACATTTCTTTTGCCTCGTCATCTTTCCGTCTTCCGTCTTACTTCTCGACTTAAGGGAACTCCTAACAGTTTTTCACCTTAGGAGCTGTTTCAGGGGTTAACATGCTTCATGAACAACTTTTATGTTTACTAGGATCTGCTCCTTACTTTGAGAGGGATCTCCCACAATTTTAAGATTTTGCTTAGAATTTCGTCACTAGGAGCTACTCTTAGCACTATGAATCTTTATGAATGTAGTATGATCTGTTTGAGGTGATTTGAGCTTTTTGACATGGAAGGTGTAGTAGAAGATGGGTACAGTGTGCTCGTAAAGGGCTGGACATGGTCAGCATCAGTACTCAGGTAGACTAAACAATGTTTAATTGGTATTAAGGGACCTGAAGTGTGTCAAGAAAATGTCCCCACACAATTACACTACCACCAGCCAGTGGTAGTGTACCACCAGGTATGTTCCTCAGAACAGTCTTGCAGTAATTGATATTCTTTCAAGAACTGGTGTCAAATAAGCCTGACTTACTCTATCTTACACCTTTCTAACTATCAGCTGAGGACTAGTGTCACAACTCTTGGGTTAAGCCTAGCGGTTAAGGTACTGGACTCTGAGCCAGAAGATCCAGGGTTCAAATCCCACCTCTGCCAAGCTGCCCCTGTTGGGTCCTTGAGCAAGACCCTTAACCCACAATTGCTTGGATAGTAAGACTGTACCAATTGTAAGTCGCTCTGGATAAGGACGTCTGCTAAATGCTCTAAATGTAAATGTAAACCAGCCTGAACCATTGATAGATCCAGGCAGGATGGCTCCATGCTTTCATGTTATTTCTACCAAATTCTGACCTTACCACAAATGTCACAGCAAAACTCGAAACTCGTCAGACCAGGAAACGTTTTTCCAGTCTGCTGTTGTCCATTTATGATGAGTCCAATGCGAACTGTAGCCTCAGTTGTCTGGTGACAGGAGTGGTACCTGTTGTGGTCTTCTGCTGCTGTAGCCCATCTGCTTCAAGGTTTTACGTGTTGTGTATTCAGAGGTATACTGCATACCTTGGTTATAAGAAGTGTTTATATGAATTACTGTTTCCTTTCTGTCAGCTTGAACCAGTTTGGCCATTCTAATCAGCAATGGAGGAACTGCCGCTCACTGTACAGTTTCTGAAATGCTTACACTAGCTCGTCTAGCACCAGCAACCATGCCACGTTCAAAGTCACTTTAATCACCTGTCTGTCCCAATCTGATTCTCGGTTTGAACTTCAGCAGGCTGTAGCTGACCATATTAAAATGTGACATCAAGAACAAACTAATACTTACTTAGTATAAAATCCACAACAATTGGTTATGAAAGACTGCCATCCTTTATTCATACACTACAAAAAATAAACAGCAAATTTGGATTGAATTTAGGGAAAAAAAAAAGAAATCAAATCTATACCGACTTTCAGTTTAAATCAAGCGCTGTGCTTTAGGAGTGAGTGGACAGGGAGACAAGTAAACTCAACGGAATGAAAATGGCGAGAACACACTTTCATTAAAGAGGGAATGCTGTCAAATGCCAAGTTGTTTCATCTCACTGCTGATACCCAAGCCATTTTACACCTTTTGGTTATGTCATCCTTATGATTTCCTTGATATTTCTTTCAAGTATTGAAAATAGAAAGAATGAACTACATTTGAGAGTTCCTTTCTTGAATGATTGTTTTTGCAATGGTTGGTCAGTGCTGTGTTTAAATCTGTGACCAACCACTGCAAAAACAAAATCAACAAAGGCAGTCGTAAAGCTGTGAGTTCTGGTGATCATCAAAAGATTGCAGCTTGCCTGACTGCTGTTATGTGACACACTGCGTTTATCGGATCTTTTTTACCTTCCCTCTGATATCCGATCCAGTGTTCTGGATAGCTGTGGATAGGATTGGGACATCCCAAGACTTTACTGTGGATCCAACTTCACAAAGGCCCTGACTGGTCCTGCTGTCAGCGCTATAATGTTTTGACTTAATGCAGAGTTACTTTAGACTCTGATCTACTTTGCCATTGATTTTTCTTATACTTCTGTGTGTAGTGTGAAGGAGTCCAGCACTGCAATGGTGGTCGCTAGAGTCCTGACCCTGTGGAGCAGCGCTGCCCTCAACTGCCTCCAGGTTGACCGTCCTCCTCTTGTCCTTCGTGAATCTCTCTGTGGCGATTGTCCACTGCCTGCAAAAACCCTCCAGCATGTCTACGCCCACTGGGAGCACCCGTTGGACGGAGTGCGCCACCAAACCCGTGCTCTTTTCCGGAACCTTCTCCTGCTCCACCAGCATTCTGGTGATCCTGCCTCTGAACCAACTTCTGACCCTTATGTTGTCCAGCTGACCCAGAGCATGATGGGACTGGAGTGGCATGTAAAGGGCAAGTACGGTGTGCTGGCATGTCTTGCTGAGCACTTGGGTGCCGAGTACCTTCTCAAGCTTGATGCCAGCCTGCCATCCAGGTTGCTAGGCCTCATGGGAGATCAGACACTGGCACCATATGCTAGTGATCTGTTAGAGAAGCTCTTCGTCAGTCACAAAGAACAGCTGTGTGGCCGGTTTGGAGCTGGACATGACTGGATGGACGGCTGGCAGCAGACATGGGTGATGCCACTGTTGGAGGTGTTATGCACAGCCAAACTGGAGCAGACTACGTATATACTGGATTACTTCCTGCCCAAGCTTTTGCGCTGTTGTCCTGATAGTTTAGGCTGCATGGTGCAGGCCCTACAGGAGATGCCGTCACACTCAGAGGGTGAGAAAGCTACTTGTTTGTAACCGATCAGTCTGTCAAGACATTAGTCTTATTTCTTACTGGCATTTCATCCTTGAATATGCAGCCAAATGAAGTTTATCATTATTGGTGTAACAAATAGGCTGTTCACATCACTATTTGCGTAGCCAAGACATCTGAGAATATTAAACGTAGAAAAGTTTGTGAAATTTACACCAAAGTTGTTTGGTGTAAGGCCGACATTACTGGCACAGCAGTCCTCACAGTCTACAATGAGACCAAAACCAAAGTTATGGAATCACTGTGAAGAAAAAAAATTGTGTATAGAAAAAAAAGTTGCATCGGTAATCGATTAATAATCAAATTGTAGCCCGCTGAATCATAATCGAATTGTGAGGTGCCTGTCTATTCCCACCCCTAGTACATGCTCACCTCAAATAAAACAACCTCTGATCATTAGTAATAGTATTCAAAGAGCTTTCCTCCTATAGTCTTTATATTGTTGTTGTTTTTAGGCTCTATGGTGAGTAGGGGAGCGCTGGGTGCATTAATGACGTGTCTGCGTGCTGCCAGAGCTCAGGGAGTCCTCAGACCAGGAGATGACCGACTATGGGGAACAATGGTGCCTCTTGCATTACTGAAGCAAGCTCTGGTGCACAAGCATGACCAGGTAAGGCCAAGCCAGTGCTGCAGTGGTTAGCTTCTGTAGCCTCACCGCTCCGGGGACCTGACCCAGCCATGGCCTTTGTGTGGGTTTCCTCCAGGTACTCTGCTTTCCTCTCACATTCCAAAGACATGCATTAGGTCAACTGGTGTCTCTAAAGTGTAGCAGTGTGCAAGTATGCATGCATGTGCCCAGGGGTGGTTCGTGGGTGGAACTTGCCAATATTTGAATGATCTCACTGATGAATTGTCTCCTTATATAAACCTTCTAAAAATATTTCGAAAACATGTTGACTACAACCTGTGCCCTGCAGTTGGGAGTTGATGTACACTCACTGGCCACTTTAGTGCTCTATTGGATGGAGATCTGGTGAATGTGGAGGCCATTTGAGTACAGTTATGTTTGAGATGATTTGAGCTTTGTGACATTTTGCATAGAAGATACACTGTGTTCATAAAGTTATGAACGTGGCCAGCAGCAATGCTCAGGTAGGCCATGGTGTTTAAATAATGCTCAGTTGGTGTGCCAAGAATATCCCCACACCATTGCACAACCAACACCTGCCTGAACCGTTGATACAAGACAAGATGGATCCCTGCTTTCATTACCGAATTCTGACCCAACCATCCGAATGGTGCAGCAGAAATCGAGACTCAACCTGGCAACTTTTTCCCAATCTTCTGTTATCCAGTTTTGGTGATCCCATGTGAATTGTAGCCTCAGTTGCCTGCTTTTTAGCTGACAGGAGTGGCACCTGGTGTGGTCCTCTGCTAGAGTAGCCCATCTGCTTCAAGGTTTGACGTGTTGTGCATTCAGAGGTGCTCTTCTGCATACCTTGGTTGGATTGTCTGGCCATTCTCCTGTGTCTTCTGGCATCAACAAGGCATTTTCAGCCAGAGAACTGTCACTCACTGGATATTTGCTCTTCTTGGGACCATCCTTTGTAAAACCCAGACATGGCTGTGTAATATATAAGCAGTTTCTAAAATACTCATACCAACAACCATGCCATGTTCATTTAAATCACCCCCCCTTCTGGTGCTGGGTTTAAACTTCAATGCATTGAGGTTTGATTTTTAGCCCTAATTTAAGATTTAAGTTATGCAAAAACCAACTCCGATAGTACAGATTTTGTAAACCAATTTTCCACAATTTCCAAGATGCTAGTGAGGATATGTACACTAGTATTTGCTATTATTTGTTGAGTTATTTCAGAACTGCATAACTTGTGTGGTCAGGTACGCATGGATGCTCTCGGCTTGCTATGCGAGAGCCATCGCAGCACAGAGACGCTGTCTGCAGAGGAAATGGAGTTGATCCGCCACTTCCTTCCAAGCAACCTAAACAGCCAGTCGCCTGGAGTGAGGCAGCAGACAGTCAGCCTGTTTAAGAAGGTTTGAAACGCCCTACACCGAATAACCTGTTTTTTTTGTAAATGGACAACTCCGAGTCCTCTTAGATGTGTCACAAAGTCTCTGCTAAAACTATTTTGTGCTGTCATGTCAGCTTTTGTGTAGGGTAAAAGAAAGTAGTCAGTCCTTGCAGAAGAAACTGGTGCAGAAGAGGGAAGATCAGCAAAGAGAGCATGACCAGAATACCCTCCACACATACCAGGTGCAGTCTCACTCATTACAAGTAAATGGACCAGCAATGATTTGGCTACATTGTCCCGAATTTCTGTTTAATTAATGTGAATTAATGGTGCGACAGATTTTGAAATGCAGTTGTAGCGACCCTGTCATACTAGTAATACTACTAAACAAAAACGTGATCTAAATGCATTCTGCTACTAATACAGGTTTATATGGTGGAGGCCAAAAATCTGAGATGACATCTGTGTACCTGCGAGTCCTTAAAAAGTCTTAAAACGTCTTGTATTTTAGTTTTTCATATTCACGAATGTCTTAAAATGGAATTGTAGGAGGGCAGGCATTACATTATATCTGGGGCAGAATGAAAAAGCATGTTTTTTTCAGTTTTCTGCTTTATTTGACCAGAATTTTATATCGCACAACAGTGAATATTTCCGCAATGCCCAGTTCAAGTAACTGTATGGTAAATATTAAGCATGCAGCCCCGATTTGAGGGTAATGCAGATGTAATGAGAAGTGGTGAGATGTGAACTTGAGACAGTGGGTTTGAAAAGCACTGGATTCTCACACAAAAAGCACAAGCGCTGTGCTAAAACTCGTAAACGTATTGTGTCCATCGAGTCGTTTGCTGCTACTGCCGGTTTGGCTGTACGTACCAGAGATGATTTGTCTATTTTGAATTATGTTCGCTCCAGCAAAGCGGGTTCCTCTACCAGTCACCAGACAGCAGTCAGTACTTTCTCCGATAGCCACGCTGACGGCAGAAGTGCTTCGAGTTTGATATTAAAAGTTGACACCACTTGTATAGCTCAAATGACGACATTCACACAGTCTTTAGAGAGATATCTCCTGTTTCCGAAGGTGTTTCACCCGTGGAAGGGACAAGCTTGCCTTGTGCGGTCCAGACTCGCTCCTTACGTAAAAAAGAAGCTAGTTTCAAGAGTGAATGAAGATTCTTTTGTCATTAAGTTAGACGAGAGCTTGAACAGGACCACTAAGAATAAACTAGTAGATCTGTATGTAAGACGTTCTCAAGATTCGCACCCACATTCAGTCCTGTTTTTTGGGTCACAATTCAAGGGTCATTTGACAGCAGATGATTTATTGGAACATTTCATGGTAAGCCATGTGAGCTATACAGTAACAACTTTTCAGATTTAGGCAAACACTTGACTACTGCTATTTTTCTTCATTGTCATGCTCTAAGCTACAGTTATGTTAGGCCTTGGACCCAACTGTATAGATTGTTTCTGACAGAGGCTTGGTGCTAATTGAAGTTAAAACTTGAAGTAAATTAGGATTATTTCTCCACTTAAGGGTACTTTTCATTTAAAAGTCATTAAATTTGAACTTAAAACATGTGCAGATACCCTGGAAAATGCATGTTTGGATCTTTTGTGGAGAAGCAGCAACATAATGACCCCAGATATTCCTCAGAACCTTGCAACAACTACTCGAGCTCCAAAAAAGATGTATGAAAGAGTGCTAACTGGCATGGACCTTCCTCAACAGCCACCTGACTGTAAACCAATTGAACATTTATGGGGGCACTTGAAGTCCAAGAGAAATCCATGCATTCTGCAGCATCGCAGGCTGCTTTGGAATATTGTGAAATCATGCTGGGATAACATGGCTCATCAGATTTTACACAAACAAATCTGCAGCCCGTGGCAGCTTGAGCACATGCTGTCATTACAGCAAATTCAACTTTGCACTCAATTTGTACTGTAAATTGATGTTGTCAAACTAAAATGTTAATCACGATTAAACACATTTGTTTTAATACATGTCCCCCTTGCTCTTATGACCTTAGAGATGGTTTTCTGTTGAAAAGCACTACACAGCCATGTGAGTGGATGGTAGAACCTTCAACAGAATTCATTTATTACTTTTTAAATGTTTTAATCACATTATTTTCAAAATGTCTTTGACTTTTCTGACAGACGGCTGCCAGCATGCTTTCAGACCACAAATAAAGCACAGTAAATGACCAAAATCGTATATTTTTAATGCAAAGTCATAGAAGGGAGTATCTGAAATCTATCTATCTTATAGGGTAGTAGAGAGGAGTAAGGCAGGCATGAGTAACTGGGGTTTCTCTCAAAGGATGAGTCACTTGTTTAACCAGGGCGTTCCGGAATATCCAGCCTTCCGTATGATTTATATTACTTATCAATCATTTCTTTAGTCATCCCTACTAGGAGCAGACAAACTGTTTACTGGCTTGTCAAGTGTACCAGTGATTTATAAGAACAGTTTTTAAATAAAACAGTTAAACTTTGTGTGTGTGTGTCCTCAGGAGTTTCTCTGGTGGTTTTGTGAGAGCTTATTCCATGTCCTGCAGCCAGGAGCCTCTTTCTCCAGTTGTTTAATGGCTCTACAGCTGCTGGGGCTGGTGGGTGATCTGTTCTCCTTTAGCACAGGTACTTTTCACTGTTACACTGCTCCTATTGATTTTATTTTACATTTCTGAAATAATCTGTAGAATACCTTTTGATTTTGCTTGATGTATAGGAAGACTTTTTAGGTGATTTAATCTTTAAGAACAAGAGTACATGACCTTGTAACTGCCACTTGGTCTGATAAATAACATGAGGAAATTTGTCAGCTTTAACTTGCTTTTAGTGAGTTGAAATAAAAAATAAAAAAAACAATCATGGCCCTTTTTCTGCTGACAAGATGCTGGTCCTTGTTCCAGAGTCCTTGTACACAGAGAGTTAATCCACTCATACAGTGGGGCGAAAAAGTATTTAGTCAGCCACTGATTGTGCAAGTGCTCCTAATTAGAAAAATGAGAGAGGTCTGTAATTTTCATCATAGGTACACTGAGAGACAAAATGAGAAAAAAAAATTCTAATCAAAGTGTAGGATTTTTAAAGAATTTAATTGTAAATTATGGTGGAAAATAAGTATTTGGTCGCCCACAAACAAGCAAGATTTCTGGCTCTCACAGACCTGTAACTTCTTCTTTGAGAAGCTCGTTACCATCAGTGGCTGACTTAAATGCTTTTTATATATATATATATATATATATATATATATATATATATATATATATATATATATATATATATATATATATATATATATATATATATATATATTGTTGATCTTAAATGGGCATTTCTGTAAGCTAGAAAAGCACCGTCTCTGTTTGCTGTCTGTCCTTTTTATGAATTAAGAAAAACTTTTATTGCACTTAAAAACAATGTTTATTACCAGATGGCATCTTTGGTAGCAGCATAGTTTTCTTTTTAATCCCAGTCCCAGTTAAGAGAAGCAATTCTTAATTCTGGAGACATAGTTTCTCTTTGTTTTCTTCACTATTGAATATTTGAACATCGGCCTTGTGAGTTCAGGTATTGGCTGATGCCGATTATCTCTAAATGGCATTAATCGGTCGACCGCTAATGTATGCATGTACATAAACGTGTGTATGTAATGCTACACTATAACTGAACCAACACCAGCATCATGTCAGTGGAAAGGGGAATCCATAAAGTTCTTACATTTTGTTGATTTCTTTGCTTTTATGGACAAGCTATGTGGAATTCCAGACTAAATGAGTAGAAATATGACCAGCGTACTAACTACTGATTTGTCTGTTTTTCTGTGCGTCAGACTCTGATGGATTTGTCCTGGCGGATTGTGTAACTGTTGCTCACGCACAGGCTGTTCTGTACTGTCTAAACAGCAACTTCCTAGAGGTTAAACAACTGGCATGCACAGTGCTGAAAAAACTGCCTCCCAAAGCAGTGGGCCTTCAGGTTTGTTGATTGAGCTGCATGTCTAGACAAAACGTGTGAAATCTTCCATAATACTCAGTAATGCTACCCCTCGCCTAAACAGGGTATGGGCACCTGTGTTTTGAGAATGTTTCTGTTATTGTGTAACTGTACGGTTGCACTATTCTGTCGACTGTGTGCAGCATTCACATACAGATATGCGACTATCCAATTAGTGTCCATTTGCTACCGGTCGACGATCTTAAGAATTATAACAGGAGACAAAAATCTGTCTTTTATACAGTACTGTTCAATTTTATGTTTTTCAGTTTATATTCTGCTTATTTGTAAGTTTTACTGGTCACTGCACTGTGTAGTTCTACAATTACAGACTGTAGTCCATCTGTTTCTCTACATACTTTGTTAGTCCTCTTTTCTCTGTTCTCTAATGGTCAGGACCCCCACAGATCAGGTACTATATGGGTGGTGGATCTCACTCAGCACTGCAGTGACACTGATGTGGTGAGCTGTTGGTGTGTGTTTTGCTGGTATGACTGGATCAGACACAGTAGTGCTAGTGGAGTTTTAAACATTTCTTGCTTTATTACATACATTCACCTTACTGCTCCAACTTGTAGATGTGAAGTCAGAGACAGTAGCTCATCTGTTGCTGCACAGTTTGTATTAGTCATCTTCGAATCCTTCATCAGTGCTGACAGGACGCTGTCTACAGGATGGTGGTGGCTGGATACATTTGGCTGGTGGACTGTTTTCTGCCCAGCAGTGACACTGAGGTGGTTTCAAAACCCCACTAGCACTGCTGTGTCTGATCCGATCGTACCAGCACAGCACAGACTAACACACCACCACCACCACATCAGTGTCACTGCAGTGCTGAGAGTGATCCACCACCCAAATAGTACTTGATCTGTGGTGGTCCTGTGGTGGTCCTGACCATTAGAGAACAGAGTAAAGGGGACTAACAAAGTATTGAGAGAAACAGATTGAAACTCTTAGTCATTCTGGATAAGGGCGAATGCTGAATGCTGTAAATGTTAATGACTCTGTAATTATTGAACTACAAAGTGCAGTGACCCCTACAACTTAAATAATAAGCTGAGTATTATTAAAAATAATGAATGACTGTGCTTGAAAGTTTGTGAACCCTTTAGAATTTTCTTTATTGCTGCATAAATATGACCTAAAACATCGTCAGATTTTCACACAAGTCCTGAAAGTAGATAAAGAGAACTCAGTTAAACAAATGAGACAAACATATACTTGGTCATTTATTTATTCAGGAAAACGATCCAATTTTACATATTATTGAGTGGCAAAAGTATGTGAACCTCTAGGATTAGCAGTTAATTTGAAGGTGAAATTAGTCAGGTGTTTTCAATCAATGGGATGACAATCAGGTGTGAGTGGGCACCCTGTTTTATTTAAAGAACAGGAATCTATCAAAGTCTGCTCTTCACAACACACGTTTGTGGAAGTGTATCATGGTACGAACAAAGGAGATTTCTGAGGACCTCCGAAAAAGAGTTGTTGATGCTCATCAGGCTGGAAAAGGTTACAAAACCATCTCTAAAGAGTTTGGACTCCACCAATCCACAGTCAGACAGATTGGGTACACATGGAGAAAATTCAAGACCATTGTTACCCTCCCCCAGGAGTGATCGACCAACAAAGAGCAAGGTGTGTAATAGTTGGTGAGGTCACAAAGGACCCCAGGGTAACTTCTAAGCAACTGAAGGCCTCTCTCACATTGGCTAATGTTAATGTTCATGAGTCCACCATAAGAAGAACACAGAACAACAATGGTGTGCAGGGCAGGGTTGCAAGGAGATAGCCACTGCTCTCCAAAAAGAACATTGCTGCTCATCTGCAGTTTGCTAAAGATCACGTGGACAAGCCAGAGGGCTATTGAAAGAATGTTTTGTGGACGGATGAGACCAAAATAGAACTTAGAAAAAAATAGAACTTAAAAAAAAATGCATTCCAGCATAAGAACCTTATGATGTTTTAGGTCATATTTATGCAGAGAAATAGAAAATTCTAAAGGGTTCACAAACTTTCAAGAATTACTTTAATTCACGTTTGAAAACATGCACAGATAAAACTTACTGTATTGTACAGGTCTGTATGAAATATTTCATATTGTGTTGTAATTAATGTTATAGCACAGCTAATTCCGACCCCGCAATCTGATTGGCTGAGACACACTCCAGCTGTGCCATTATTGCACGATAATGGCACTCTGACGGACGCTCTAAGTATTACTTCGCGGCATACACACGTAACCTAGCAACGACACCCCCCCCCCCCCCCCTAAAAAGCAGCCAAGTTATAATGACACAAGTAAAACGCTGCCGAAATGAAAGCTATAATCAGTTTATAAAATCTATTGGTTTTCAAAATGATTTAAGTTTGGAAGATGAAGCTATTAATGACCAACCTGAGCCAAAGGTTTGTCACCTTTAGGATTTGGAAGAGTAAAACGAAGTCAGTCCTTTAAATCAAACGTACCGGGCTCTTAATGGATTCACAGCTCGTCTGAAGATCAGTTTTAGTCCCATCAACAAAAGTGACCTGAATCAGCTTCATCACTCACAAAGATGTTTGCTGGTGTTAAACTCGGCATCTTTCATTAAACACCATCCACGGCTGATTGGGCATTCATTGGTCTGACAGGCACGTTAGCTGTTAGCAATAAGTCCAGCTCTTAATCCAGCGAAGCCCCTGATGCTTTACTAGTCTGTTGTTACATTTCTGACTGGTAATATTAACATTAAGATCGTCATCATACAAATTTATAATCGCTAATCAAATGGGATCGTAGACTTTGATTATAACACTGGGATCTCACAGGTTTTTACAATGTCCTCTTTATCTTAAAATCTAACAATAAATGGCGATAACAGAACTGTGGAATAAGCGCAATAATACACTCGAGGTCGTGCTTTGATGTCAGATATTGGCACTGCTGTACTGATCTTCGCCACTTGGCTTGCGGCCTTGAATTCGTTGTAAACCGAAGAATTTAGATATATTGTATATATCATAGCCTTCCTTAAACATGCTTAAAACACTTACATTAACCTACAGTTGGGCAAATCATTAACACAAAGTCTGTTATAATAGTATTGAATATCTCATGTAGTTTATTGATTAACGTATTGAAAGTGAAAAGCAAAAGCAAAATGGTTAGCTTATTGGTGGACTGCGGGCGCTGCTACTCAATTCAGTCAGCTGGCTGCTGCCCGGATGCCCAGCATCTGCAGGAGCGTGAAAAATCCCATCAAATCGTTGTAATCTGGGGATCGCCTGTTTTTAAGGGGAAATCCCAGTTTATGCAATTCTGAAGCTTTTGACAGAGAGGTGGCTGAATTGAAGGACATTTTCCTCTGAGCTGAAGCTCATCCCACAAGAGCTCAATAGCATTCCGCTCTGCTTTAGTTGACCACTGTCCTAATGTCTATGTTCTTTTTCACATTTTACCCCAGCAGATCCTCCTGGTATGTAGTATTATTTACTGTAGTAAAAGAAAATGTTACTTAGACTAGTCATCTATCCTTTTAGCTGCCAGAGTAATTGCCATTGCTGTATTTTCTTTGCGAGCTCGTTTGAAATGTGCCACCTTCATGTGCTTTTGGGTCAGGATCCAGAGAGGCTGCAGTGTGTGCTCCAGGCTGCTCTTGAGCTCAGCACCAGCACGAAGCCCTTTGACAGTGTCACGGCTTCCCACTTGCTGAATCTGCTCTTGCATCAGGAGGGCCTCCAGCAGGCATTGCTCCATTGTGCCCAGAAGCAGAGCGTCCCATTCAAGCCGCCTGCCTTAATCCAGACTGAGACTTCTGATCGCTCGAGCTTGGAGAGGAATACTCTGGCAGGTGTGATGTTGTAGACAAACTTCATGTGGCCCTTCGATTTCGTATGGCTTGTTAGATGTGGATGTGTTTGATATTTGGGATGCTATAGTATTGACTCACTGTAGTATTGATTCAGTTCAATTTGTTTATAAAGTACATTTTAAAGCCAAAGCCTACCTAAGTGCTGTACAGCTGATCGACTGAGAGGGATATCAACAGGGCAGAGTTACATAACGAACACAAATGACCCAGTGAAAAAATACAAAGCATGATATAGAAATGTCAGTGTCAATTATAATTGACAGGTTAAAAGCTTAGGGAAGAAATTCAAAACATTGAAGCGATTGGATCAGACACAGCAGTGCTGCTGGAGTTGTAGATGAAAAGACAGAGACAGTAGCTCATCTGTTGTTGCACAGTTTGTGTTAGTCATCCCCTAATCCTTCATTGCTCAAAGGACGCTGCAGACTGGACATTTTTGGCTGGTGGACTATTTTCAGTCCAGCATTGACACTGGGGTTTTTATGATTAACTAATATGTTGTACAAAGTAGTTAATGCAGGTGTGCCAATAATTAGCAAGAATAATAATAATACAAATGAGTCTTACTGTGCATAACCAGAAAGAATAGAGGCAGCCTGAAATGAACTAACATGTGCTCGCTCAGCAGGGACTGCATTCTATGCTGATTACTATCATAAAACTCAAGTTAGGAGTTTTATTCATTTATTCCAAGTCATTGTTTGCTATTAAAACGCTCCATGTTTGTAAATAAAGAGCAGGAATTTGAAAATTATAAACTGATTAGTAAATCTGATTATATGCATGGCATTCCTTTGTGGTCAGACTGTTGCCAAAACCAGATTTCCACAGATAGCTGGTCATTGTGTACTGAAATGTTTTGTCATCAATGTGGTGACACGCTGTATTTAAAGAGAAAAGCTTATTAAATGTTTCAGTGGTGCTGTTCCTGATGGCTTGCCTGAAGGCCGAGGTGGTTCAGGCTGAGGTTTCTCTGCTACAGGCTGCTGCTTCCTCTCCCTTATATGGTAGAGCCCATTGTATCACTGCGGCCCTGCAGCAGCTCTACACTGGGTACAGTAACATGTGCATATATCATACTTTCTTTCATACCATGTATTTTGCAATTACATGTACTCGCCATTTTAATGACATCTGATCAAGTTCTTTCCATTTTAAAGACTGAGGTCTTAATTATAGTACAGTTCGAGAAGGAAATAAATCTGTCTTTACTTTGTGACGTTGTGGCCACAAACAGCCAGTCAACGCTGCGGATCTAAGAGATAAAGGTGGAAGTTTAAGCAGGAATTCTGTGAGCTCACTTTTGTACTAGAGACTGTTCTAGCTTGGTTGTTGTGTTTTAGAGACTTTTTTGTGCAAGTTACTCGTGTATGATTTTCTGCTGCTCCTGCTGCTTACTTGTAACAAAGCTCTGAATGGTGTGGCATGTGCCTGTCCTATTGTAAGTAGTACTCCTTTGTTTGTTCCTACCTGTATATTTTTCCTGTTTCATAGAATGTAATGTGGTCATTAAAATGGCACATACCTTTATATACAGTGGGGCAAAAAAGTATTTAGTCAGCCACTGATTGTGCAAAGTTCTCCTACTTCATGAGAGAGGTCTTGTAATTTTCATCATAGGTACATTTCAACTATGAGACACAATGAGAAAAAAAATCCAGGAAATCACATTGTAGGATTTTTAAAGAATATAATTGTAAATCATGGTGGAAAATAAGTATTTGGTCACCCACAAACAAGCAAGATTTCTGGCTCTCACAGACCTGTAACTTCGTCTTTAAGAAGCTCTTCTGTCCTCCACTTGTACCCCTGTATTTATGGCACCAGACTGACCTCGTTATCTGTATAAAAAGACACCTGTCCACAGCCTCAAACAGTCAGACTCCAAACTCAACCATGGCCAAGACCAAAGAGCTGTTGAAGGACACCAGGAAGAAAATTGTTGACCTGCACCAGGCTGGGAAGAGTGAATCTACAATAGGCAAGCAGGTTGGTGTGAATAAATCAACTGTAGGAGCAATTGTAAGACATACAAGGGCCGTTGATAATCTCCCTTGATCTGGGGGCTCCATGCAGGGTCTCATCCTGTGGGGTCAAAATGATCATGAGAAAGGTGTGAGCAAAAATCCCAGAACTACACAGAGGGACCTGATGAATGATCTGCAGAGAGTTGGGAACAAAGTAACAAAGGCTACCATCAGTAACACACTACGCCGAGAGAGACTCAGATCCTGCAGTGCCAGGCGTGTCCCCTGCCTAAGCCAGTACATGTCTGGGCACGTCTGAAGTTTGCCAGAAAGCATATGGATGACCCAATTAATTGTTGACCAAAATACTTATTTTTCACCATGATTTACAATTAAATTCTTTAAAAATCCTACAGTGTGATTTCCTGGATTTCTTTTCTCATTTTGTCTCTCATAGTTGAAGTGTACCTATGATGAAAATTACAGACCTCTCTCATCTTTCTAAGTAGGAGAACTTGCACAATCAGTGGCTGACTAAATGCTTTTTTGCCCCACTGTAATACACTTTACAATGCTGTTCAGTCCTCATGAATTTGAAAACTTAAACAACTCCTATGTTGTTCATGTGTTTAGGTCTCTTGAGCTGGAGGCTGAATGGAGGCAGGTAGTGTCAGAGCTTGTTGCTTTATGCTACAGGATGTCTGATGTGGTGGCACCTGTTGTTCAGAGCTCCTCCCCAGAAGGGCTTATCCCCATGGATACAGACTCTGGTAAGCACTGATGAGTACTAATGCACCTGGGTGTGTGTGGGTGTGTCAGTGCATAAATTACAAACTAACTTTGTGCTATTTAGTGTATATAGATGTGATTTCAGTGGGCATTTTTATTTGCTTAATGTTACCAAAATTGTAGAGGATGTACTTTGGTTTAATGAGCTACTAGGGGTGTAACGATGCATCATGAAACGAAGCTTCATATTGCACACGTGTCACAATGTACATCATGGATGCTTTTAGCAGTTGCAGTTTTTGACCATTTTCAGTCATGTCATATTCCCATACACCAGGGGAGTCCAAACTTTATTTTATTTTATTTTTTTACTTTTTTTTTTCCTCAAGGTGGCCCAGATAGGACCATATCAAAATACGCAATTGCCATTCTCTCTTTCCAAAAATATTATTTATAAATTATTAAAAACATTGTGTTCAAAGTTTCGTTTTTGCATAACTACTGAATTTCATTTTAGCACAACAACTCAAGAGTGAAAAATACCTCCACATGCTGCAGTTCTATTTAGGCTAATTAACATTTTGTTGAAAACATGTATGCATAATACTGCGTTTTTAAAACATGTCAAGTTTTTTTTTTTGTCAGTATATCTTATGTAGACTGTAATTTATTACTCAGTTGCTGTGTATTACAAGACTTGAAGTGTTTTGTAACCAACTAAATAAAAAAAAACAAAAAACAAATACAAGTAGCTATTGTGTTAAAGTTCAAACCAGATGCTACAATTTACCAGAAGAGACTGACCACTAGAGACTATTGTGAGGGGTGGTGTTACGCCCTCAGCTGCATTATATGCGTTGGGTCTGGTTTGACAGCTGTATTTGTGACACACAAGATGTCATGCAAGTGGCAATCAGGTCACCGGTCTGGACCTGATTAAAAATAATAATGTATTTTTAAGAGTGATGCTGTGGGCCAATTCAAATCTGTCCACGGGCCACCCATGTCCACTTTGGACACCTGCCATATACCATATTCTCATAGACATCATGAATGAATGCATCTGATGCCTGAACTGTTATACATATCACTCACTCCAGGAAATACACAACATTTCAGTTATACACAGCAGTATTCAGTTACTAATGGAAGTTTCCTTTATTTGCACTTAGTGGTGTTTGAAAGTTTGTGAACTTCTTAGAAATTTCTATATTTCTTCATAAATTTGACCTAAAACATCATCAGATTTTCACACAAGTCCTAAAAGTAGATAAAGAGAGCGAAGTTAAACAAATGAGACAAACATATTGTACTTGGTCATATATTTATTGTGGAAAATGATCCAATATTACATATTAGTGAGTGGCAGAAGTATGTGAACCTCTAGGATTAGTAGTAATTTGAAGGTGAAATTAGTGTCAGGTGTTTTCAGTCAATGGGATGACATTCAGGTGTGAGTGGGCACCCTGTTTTATTTAAAGTCTGCTCTTCACAACATGTTTGTAAGTGTATAATGGCACGAACAAAGGAGATTTCTGAGGACCTCAGAAGATTTGTTGATGCTCATCATCAAAACCATCTCTGAAGAGTTTGGACTCCACCAATCCACAGACAGACTGTGTACAAATGGAGGAAATTCAGGACAATTGTTACAAAGATCACTCCAAGAGCAAGGCATGTAATAGTTGGCGAGGTCACAGAGGACCCCAGGGTAACTTTTAAGCAACTGAAGGCTTCTCTCACATTGACTAATGTTAATGTTCTTGAGTCCACAATCAGAAGAACACTGAACAACAATGGTGTGGATGGCAGGGTTGCAAGGAGAAAGCCACTGTTCTCCAAAAAGAACATTGCTGCTCGTCTGCAGTTTGCTAAAGATCATATGGACGAGCCAGAAGGCTATTGGAAGAATGTTTTGTGGACGGATGATACCAAAATAAAACTTTTTGGTTTAAAAGAAAAGTATTATGTTTGGAGAAAGGAAAACACTGCATTCCAGCATAAGTACCTTATCCCATCTGTGAAACATGGTGGTGGTAGTATCATGGTTTGGGCCTGTTTTGCTGCATCTGGGTCAGGACGGCTTGCCATCATTGATGGAACAATGAATTCTGAATTATATCAGAGAATTCTAAAGGAAAATGTCAGGACATCTGTCCATAAACTGAATCTCAAGAGAAGGTGGGTCATGCAGCAAGACAACGACCCTAAGCACACAAGTCGTTCTACCAACAATAAAGTTAATGTTCTGGAATGGCCAAGTCAAAGTCCTGACCGTAATCCAAATGGAAATGTTGTGGAAGGACCTGAAGTGAGCAGCTAATGTGAGGAAACCCACCAACATCCCAGAGCTGAAGCTGTTCTGTACGGAGGAATGGGCTGAAATTTTCTCCAAGCCGGTGTGCAGGACTGATCAACAGCTACAGGAAACGTTTAGTTGCAGTTATTGCTGCACAGGGGGGTCACACCAGATACTGAAAGCAAAGGTCCACATACTTTTGCCACTCACTAATATGTAATATTAGATAATTTTCCTCAATAAAATAAATGACCAAGTATAATATTTTTGTCTCATTTGTTTAACTGGGTTCTCTTTATCTACTTTTAGGACTTGTGTGAAAATCTGATGATGTTTTAGGTCATATTTATGCAGAAATATAGAAATTTCTAAAGGGTTCACAAACTTTCAAGCACCACTGTAGTGCAATGACTTTAGGGAGAAAAAGGGATGGAAAAGGGTGATTTATCTTGCTGACACGTCCTGTTAATTTAGTATTTTATTTAAGTATGGTGCATTGTGTTTGTTTACTCACCATAGAAACATCTGCTAGCCTACAGAAGATCCTCCAGGAGATCAAGCCTCATGACACCAATGACTTCTTCACTGGTGCTCGGGAACTGGACGCATCCTCAAAGGAACAGGTTCACACACCTCAGGGCAAGAGCAATGGTAAGAATAACTATTAGTTAGTAGATGCTTGTGTACCAATTACACTGATCAACAACGTTTCAACTGTTCTTAGTCCCACACATTAAACTTACCTTATAATAGTTTTAATACTAAATGTGAATCTGTTTTAGAGTTTTTCTATCAGGCTTGGTTTTTAAGTTACAGACCCATTTAATCTTACATTAAATGTAAGATTAAACTGATTCAGAAATCAGAAATATATGGTGTGAATTCCATTTTTTTTCTCCATGCTGTGAGAAGCCTGGCACATGATGGCAAATAGGGGGGCCCAACTTTTATCCTGGTCACCCACTTTAAAAACGAAGTAATTCCCAGTGTTTGTAATGAGTAGTTTGGCAGAAAGTTTTTAAAGGCCTTGGGTGTAGCAGAAAGAATGGCACTATTTTGTGTAGGTTCTGGCATGATGATGCTGGATGTGGTGTCATTACAACATTTCAATACACAAAACCCAACTTTTCAACAGAGTGGAAAAGTTGCTGCACCAGAGATGTTTACACATCGACTTCCAGCCTACAATTGAGATGGAACTGCTACTCGAGAGCTGGCACTGTTTGTGAAGCCTTTACAATTGTTTGCATAAAAATTGCCTAAAGCAATATCACATTTTCACAGAAGTCCTAAAAGTAGACAGAGAACCCACTCTAAAAAGTTGAGCCAAAAATACTTGGTCATATATTTGTTGAAGAAAAGGATTACATGCTCCGTATCTGAAAGTGTGTCAACCTCTGGGATTAGCAGTTAATTTGAAGGTGAAATCAGGTCAGGTGTTTTCTATCAATGGGATGACAGTGAGGTGTCAGTGAGCATCCTACTGTGTTTTAAGAAAATAAGTCTGATCTTCACAACAAGTGGAAGTGTGTTATGGCACGAACTAAGATGCTTCTCAGACCACGGGTTGTTGGTGCTCATGAAGAGGCTGGAAAAGGCCTTTCATTTCTTCACTTTGCCAAACCATCTCTAAAGTGTTTGGAGTGCAGTCGTCTGCATTGTCACCCAGGATAACTTTCAAGCAACTGAAGGCCTGTCTTACATTGGCTGATGTTAACGTTCGAGTCCACCATCAGGTGGACACTGAAAAACAATAATATGCATGGCAGGGTTACAAGAAGAAATCCACATTGCTGCCCATCAGGTGGCACAGGAGTAATCTTTCTAGTGGAAAAAACCTTTTGTGGCCAGATGTTACCAAAATAGAACTTGTGGGTTTAAATGAGAAGCATTTATGTCTAGAGAAAGAAACACGCCACATACCAGCGTAATAACCGTATCCCATTTGTGAAACATGGTGGTAATATTATCATGGTTTGGCTGGTTGTTTTGCATCTGATGCGCGGTGGCTTGCCATCATTCCTGGATAATGAATTAAGAATTATACCAGCAAATTCCAAAGGAAAATATGAGGACATCTGTCCATGAATTGATTCTCAATAGATTTTGGTCATGCGGAAAGGTGGCGACAAGTTGTTCTACCAAAGAATGGTTAAAGGGAAATAAAGTTAATGTATTGGAATGGCACAAACCTCACCTTTAATCTAATAGGAATCT
Source organism: Ancistrus triradiatus (assembly GCA_025084515.1). NCBI lineage: Eukaryota > Metazoa > Chordata > Actinopteri > Siluriformes > Loricariidae > Ancistrus > Ancistrus triradiatus. The sequence continues at coordinate 340,159 of JAJAGP010000557.1, read as the reverse complement.
TGTGGAAGCAGTTCATGTGAGTAAACCCACCAACATTCCATAGCTGAAGCAGTTTTGTACGGAGGAATGGGCTAACATTCCTCCTGGCCGATGTGCAGGACTGATCAACAGTTTCCAGAAACGTTTAGATGCAGTTATTGCTGGGTGAGGCGGCACACCAGACACTGAAAGCAAAGGGTCATGTACTTTTTGCCCATCATAGATGTGTAATATTAATATTGTTTCATATTCTTCAATAAATAATCTACCAAGTACAATATTTTTATCTCATTTGTTAAATTGGTTTCTTTGTGTCTTCTTTTAAAACTTGTGTGAAAATGTGGGGTTTTATGATATATTTGTGCAGAGAAATGGAAAATCCTAAAGGGTTCACAAACCTTGAAAGCCACAACTAGTCTTGTGCTTTCACAAAAAAAGATATTAAATTTCATGGTCAAAAAAACAGCTGTTAAACTTTTCGTTTCAAATGCTATAGAGCACTGGTACATGTGCACTCACAAGCCACCTCATTAGGAACACCTTACTGCATTAATTCTTTGTGGGAGAGATTCAGCAAGGTGCTGGAAACATTGCTCTGAGATTTTGGGTTCGTATCGACATGATGGCATCATACAGTTGCTTCAGGTTTGTCGGCTGCACTTCAGTGACGCGACTGTCCCATTCCACCACATCCCAAAGTTGCTCTATTGGATTGAGATCTGGTGTTTGTGGAGGCTGCGTGAGTACAGTGAGCTCATTGCCATGTTCAAGAACCCAATTTGAGATGATTTGAGCTTTGTGACATGGCGTGTAGAAGATGGTACACTGAGATTGTAAAGGGATGGACATGGTCAGCACCAATTCTCAGGTAGGCTGTGGTGTTTAAACAATGCTCAGTTGGTATTTAAGTGTCCGAAGTGTGCCAAGAAATTTTCCCTCACATTATTACACCACCACTAGCAGCCTGAACGGTTGGTAGAAGGCAGGATGGATCTGTGCTGGCATGTTGGCATGTTTACACCATTCAGCAGAAATTGAGACTCTTCAGACCAGGCAACATTTTTTCCAATCTTCTGTTGTCCAGTTTTGGTGAGTTCATTCGAATTGTAGCTTCCGTTGCCTGTTTTTAGCTGACTGGAGTGGCACCTGCTGTGGTCTTCTGTTGCAGTAGCCCATCTGCTTCAAGGTTTGACATGCTGTGTATTTGGAGATGCTCTTCTGCAGACCTCAGTTGTAATGAGTAGCTGTTTGAGTTACTGTTCCCTTTTCTATCTGCTCGAACCAATCTGGCCATCACCCAGAGAACCTTATGAAGCGGCCGGTGAGTGTGTACAGTGGTGCTTGAAAGTTTGTGAACCCTTAAAAACAACCTAAAACATCATCAGATTTTCACACAATTCCTAAAAGTAGATAGAGAACCCAGTTAAACAACCCGGTTAAGAACCTTATCCCATCTGTGAAACATGGTGGTGGTAGTGTCATGGTTTGGGCCTGTTTTGCTGCATCTGGACCAGGACAGCTTGCCATCAAAAGGAAAATGTCAGGACATCTGTCCATGGACTGAATCTCAAGAGAAGGTGGGTCATGCAGCAAGACAACGACCCTAAGCACGCAAGTTGTTCTATCAAAGAATGGTTAAAGAAGAACAAAGTTAATGTTTTGGAATGGCCAAGTCAAAGTCCTGACCTTATTCCAATTGAAATGTTGTGGAAGGACCTGAAGTGAGCAGTTAATGTGAGGAAACCCACCAACATCCCAGAGCTGAAGCTGTTCTGTACGGAGGAATGAGCTAAAATTCCTCCAAGCCGGTGTGCAGGACTGATCAACAGTTACAGGAAACGTCTAGTTGCAGTTATTGCTGCACAGGGGGTCACAGCAGATACTGAAAGCAAAGGTTCACATACTTTTGGCACTCACTAATATGTAATATTGGATCATTTTCCTCAATAAATAAATGACCAAGTATAATATTTTTGTCTCATTTGTTTAACTGGGTTCTCTTTATCTACGTTTAGGACTTGTGTGAGAAAATTATGGTTTTAGGTCATATTTATGGAGAAATATAAAAAACTCTAAAGGGTTCATAAACTTACAGCACCACTGTACAATATGTAAATACAAAAATGTGTGGTTAGAGAAATTCTGAAAACATATTTGGATTCAACCTGGGGAAAAAAATCATAAACTGTGATTATTTATTTATTTATTTTTAACCGATTAATCTTGTCCATGCAGTACTTTTTGTGTTCTGTAGAGGTCGCTGTGTGATCACGTGTAAACTCTGGTCAGGTAGTCCCAGACTCTTCGTAATTTGTGCCGTTTTATGTGTGTCGTCTAGGAAGTGAACTTGAAGCTTATCGGGTCACTGCTCAGATGGTGCTGGTGTGTTGCTGGAGGTGTATGAAAGAGGTGTCCATGCTGCTGGGTGAGCTGTGCCAGAGCATGCCTCTGCACACACCCACCCGCAAAGGGCTCATCACGGAGGAGCAGGTCAGTAACAGCCAGACGTGTTTACTCTTATCTGTTGTCTAATTTTATGAGACAACGGGATGTTACAGGACACCCAGTTCTTAGTTTAATAAGTACGTCTGGCTGCCACATGCCCTCAGTGGGCATTTTATCGGGTACAGCTATCACATAGGTGCACTTTGTAGACATGCAATTACTGCCTCTTGCAGTGCACCATTGTCAACCTCCCTTCACCCCGGCTTTCTATGGAATAAGAGCACCACAGGATGGTAAATGGTCCATGTTTTTTGGGTGGGTGATAACTCCAAGCACAACAGTGACACAGCTTGTATGGTAGTTAATGTTGTACAGGTGCAGCAGCGCTGCTGGTTTGTTAAACACAGTGCACCCTTACTAGCCATATAATTTGGTACAGATTGCTGATGTTGGACACTAGCTAATTTTGTTAAACGCACCATTTGCGTTGGTTGTTCTAGTGCCCTGGAATGCAGTTGGATTTATCTTGGCTCGATAGTTGCAATTACTGAGCATTTTCTAATAATGTTCATAATGAAGTGTGTATGTAAATACCAGACCGGTCTCAGGATGAAACAATAAATTATTATTGATAAATGATATGCTGCATATGTCTATGCAGCTTTCCCTGTTTTCTTGTCCCAAGAGTATGTTGGTGTTGGATCTGTACCTGGCCCTGGCTGATACCCTGCAATTTATTGAAATGGGATTGTTTTATCCCTGGTCATTTAAGCCATTCAGAGTAAGCAAACAGACCGTCTGAGAGACAGGTGATAAATATTGACGATATGGTGATGTGAAGTTATTACAGAGGTGATAAACCCAAGCTGCTGACTTGTCAATGATTTTTCATATAGTTAAATGAAAGCACACGGACTTCCCCTGTCTCTGGATTTTATATCCTAAGCCTCATATTGATCAAATAAGAAACCTGATCGCAGGTCAGTGGGATCCAACTTTTCTTATTTGCCCACAAGCCTTTATTAAGTACGTTGTACTAGACAAGAAGCTGATCCCTGATGAAGTGCACGTCTGGACTGAATCATGTTCACCAGCCATTGTCGGATGCCAGTGTTTTCCGTCTGAGGCGGTGTGAAGCCTTGTGACTCCATGCTGCGCCCGACTTCAATTAACATCCGCCCTCGTTAGCACAGGGCTTTCATTTGAACCTGTCCTGCTGTTTAAGGACTCTGACTGCCCGCATTTTTTCCAAATGGTCTCTCTCGTTCAGCAGAAGCCAGCCATTTAATGAACAAACACCGTATTCATTGGCGCTTGCACTTGAGACCAAGACAGGTCAGGCAAAGACTGGAGCTGCTATATTGTATTTGGGTTAGAATATGAATGCTTGCTTACAGTGGTGCTTGAAAGTTTGTGAACCCTTTAGAATTTTCTATATTTCTGCATAAATATGACAAAATATCATCAGGTTTTCACAAGTCCTAAACGTAGATAAAGAGAACCCAGTTAAATAAATGAAACAAAAATATTATACTTGGTCATTTTATTTATTGAGGAAAATGATCCAATATTACATTAGTGAGTGGCAAAAGTATGTGAACCTTTGCTTTCAGTATCTGGTGTGACCCCAAGAACAGCTTTAAACTCTGGTTGGTGGGTTTGCTCACATTAACTGCTCGCTTCAGGTCCTTCCACAACATTTCGATTGGATTAAGGTCAGGACTTTGACTTGGCGATTCCAAAACATTAACTTTTTTAATCATTCTTTGGTAGAACGACTTGTGTGCTTAGGGTCGTTGTCTTGCTGCATGACCCACCTTCTCTTGAGATTCAGTTCATGGGACAGATGTCCTGACATTTTCCTTTAGAATTCTCTGATATAATTCAGAATCATTGTTCCCATCAATGATGGTAAGCCGTCCCTGCCCAGATTGCAGCAAAAACAAAATGCAGCAAAAACAGGCCCAAACCATGATACCACCACCATGTTTCACAGATGGGATAAGGTTCTTATGCTGGAGTGCAGTGTTTTCCCCTTTCTTTAAACATAACGCTTTTCTTTTAAAACCAAAAGTTCTATTTTTGGTCTCATCCGTCCACAAAACATTCTTCCAGTAGCCCTCTGGCTCGTCCACGTGATCTTTAGCAAACTGCCAGATGAGCAAGCAATGTTCTTTTTGGAGAGCAGTGGCTTTCTCCTTGCAGCCCTGCCATGCACACCATTGTTGTTCAGTGTTTCTTCTGATGGTGGACTCATGAACATTAGCCAATGTGAGAGAGGCCTTCAGTTGCTTAGAAGTTACTCTGGGGGTCATTTGTGACCTCGCCAATTATTACCAACACGCCTTGCTCTTGGAGTGATCTTTGTTGGTCGACCACTCCTGGGGAGGGTAACAATGGTCTTGAATTTCTTTCATTTATACACAATCTGTCTGTCTGTGGATTGGTGGAGTCTGAACTCTTTAGAGATGGTTTTGTAACCTTCCAGCCTGATGAGCATCAACAAATCTTCTGAGGTCCTCAGAAATCTCCTTTGTTCGTGCCATGATACACTTCCACAAACGTGTTGTGAAGAGCAGACTTTGATAGATCCCTGTTCTTTAAATAAAACAGGGTGCCCCCTCACACCTGATTGTCATCCCACTGATTGAAAACACCTGACTCTAATTTCACCTTCAAATTAACTGCTAATCCTAGAGGTTCACATACTTTTGCCACTCACTAATATGTAATATTGGATCATTTTCCTCAATAAATAAATGACCAAGTACAATATTTTTGTCCCATTTGTCTAACTTGCTTCTCTTTATCTACTTTTAGGACTTGTGTGAAAATCTGATGATGTTTTAGATAATATTTATGCAGAAATATAGAAGATTCTAAAGGATTCACACATTTTCAGGCACCACTGTACGTTTGTAAAAGGTTTGACGGCGATGTACTAAATGGAGAAGCAATACTAACCACGTGTTATTTGGAACACGGGGTGCTCTCTTGCGTTTTGTATGTCGTGACCCATCAAAGTTTCTTGACAAAATAAAAAAGACGGTTCATTATTCTACCAAAAGTACACTATGTAAACAAAAGTTTGTGGATTTCTAATATTTATACTATTAAGCATACATTTCTGGATGCTCCATGGACACAGTGGCAGTAGAATGGATTGTATTGATATCCCAGTGACTCTCATTATGACACATTTATAGGTTTCTGCTCCCAACCAGTCAGTTCAACTTTCTGCCCTGCTGTCTTTAAAGTCCTGAGAGAATTGGTTTGCCAAGTTTGATTGAGAACTTGGCTGGCTTGCACAGCACCTGGACCTCAACTCCATCAGAGTCCTTGAATATGCACTGAAGTGCCAAAAATGAGTCAGACGCTGACCTCACAGTCATTTTCCAAAATCTATTGGAAAGCCCTTTTAGAAATACAAAGGCTGTTGTAGCAGCAAACACTCCTTACTAATGCACGTTTTGGATGTGATATTTTGGGTGTCCACAAACTTGTCTCTATATTGTAAGACTTGGCGTTATCTGTCTTTGATGCACTTAAGGTACCTTGTAAGAGTGTATCTCTTATAACTCTATCTGGGTAAGGGCCTTTTGCTAAATGCTCTAAATGTAAATCGGTTCCTAATGCTTTCCACTACTTGTTTGAAAATTAGGTTCGCTAGACTAATAGAATTGTAGTGAGAATATTGCGTGCCACTTTTGTCAGAGTTTCCTAGCTTGAACATCTGCTTCAGTATTATTATTACGGCTGCACTGAAGGTCGGCTGATGGTTTACTAATGATGTCTGATTCACATGGTCCATTGTGCAGTTCAAAGCGCTGTCATCTTTATATAAATACAATGTTATTTAGTTTGACTTTGCATGTTTTTCTCTCCTACAGCTATAGGCTAGGCCTGTAAGAGCACTGACATTAAGCCATTGGTATAGCATGGAAAATCATATAGAATAAAGAGATACCTAGTATCAGCAGTTTTAATGAAGCACTCTAAGTTTCCTTATTCAATAAAATGTTAGTTCTTGCACCTGCAAAATTCTAAACCCGGCCCATCAACCCCTGAATAACAGTTCTGTGCAAAAGTCTTAGGCCACCATTAGATTCGTTATACTATTGTTTTAGCAATAGAATAATGACCATATGTAATTATTTCTCAGTTGCTTTTATTATAATACAACCAGACGATACAGGAAATTCAGTATATAATGCAGGTATGCAGTGTGTAAAAATGAGAGGAAAGAAATCTGAAAACAGCTTACAGTATCTTTGAGCAATAGCAACATCTGGCAGCTTCATCGGGAAGCCAAGTTGACCCTTGTACAGTCTGAAGGAGCTTGGTAAGAAATTTTTTCAGAAAGGGAATAAGGTGAAAAGTCTGTGATGAGATTGGGTTGAAAATCAGTGGAAGAGAGTATTATGGAGTGACAACTCCCAAGTTGGATTTTTTGGATCCAGTCATCGACGGTGTTATTATATTATTATATAATCGATAAAACAACAAATCTAATGGTGGCCTAAGATTTATGCACAGTATGAGTGATAACGTTTTTACAATTTGTATAGTGGTACGTCATCTTACAGGACCCACCTGAGTTTATTCAGTTTCCATTTAGGCTTTTGGTTTTGGTCAGATTACTGTTTTTAAGTTGCATGTACTGTAGCTGTTGTTATTACTTGTGTTCTAATGGAGCACTTGGGTCTGACGAAAGACCTCATCGCTTCAGCAGATGGACTGGAGTTATTCACTGATGTCACCACTGTGGTTAGCACAGCCTTTCTACGTTATGTAAAAGGTGATCTAATGTTGTCGGCGGAATCCAAATGGCACGGCCATGTCTGTGTGTGCAGTGACACACGCCTGAACTGTATGCTGCCTCATACAACTGATGGCTTTTGCCAGGCCACCCTTCTTTGAATGGTCCATAAACTGTATGTGGGTTCAAGACAGTGGAGCTCCTCTTCGGGAGGTTGTGTGTGTTGTGTGTGTGTGTGTGCGCGCGCTGTCAGTATTCTGCGTCATGTTATGGTTCTCCGTCGCTGCAGCAACGCGGCAGATGTTTCCATGCTGCCGAAGCACCATGACAACAGCAAACAGTTGGTCACATTGTGACGATTTATAATTCCTTGTTTTTCTTCGAGTGGGAGAGAGTAAACTGACCCTACGCCTAACCATTCCGGGATGCTCCTCAGCCTTCTTGGTTCCATGAGAGATTGAGCGTGGCACAGCTTTGACAAGCTCAACGTTTTGCCAGTTTCCTATGGGTAGACCACCAAGGGGGAAGCTCATTTCCTTAGGCCTGCTGTTTAGGTCCAAAACTTCTCCCCTTCGCTTTGGAAAATCAGCCTAAACTGCAGCTAAGCACGAAGGATCTATGTGGCTTTTCTGGGGTTTTGGATGAACATGAGCATTTTGTCAATCCAGTTCTGACAAACCTCTGGGTGGCTGAACTTGAGCATGCATTTGGTGTTTTGAAGAAGTCCCATGGACAGACCATTTAAAATTGAGGAGTAATAAATTGTTACATTTTTTTTCTTCCCAGGATGGTATTGGAAGGTCTCTTCGTCTTTGCTCTTATTAAACACACTTTTTAAGGGCGTGAAATTTGGAAATACCCCGCCATCCCATAATAGTAGGCCAGATAAATATCCTCTGTAGTGATTTAATGCACAGTAGCCAGACCTGTCAAACATTCGTGTCGTGGTATTTTGCAGACCCTTGTGCGTATTGACGTGCATTTTAAGTAACGGCAGCACTATGAAAAATATGAGAAATGAATATAATATCAGGGGGCTGCACTGTGGTGCAGTGGCTAGTGCTTCTGCCTCAGAGCTCCAGAGACTCCGGTTCGAAGGCGGAGTGCTGCTTGTGTGGATTTTGCATGTGCTCTCCATGTCTGTGAGGGTTTTCTTTGGGCACTCCGTTTCCCCTCGCATTCCAAAGACATATGGGTCTGTTGGCTTCTATGAAGTGAGAGACATGGAGGTGGACCAGCAGTTAGTAACGGGTTGGTTCTTGCCTTGCGCACCGTGCTGCCACCTATGCCCGACCGTGGCCCTGATTTGGATTAAGCTGGTATGGAAAGTGAGCATAAAACCAGTCCGGATGTACCATGTGGTATGCTGCATTTAATTTGGGAACGTATTCCGCAGCAGAATAATAACAAACACCAAAACACCTCAAAGCTTGGCAACAACTACTTGAAGACCAAAGAAAATTCATGGAGTTCTGACTGTCATGGACTTTCCTACACAGTCACATGACCTAAATCCAGTTTAGCATTTATGGGGGCACTTGAAGACAGAGAAAGCCAAGCATTCAGTATCATCACAAGATGCTCTTTGGGATATTATGAAGTCATGCTGGGGTTGTGTGACTCATTAGATTTTGCACGAACTTCTGGAGCCCACACCTGTGTCTCAATTCAGGGGTTGTGCCCTCATGCTGCGTCGATCATGACGAAGGCCGAACTGAAGTGAGATGGTCTGCTCTAGGGCAGAGTTGCAGTTTGCATCACCGGTATGCAGTGAATTTTGGGGAAAATGTTGGCTGGTGAAGGATTCATCCATTGGATCCTTCGTTGGCATGGAAAAGAAGGGCACATTTCTCTGCCACATATGAAGGATCCTTTGAAATGGGACCACCTCTGAAAGATGCCACCTCTGAATTGGGACACAGCCCATGTCCGCTTGGTGAACGTTATTTTATTTAGCACAACGTACAGGAACAGCATAATGAATATGGTCTCTGTGGGTAAATGGTGGCCTGCTGATGTTATCCTTTTAATGACTTTCTCCGCTTATAGTTAATATTGAAAGGGATGGGCTCTCGTTTGTGAAGCTTAAGTGATGTCACTTCTGATAGGAACCTTCCACAGACATCGCTGTTTTGTTTTGGAAGGGTTTAGAAAGCCTCAGTTTATAATGGCAAAATGTGACGTTTGTGCTATGATGACTAATTCCACCCAAAACCAATCTATATCATCCCAATCAACAAGCCAAGAACAGTTAACTGTTGTTAAAAGCTTGTTTTTGAGTTCAGGGGGACTTTACATGCTCTTTTAAGGTTTGTAGCTCCATTAAGGATCTGTTGGCTTTGTTAAATTCGGCTTTGCAAGCACGCAACTCATGTGACTAAAGATGGATGTTCAGTTTCTGGAAGTATGGGGCCACAGGGCTTGGTTACATATCCGAACTGAAAGGACTGGCTTTGAGTCACTGACCCCAGTCAACCTCAGACCAAACCTCAACCTACAAATAATCTCTGTAAAGCCACTCCTATGATGCCAGCCATATATGTTTGTCTCAGGCCTGTTTTTGACCCATTGTTGAGATGACTTGCTAGTTTTTCCATTTCCTCTTTATACAGTTTGACATAGTTGACTTTGTGTGAGGCTTAACATGCATGCTGTCATTTCAAAATAGATTTGAATTCTCACTACACATCATCACCTCTAATGTATAGAGATGCTATGACGCTATTCTCTTAATTCCTACCTAAGGGGAGTTGCATAATCGCCTTAGACCTGAGTCAGTGCAATCAAAAACAGCAAGCAAACAGTGACATTAAGAATTTGGGCGCTAAAACTCTTGGTGGTCAGGCATAGAGGAAAAGCCGTGATTTTAGGTTGCTGACCTTGACCGTGTAATTAGCCAGCTGTGGAGAGATGGGAAATTTCATTGCGCACACTGAGTGGTAGAAGGGGAAAAAATGGAACGGCAGAAGTGGCAAACAGGAAGCGTCAGACTAAATAAAGTCTTGTTGGAGCTGAAGAACTTTAACGGTTGTTTGGAGCAGGACATAAATAAAGTCAGACCATAGGCTTTAACTGCAATCTGCCCGCCCGTGAGGAGGGGCTCTTCTTCATTAGTTTGAATGAGGCTGACCTGGCAATGTCCTGTTTCTAAAGTGTACTTGCTTATAAAATCACATTCTTTCACCAAAATTACAGGTTTAATTTACAGAAATATGTTTTAGCTGGATTGCTGAAAAACATTTACATAGGATTGGTCTTGCTTTTTGTTAAGCTGCCAAACCCTGGCTTTTTTCCTGTTTCTAGAGGAACTCTCTTACTCGCTGTTTGCCCTAATTGGTTAGATTTATCTCACCATTGGACATGTTCTGACTAATTATTTTTGAATAGCCTAACGTGTTTTCTGGAGCTGGTATGACCAATCTCATTCAGCTTGGCTTTACAGTTACAGTGGTACCTTGGTTCCCTCCACCTCGGAACTTGTCGAATTCGGTTCTCGATGCATTTTGTCTAGAAAAAAATTGTCTTGGTTCTCATGTGCTCTGTACTCGGCCCACTTGCTTAAACTTGCATGATTCAAGCACTGCGACTCGTTTTAGCCGAAACACGATTCATGATTCACGATTCACGATTCAGTACACAGTGAGTCAGATTTATAGCAGCGGTTGCTCGGAGATCTCCGCTATTTTTTTTAAAAGTGTTTAAGTGTTTTAAACAGTAACTTGCTTATCGTTGCTTATCATAGGATCTGCTGTTATACAATATAGACCGCCCTGCCAAACACTCATTAAACTCCTCAGTTCATGTTCTATTTAACTTATGATGGATTTGTCTGAACATATCCATTGTATATCAGGTAGCACTTGTACAATACAACTCCATTAATACATATAATGCCCTATACAGTTTGGAGTTTCTGGGGGTCTGGAACGGATTATTCAGTTTGCGTTATTCCTTATGGGAAAAATTTGCTCTGTGCTCAAATTAGCAATGAGAGGTATCACTGTATTTCTATGTAATCATAGTTCTATAATGTATTTAATGAAACAAACAGTGGTGGATAAAAGTTTGTGAACAATATTTAAAATGCGTAGATGGATTTTTGTGGAAAATACTGCAGCAGAATAACAGCCACAACACATCTCAACGCTTGGCAAAAGCTACTTGAAGACCACAGAAAATCATGGAGTGCTGACTGTCATGGACTTTCCTACGCTGTCACCTGACCCAAATCCGGCTGAGCATGTAGGGGGCACTTGAACACAGCATGCCAAGCATTCAGTATCTTGATGAGAAGCTCCTTGGAATATTGTGAAGTCATGCTCATGGATCATTAGATTCTGCACAAACTAGAGTCCATGTTGGCTTGATGCATGTAGTCATTACAGCTATGAGCCACTTAACGTCTGCATTACGTTCTATGAAACAAGAAGTTGACGGAAACGACACTGACCAGACATTAATAGTTTAGATGCTTTGCACTTAGTGTTTTATTTTAAGAATAAGAATTCAAAATATGTGCTGTTCTTGTATATACATTTTAAACAAAAAGTCTCTAGTGTGCTGCAATTAGAAGAACTTGAGTTTTAAGTAATGCTACAGCAAATAAGAGTGCTATTGTAACAGGTCCACCCAATGTAAATAAATAAGTGCTGTCTTAAATTGGAAATCAGAGTAAACTATCAATTTGACTGAGCCTGTAAACATCCTCGATCTCAAATTCATCTTTACCTTGAGAGGTTTCCAGTTGCAGGACGGAAAACGCTCGTATGGGAGCATGCGCCCTCTGGTGTTCAAAAAATGCAATTCCATCAGATGGGTGATACACAGAATGCATGTGACATCATGAGATTTTTTGCACCACGATCCATCCTGTCACGATAAATCGTTACACCCCTACTCTGTCATTTTTAGTGACTGCATTTCTATAAATCATGTCAGTTCATAGGGTTCAGCGGTCTGATTACGTACTGTGGTGGTATAATATTATACATGAAGAATTGTGTGCTTCTAACCTGCAAATTAAAACAAAAGCCTCTTTCTATTGACTCAATCAGCTGAACATGTCATGTTAAATTAAATCATGTTTGATTATCAGATGATCAGATTAGCCAAGGACGACGACACTGATTAAAAAGAAAAAAAAAACAATTTCCTCATCTGTCCCACAGGTGGAGGGTGTGGGCCGATACTTTCGAGAGCAGCTGCTTCAGTCTCGGCACCGGGGGGCTTTCGAGTTGGCTTACGTGGGCTTTGTACGTGTGACTGACATGCTGTGCAGGTAAGGCCGATGCTTGTGCTGTGCTGACACCGTGCCCGAGGTTGACTGTGATGGTGCAGTTCCCTTCACTTAGAGCACGTCTCCCTTACTGTAATGATTAACCTTCAGGCCCTCTTGCGCACTCTGTCTCTCACACTCTGTCTTTGCTAGCTCTATAAGGAATGCTTCAGGGAGTGCACAGTATTGCCCTTGGCGGCTGTATGCATACCTTACACTCTGTGGAAGATCAGGAAGTTGAAGCGTTCACATCTGGAGTGCTGGGTTTTAATGCCTGCTGGAATGTGCGTCCGTGCAGGGGTTACGGTTTCCTTTCTGCCACGCAGTGATCCCGTTTGAATGGAACACATCATGAACACTTGTATCTGTTTTCTGGCTTAAAAAAAATATGTTCCACAGTATTTCTATCAGAATTTATGTGTATGGGTTTTGTGAAATATGATTGCTCGGATGCTCACTAGCAGTAAATCGTGAATGTTTTTCAACCATCCTGATTTCCTCTCTGAAGTTTAGTCCCAAGTTTCCTGTCGTAGTAGATTTCTTCCTCATTGTACACAACCAGTTCTACAGCCCATATGTCAGAGCCTGAGAAGCTGCCTGCTACACACTTTGAACTGCTGCTCATGTAGCTTTAAGCATATTCTGAATGGTTGCCCAGACGTGGAGGATTAGACTGTGATTTATTGTCATAGAACCCAGTATTTTACAGCATTAGCAGACATTTATATTTTAGTCATTTAGCAGATGCCCTTATCCAGTATGAGCTACTACTGATACAGTCTTGGAAGGTATAGTTCAAGCAAGTGATGATTTAGAGCATCGCCTGAGGGCCCAACAGTGGCAGCTTGACAGTGATAGGACTTGAACCCTGAACCTTCATATACGGTGGGGCAAAAAATATTTAGTCAGCTGATTCACCTACTTAGAAAGATGAGAGAGGTCTATAATTTTCATCATAGGTGCACTTCAACTATGAGAGACAAAATTTTTAAAGAATTTAATTGTAAAGCATGGTGGAAAATAAGTATTTGGTCACCCGCAAACAAGCAAGATTTCTGGCTCTCACAGACCTGTAACGTTTTCTTTAAGAAGCTCTTCTGTCCTCCACTCGTTACCTGTATTAATGGCACCTGTTTGACCTGGACACCTGTCCACAGCCTCAAACAGTCAGACTCCAAACTCAACTATGGCCAAGATCAAAATGATCATGAGAACGGTGAGCAAAAATCCCAGAACTACACAGAGGGACCTGATGAATGACCTGCAGAGAGCTGGGACCAACGTAACAAGGCTACCATCAGTAACAGAGGGAAGAATGAACGGGGCCATGTATCGTGAGATTTTAAGCCAAAACCTCCTTCCATCAGTTTGAGCATTGAAGATGGAACGTGGCTGGGTCTTCCAGCATGACAATGATCCCAAACACACCGCTCGGGCAACCAAGGAGTGGCTCCGTAAAAAGCATTTCAAGATCCTGGAGTGGCCTAGCCAGTCTCCAGACCTCAACGCCATAGAAAATTTGTGGAGGGAGTTGAAAGTCCATGTTGCCCAGCGACAGCCCCAAAACATCACTGCTCTAGAGGAGATCTGCATGGAGGAATGGGCCAAAATACCAGCTACAGTGTGTGCCAACCTGGTGAAGACTTGCAGGAAACATTTGACCTCTGTCATTGCCAACAAAGGTTGTGTTACAAAGTATAGAGTTGAACTTTTGTTATTGACCAAATACTTATTTTACACCTTAATTTACAATTAAATTTATTATTTTTTTAAATTCTAGTGTGATTTCCTGGATTTTTATTTTTTTTGTTTTGTCTCTCATAGCTGAAGTGTATCTATGATGAAATTACAGACCTCTCTCATGTTTCTAAGTAGGAGACCTTGCACAATCAGTGGCTAAAGCGTACAAAGATTTGAATGAAGATCAGTGGAAAAGAGTATTATGGAGGGACGAATCCAAGTTAGAAATTTTTGGGCCCGGTCATCGACAGTATGTTATATATGGTCATTATACCATTGCTAAAAGAACAAATCTAAAGGTGGCCTAAGACTTTTGCACATTACTGTAGGTGAACCCCACTTTCTGAATTCCCATTAACATTTGGGGTGTTTTAGTCCACAAACCAACCACCTGGACGACTAACCTACTATAAGAAACGAAGACTGCAGGGAAGAACAGCAGAAGCATAGTGTTCTAAATGGTCCTAAACTCTGCCTACACCTCCACTTGCATTGTATTCTGCTATTTATCTTGTTCTGCAGCATTAAGAGCTAGAAAAATTAGCTACAGGACTGCAAAGATGTGTGGTACACATGATGAATGAGACCCTACTTGTTAGTGGTGAAACCCCACCCAATCTACTGATAACTAGCTAGCTGGAAAGTCCCCTGCACCACTATATTGTGCTGACGACATTGAAAGTAGGTGGAGTTTTCAGTATATAGGAACCAGGTAGGGATTTCCCTATAGGCCAGGCAAGTTTATTTTATTTTATTTGTTTTTTTCCTTTTTTTTTTTTTTTTTTTTTTTTCCTCCCTCAATTTTCTGTTGTCCTATTCTGGTGAGCTCTGTGCAATTGTAGCCTCAGTTTGGCCATTCTCTTCTTGATCTCTGGCATCAACAAGGTATTTTGCTAAGAGAACTACCGCTCCCACTGGATTATATTTTCTCTTTTTTGGCCCATTTCTCTGTATACTCTAGAGATGGCTGTGTGTGAAAATTCCAGTAGATCAGGCCATCTAGCACCAACAACCATGCCACGTTCATAGTCAATTAAATCACCTTTCTTCCCCATTCTGATGCGTAGTTTAAAGTTCAGCAGGTTATCTTGACCATCTATACATGCCTAAATGCATCAAGTTGCTTCCATGTGATTGGCTGAGTGGATATTTGTGATATTTGAGATCTTCAACAAGTGGTTGAAGCGGTGTACCTAAGGTGTAGTTTGACAGGTTTGGCTGCTCTAGACATTCCTGGTTTGATTTCTGGTCTGGGCTCCTTCTGTGTGGAATTTGCATGTTCTCTCCCCATCAGTGTGGGTTTCCTCTTGGTACTCTGGTTTCCTCTCACATTTCTTAGATGTTTTAGATCAAATTATGTCTCCAAAGTGTCCTGATTTGTGCTGTGATGTATCGACACCATTTCTTGTGTTGCTTTTCACTCCGGTCTCCTCACAACCCTGATTGAACGAGTGTGAAAACAAGTGAATGGATTCATTAAATTAATATGTCACGAGAATTGCAAATAATGGTGCTTTCAACGTCAAGCAAAATGTTGATATTAGCAATTATTGCGCAGCCCTAACACTCAGTGTTGGCCTTTAGTTGTGGAAATGATTACAGCCATGGCCTGTGTGGGCTTGGCGTTGGTGCTGGTATGCTGCATGGTTTACATGTCTGTGGTGGATGGGTTCACTGTGCTGGCGTCTGCAAGGTGTAGCTGCGTATGTGGAGTGAGCGACTTGGTGTACCGCCTTATGAGTGTTGATTATAGAGTTTTTTTTTTTTTTTTTTTTTATACATTTCTGTTTGAAGGTAACCTTTTCCTGTTTTGGTGGGCATGTTCTTATAAGGGCCCTGTGAGTTTGTGAGTGAGTTGAGGGGATCATGTTTATATATCTCTGTGGGGATCAGATATCTCTGACTTGACTTTTACTTTATGGGGGGACATTTTTGCTGGGTCCCCCTCAGGGAACCTTTTTTTTTTTCTTTTTTTTTTTTTTCTGTTTTTACTAAAACGTTCATTTGAGAAACCAAAAGAGGTTAAAGAGATTTGCTTTAGATTACTGAGGTAAAGGCTGGGGGTTAGGTGTGTAAGTGTAGGTTAACATTATTTATCTCCAGTAATCATTATGTCAATGGAAAGTCCCCATCAGGAAGAATGAGAGAAGTGTGTGCGTGAGAGTGAAAGTGAGGGAGAGCTGGTTTGTGTGCAGTGGCTGGATTGTTTTTGATCTGAACTGCTGGTCTAGTGCTACTTTGTTAATAGCAGTACTTTTTATAACAGGAGGCCTTGCATTCCTCACTGCTGTCTCTGCCTCCTTTCGCCCGGGGCTTACATACACGCCTGGGCGCCTGCCGTGTGTGTTGTGTGTGTGTGTGTGTGTGTGGTGTTGTGTGTGTGTGTTGTGTGTCTTCCAGTTGAAAGATCTTTTTGTATAGTGTGTTTTCTATTGGCAGATATACTGACAAAAGTTTGCAAGACATCTCAACATCTTATTCTAGACCTTTACGGACCTTGTTTCACGCTTTCTTCTCTAAAATGGCTACCACTGATCAGTTGAAGGATTCTGCGCGTTTTTTGGACCATGGCTGCAAGGGATTTGCTCCTATGCCAACCAAAAAAAAAAAAGCATGAAAACAACAGCTCAAAACGTTTTGCCAACTGACCTTTTTTATTTTTTTTTTTTTTTTTTTTTTTTTTTTTTTTTTTTTTATGTTTTTTTTTTTTTTTTTTTATTTTTTTTTTTTTTTTTTTTTTTTTTTTTTTGTTTTCTTTATTTTTTTTTTTTTATTTTTTTTTTTGTTTTTTGTATTTTATGTTTTTTTTTTGTTTTTTTTTCATTTAATGTTTTTTTTTTTTTTTTTTTTTTTTTTTTTTTTTTTTTTTGTTTGTTTTTTTTTTTTTTGTTTTTTTTTGTTTTTTTGGTTTTATTTTGTTGTATTTTTTTTTTTATTTTTTTTATTTTGTTTTTTTTTTTTTTTTTTTTCTTTGTATTTTTTTTTTTTTTTAATTTTTTTTTTTTTTTTTAAGTGGGGTTATGTGCTAAAACAGACCTTTCAACTGGCTAAGCCCTGTAAATTACTGATTGGAATGTGTTGTTTGAAAAGAAATTCAAACCCTGGCTTCCTCCAAGTCATCATAATTATTAGAACGTTTTTTTAACCTTTAACTGCGTAGCATGATTGTGTGTTGCTTCCAGGTAAGGGTGTGTGCTAAATAATGTAAATGGAACACGAGCTTCCCCAGTCCAAAACCATGGAGAACAGTTTCCCAGATTATTACTGGGGCAGCTTAACTTTTTGCCTTTAAGGTGAACCTTATAGTAAGGACATTAATGCTGAATTGGAATTCTTTTTAGTTTTTTTCTTTCAGGCATGGTTTTAAGTGTTTCATATATTTACATACATTTCATACATTTACGGTTTGCTTATTTTTATAAGTGTCTGATACTTGTGTAATTAAGGCTGCTACTGCTTCTAAAATGTTCTCATGTATCCAGTACTTGGTCTACTGTAACCAGACTTATCATTATTTAGGTTTGTGGTTTTTTTCTTTTTTTGAGAGTCTGACTGCGAGGTGCAGGATATTTAAGTGTGTTTGGCCGTTGATGTTGTACCGTTTATATTTGACAGGCAGACGTAGCAATTTGACGTGTGACCTTTTGGGTACTCTCCAAACCAGGAATGGCATATGGCATAAGCCCATTCTGTGAAAAGCGCAAGACAACAAATATGGGGACCTGGTCTCTCTCTCTCTACAACCAAAGACATTCTCATAGCATTTTTAATGAGGGATTTGACAGAATGGTAATTTGTCAGAAGGCATGTGGACGATTTACATGGTTCCTAGGCATTGTGATGGTGGATGGGTTTTTGTAATTACAACACTAAATATACAAGCTTGAAAAAACACTGCCTTGCACCAGAGATATTTTAAGATACACACTGAGTCCTAGCCTACAGCTGACAGGGAAAAACTGGAACTGCTAATCAAGAGTGGGTACTATATGTATATTTCGGTACATCCAGTTGTTTCTGCAGGACCCCTGGTGGCTCATATGTCAACTATAACTGTGTAAATAGCTGGGTTTGTTGAACTTTGTGTTTACAGGTACACACACATTGATCACTTTATTAGATACACTCCTTGTTTCTACACTCATTGTCCATCTTATCAGTTTCACTTGCCATATAGATGCACTTTAGTAGTTCTACAATTGCTGACTGTAGTCCATGTTTACTCTATTTACTTTCAGTCCCCTTTACTCTGTTCTCTAATGGTCAGGATTCCCACAGGACCACCACAGGTACTATTTGGGTGGTGGATCATTCTCAGCACTGTAATGACACTGGTGTGGTGGTGGTGTGTTAGTGTGGCTCAGACAAAGCAGTGCTGCTGGAGTTTTTAAATACTGTACACTCCGTTAGACACACTTAACATATTGCATACATCTTGTAGATATAAAGTCAGAGACAGTAGCTCATCTGTTGCTGCACAGTTTGTGTTAGTCATCCTCTAATGTACGTGCTGAGAATGATCCACCTTCCAAATAGTATCTGGTCTGTGGTGGCCCTGTGGAACTGACCATTAGAGAACAGAGTAAAGGGGACTAACAAAGTGTGTAGAGTAGTAGATGGACTACAGTCTGTAATTGTAGAACTACAAAGTGATTCTATATAGCAAGTGGAACTGATAAATTGGACATGGAGACAAGGAGGTGTACTGTGAAAAGTGATCTGAGAGTGTCAATATACTGAGTATAGTCGACCCCGCCCCCCCCCCAATCCCAATCCCAATTTTTAAAAAATGGTTAAATGGAGACATTCTGAAAACATCTGAGTTTGGTATGGAAAAATAAGTAAGCCTTTCCCTTGCAATGTATGCAACTCTAGCATTCTGATGACTTCCTCTAAACTTGATTTATCCATCAGGCTACCAGATGTGCAATTTCATGAGTTTCCACGAAGTCCAGTGACCGTGCTTAACATGACTCCAGCCAGTGCTTGGCTTTGTGTGTAATCTTAGCTGCTGTGTGCTGTATTTCAGCCGTGGAAGCCCAATCTATGCATCTCTGAAGGTGTGATGCTGCAGTTTGAAACTCTGTAGTGATGGTTACAACCAAAGTCAGTTGTTGCTGCTCCTAAATGTTTTCAC
Source organism: Ancistrus triradiatus (assembly GCA_025084515.1). Classification (NCBI taxonomy): domain Eukaryota; kingdom Metazoa; phylum Chordata; class Actinopteri; order Siluriformes; family Loricariidae; genus Ancistrus; species Ancistrus triradiatus. Next base: position 320,824 of record JAJAGP010000557.1, on the reverse strand, counting down.
TATACAATAACAGCACTTTGGCTCTTGAGCTGGCACAGTGGCAATTCAGTAACCTGTTTTGGTCCCAGTTGTGCGTCACAGCCAGGTTTGGCATCACACAAACAATGAATTCTGGAATATTGTTCATTAACTTAATCACATGTCTCCTCCAGTTTTAGGTCAATGGTAGTACATAGTACCTCAGATGACTAGATTAAGGTATTAAGACTAGACAGCAAAGGTCAGTGGAATATCTGTAGGTTCTCTGTGGCATGATTTTGTTTGGGAGTTTCTATTATTTTCAGCTGTACTACTTCACTTTGTAGTATGTGTCTATGTTTGACTGTTGGTGAACATTGACAGCTTCATTTCAGAAGGGATCCAAATGTTCTTCTTCTGAAACATTTGGTTTTGATGCGTTCTTGTTGTAACCCAAATAATCACAATATGTTTTCCATAATTCTTGTTCTTGACTGGCTCTCTCTGACTGTGTGTGTTAGGAGTGGGAGTACAACTTTGCAGCAGCTGCCAGCCCTTTGGCTAATGGAGGTTTTGGAGGAAGTGAAATGCAGCGACCCTTCTTCTAAACTGTGCGCCACCCGCCGAAGTGCTGGAATTCCCTTTTACATACAGGTACCTCTTCTAGCTCCTTACAGGAATACCCCTCTCCTTACTCTGTTCTCCATTGGTCAGGACCTCCACAGGACCACTGTACATCAGGTACTATTTGGGTGGTGGATCACTCTCAGCACTGCAGTGACACTGACATGGTGGTAGTGTGTTGTTCTGGTGTGATTGGGATCAGACGCAGCAGTGCTGCTGGAGTTTGTAAACACTGTTCAGTCACTGTGCACTCTTATTGTCCCACCTTGTAGATGTAAAGTCAGAGTCATCTGTTGCTGCTCAGTTTGTGTTAGTCATCCTCCAATCTTTCATCAGTGCTAACAGGACACTGCCTACAGGATGCTGGTGAATGGACATTTTTGGTTGGTGGACCACTTTCAGTCCAGCGGTGAAACTAAGGTCCTGACCATTGGAGAACAGAGTAAAGGGGACTAACATAGTATGTAGAGAAACGGATGGACTAGAGTCTGTAAGTGTATAAATTCTATAAAATGGACGAGTGCAGAAACAAGGATGTGTACCTAATGGTAATCGGCAAGTGTATATGGTCATATTTTCAGAATCAGGTTTATTGCCAAGTACGTTTTCACAAACAAGGTAAACAAGGTTTTAAACGTACATTTAAAAGAAAGTCAGCAAATTCCCTTAGATTCAGCTTCAATGAAACAACTGCTCTGTTATCTCACTAGGGCAATGTGTATTGATGTTCTTGGTGTAGTAAATGCATAAATGCTACAGATATGACCAATACTCTAATCTCTCTGTGTAAATTTGGGTGTGTGAGAGCGAGATTGAGAGAGGCTGGAAAAAGAACTAGTGTTATCTAGGTCAGTGTTTCTCAATCCTGGCCCATGAGTACCCCTGCCCTGCATAGCTTATACATTTTCCTCTAACACAGCCAGTTGATGATGATTAACCAATACTTGAGTTAAATTGGGTGTAGCAGGTCAAAACATGGCAGGACATGAGGGGCAGGATTGGGAAACTGATCCAGAGGATCACTGCTCTATTCAGAACTGCGATGTCGATGAACCATTACCAGATCTTTACACAAGGCTGATCCACTGAATTGATTTAACATTCTTCACAGGGTTTTGCCCCAGTGGGAATCTCAAGAAATGCCTGAATATTGAAATCAAGAAAAACAATTGTTTGCATGTAGTCAGTCGGAGAAAGGGTGAAATCTAGAATGCATAAGAGCACTAGCAAGGGAGAGGGTGGATCGGCTCCATACCTTGGCTGGAGTGCGCGCGTTCCTGCGGCATGTTCAGGAAAAGGCGGTTTGACGTGGAGGGGTCACACCCTGTGGCTCCTTTTTCCCTAAATTTCACAACTCCATGTTTAGTTCTGCTTACTCCTCTCTTCCCCTCCCTTCAGAGATACCGAGTTCATATGAACTGTCAGCTTAGTGACAAGAATTAACTCTGTGAAACTCTCTCTGGGATCGGAGCTTGAACACATCACTGTCAGCTCTCTTAGCAATAAACTGGATTTGCTGAATACAGAATGTTCTGTGGTGAAGCGAGGTGGTTGGAAAAGGCTTTTAAGAGCATATATAGTTGAAGCAGGAAAATTTTAGGCCGTCACTGAGTTCATCCACTATTACTATATTCTGCTATATACCGGTACAGTACTGTGCAAAAGTCTTAGGCCACCTTTAGATTTGATTAGAACTGTTTTAGCAATGGTATAAATGACCATATATAATTATTTCTCAGTTTGTATATTGTAATACAACCAGAAAATACAGAAAATGTGTGCAGTGTTAATAAAAATGAAAACAACTCAGAAAAACAGCTTCTGTAGGATACAGTGGTAAGTATTTAGTGTGACCTCCTCTTACAATTGAGCAGTAACAACATCTCGCAGCTTCATCGGGATACCCAGTTGACCCTTCCGCAGTCCGTAGAAGCTTGTTCAGGAATGGTGTTTTTGGAAGAAACCACTTTTTCAGAAGGAAAACTTGGTGAAAAGGATAAGATATTCTGATGTCTGAATATATATTGATGATGGGAGATTTGAACCACTGCACAAAGTCTTCTCCAGCACATCCCAACGATTTTCAATGGGGTTCAGGTCTGGACTCTGTGGTGGCCAATCCATGTGTTAAAATTATGTCTCGTGCTCCCTGAACCACTCTTTCACAGTTTGAGCCCAATGATTCCTGGCATTGTCATCTTGGAATATGCCCGTGCCATCAGGGAAGAAAAAATCCACTGATGGAATAACCTGGTCGTACAGTATATGCAGGTATCAGCTGACCTCATTCTTTAGGAACATAACGTTGCTGAACCTAGACCTGACCAACTGCAGCAACCCCAGATCATAGCACTGCCCCACAGGCTTGTACAGTAGGCACTAGGCATGATGCGTGCATCACATCAGCTGCCTCTCTTCTTACCCTCATGCTCCCATCATTCTGGAACAGGGTAAATCTGGACTCAACAGACCACATGACCTTCTTCCGTTACTGCAGAGTCTAATCTTTATGCTCCCTAGCAAACTGAAGTCGTTCTTGCTGGTTAGCCTCCCTGACAAGTGGTTTTTTTAAGGCTACACAGCTGTTCAGTCCCATTCCTTTGAGTTTTCTTCGCATTGTGCGTGTGGAAATGCTCTTACTTTCAGTATTAAACATATCCCTGAGTTCTACTGTTGTTTTTCTACGGTTTGATTTCGCCAAACGTTTAAATGATCGCCGATCACGATCATTCAAGATTTTTTTCTGACCAACTTCCTTCCACGATGTTTCCTCGGTGTTTTCCACTTTTTAATAATGCGGTTCTTAACCCGATTTTAGTAGTTTCAGCAAACTACTAAACTACTTACTAGTTGGGTATTTTCTCTGCTTGATGCATGCCAATAATTTGACCCTTCTGAAACAGATTAACATATTTTCCAAGACCACAGGATGTGTATATTGACATGGCTGTTTAACAAATGAAAAGCAACTCACTGCATCAGTTAAAGATAAATAACTTGTTGCCAGCTGAAACATAATTTACCAGTGCAATAATTATCTGATCCGATGGGAGGCTCTTACCTATTTGCTTAGTTAAATCCAGGTGGTGACCTTTTTTTTTTTATTTATTTATTTTTTTTTGGCCAGGCAGTGTACATGCATACATATATGCTGTGTGTGTGTATGTGTATATACACTGCCTGGCCAAAAAAAAAAAAGGTCGCCACCTTGATTTAATATATAAAACCATTGCTAAAACAACAAATATAATTGTGGCCTAAGACGGTGCTGTTTATATTATATTATTATATTATAGTATCTAAGAAAGTACTGGTGTTTTCAAATGCTTGAGTGTTGTTGGGGAGTCTCCTAATGGTCCGGCTAATGAGATTGAGACTGTTATTTAGCATTTGTAAAAAAAAATTTCTTTTTAAAACACCAGAGCAATATCCAAAATAAAATTTGGTGTGTGAAAAAGTCCAGATGATCTGCTTGTTTGTTGTTCGTTTTAGTCTGTACGTTAACTGGCATGTTAATTATTCAAAGAAAACAGACTTGGAAATGACATTTCTCCTCATTGTAGAGAAGAATCTTTCCTTTAGAAAATCACCCAAACATGTCATTTAACCAGGGCTGGCCAAACTTTTGCACGAGACTGTATGATCTCTATTACGTTATTTGTGGTGGTAAGAGCAACCTTAATCTGTAATCTTGCTTGGTTAAAATAGTGCTATAAAAGTTTTTTTTTTATGTAGTTTTTATAATTTTCTTGCGGTGTTTGGCTTTTATTGCAGGCCTTGCTGTCTTCTGAACCAAAGTCGTCCAGCTGTAGCCTACTCAAGATGACCATGAGAGAGCTAACTGCCCTGGCCATGCCGAGTCATGATGGAGCAACTGACCACAGCACTGTCCCACAGGTCTCTCTCTCTCTCTCTCATATACCTACAATGAAATAATTTATCCTAAAATACTAATTCTGCCACTAATGTGTATCACTATGTCTCTAGGTCCATGCTCTGAACATTCTGAGGGCTCTGTATCGGGACACCCGTTTAGGAGAGAACATTGTTCCCTTTGTGGCAGAGGGCTTGCAGGCGGCAGTGCTCGGCTTCACCTCCCCCATATGGGCAGTAAGTTTTACAGTTTTACCCTTCCCATCCGAAATGGAGTTGTCGGATTAAACTTGATTTGCGTCTCATTTGTTGCTGAAGCCAAGTGTGGACTGTTGGAGTTTTATTTCTTAAAGTATCTTCTTAGGGCACTATTCCACACAATTTGTTCTGTGAGGTGACCAATCAGAAGACGGAGTGAGCATGGTTTTAAGTGGGCTGAAGTTGTCTTTATTTAGCAGGTTTCTCATCCATTTGAGGGATAGCTGAGCTGCTTGCTTTCGAAGCAATGAGCGTTCTTCGCTGCGCTCAAGTCATTATAACTTGAATCTGATTGGTCACTTCACAGAACTGGTCGTGTGTAATACTGCCCTCAGACGATATTTCAACAAGTAAAACTCTAACATGCCCAAGTGTGCCTGTACTTATCACCTGATGTATTAAAAGGTGTCTTAATAAATAAACATTTGCAATAGTTTATGGTACTGTCCAGAAGTCTTAGGCCACCGTTAGCTTTGATGTTTTAGCAGTGGTATAATGACCATATATAACACACTATCAATGACTGGACCCAAAAATTTCAAATTTGGATTTGTCACTCCTTAATACTGTTTTCTGCTGATCTTCATTCCAGTCTTTGTGAGCTTTAGCATATCTTAGCCCTCTCACCCTGTAACCCTTAAGAAAAAGTTATTTCTTGGCTGCTGCCATTCCAAAAGAACCAATCCTGAGCAAGCTTCTTAGAACTGTAGAAGGGTCAAGTTGGCGTTCCAGTGAAGTTTGTTTTCAGTTTAATACTGCATACATTTCCTTTCTTTTCTGGTTGCGTTCTAAGTTGCTGGTTGCTGAAAGAATGGTATATCTGGGACTGTGGTAGCCTACCGGTTAAGGTACTGGACTATGGACCAAAAGGTCCAAGGTTCAAATCCCACCTCTGCCACCTCTGGGTCCTTGAGCAAGGCCTTTAACCCACAATTGCTTGGATTATAAGATTGCATCATCTGGATAAGGGCGTCTGCTAAATGCTGTAAATGTAAATGTCTAATCTTATGGTGGCTTTGCACTGTGTATTCACATATATTTAAAAATCAGAATTTCAGATGTCCCAGGCCTGCTTGCTGCGTTACTGTCATTGTGTTGCTTTCATTTGTTTTTTAGACTGCATTTTGTTTTTATTAAAGTACAGTACATTTTGTCTGACAGGCTGTTATGGTTAGTGTTCACAGGCTTGCAGTAAATCACTCACTCACATGCTCGCGCTCAGTCGTGTTTCTTCATGCTTTCTCTCACGTACACTTGACGAGTTAAATATTAACTGCCGTGCAGCACCTGACGGGTTCATCCATGAAGGGTGAAATGGAACGAGAACGCTACGTGCACACAAGCACGTACAATGTCAGCTGTGTGGTGGTCATCTCTTCTCTTGTACTTTTGCTCCTTTTCCCCCTACTAATAGGTTTCAGATTGTTGGGACAGTTTAAGGTTTATTGTATTGTAACATCACAAGCCTGATCTGTAACTCATTACTCATACGCCCGTCCTGTCTTGCACAGATCTAGCCTTTCAGCAGTCTGTGTGAATACACAATGTTTGTGAAGCTATAAAAAAAATCACAGTAATTGCTTACCTAAAATCACTGTCACTGTTATCATGCCTGTTGTGTCACTCTCAAAGCAATGTTGTCCAGAAATGCTGCTAAGCCACTGAAAAGGCTATCAAAAGTAGAAATGTGCTTTATTAAAAGATATGATGCTACATTTGTTCATACGTTCTCACACCTACTTAATCCAGTTCAGGGTCATGGGGAGCTGGGGCCTAGTTGGCAGCACAGGGCTCAAGATGGGAACCAACTATATAGGGCACCAGTCCATCATAGGACGTATGTACTCACAAGTACACTTACTAACACAGGGACACTTGAGACGCAAGTTAATGCACGCCTTTGGAATGTGGGAGGAACCGGAGTCCCCAGTGGGGGTAAGCAGTGCAGACACTGTGGAAGAACATGCAAATGGGGAGAAAGGTATCACGGGAGGTGCGGGCCAGGAATCAAACTGGGGATCTCTGGAATTGAGGCGACTGTACTGACCTCAGCGCTGCCATGCCACCCTGATGCTACATGAACTAACATAAAATAGACAGTCCCTTACATAACTAACTACTCATCGCCCTTTAACGTTTTCACATTTTCTATTGTTTCAGCCTGAATTGAATTGGAATGATATATCTTGAATTTTCACACAATAGTCCGTAATATTGTAAAATAATGTAATATTGAGCTATAATATTGCAATATAATATAATAGAGACTCACACTTAGTGGCCACTTTATGAGGTAGATATTTTCAGCTGCTTGTTAATGCGAATATCTAATCGGCCAATTACATGGCAGTAACTCAGTGCTTTTAGGTTTGTATACATGGTCAAGACGACCTGCTCATGTTCAATTTGAGCATCACAATGGGGGAGAAAGGTGATTTAACTGACTTAGACCACAGCCTACCTGAATATTATTCATGCTCGATGGGCTGGTCTGGGATTCTTCACACACAGCCATTAGTTTAAAAGCAGAGAGTTTACAGAACAACTTGTAGAATCTTGAAGCAGCTGGGCTCCATCAGCAAAAGACCACACTGAGTGCCACTGAGGCTACGCTTTGCAGGGGCTAACCAAAACAGAAGTTTGGATGAGTGTCTCTTTCTGCTGTGATATTCATGGTCGAGTCAGAATTTAGCGGAAACATGAAACCATGGATCCATCCTACCTTGTATCAATGATTCAGACTGGTGTTGGTATAATGGTGTGAGGATTATTTTCTTGGCACAAATTTAGAATTGTTTTAAATGCCACAGCCCACCTGAGTATTGTTGCTGACCATGCCCTTCACATTGTACCCATCTTCTGATAGCTACTTCCAGCTTCCAACACGCAATATTACAAAGCTCCAATCCAATAGAGCACTTTGGGATGTAATCGAATGGCAGATCATGCATCATGGATGTAGAGCCGACAAATCTGAAGCAACTGCGTGATGCTATCATGTCGATATGGACCTAAACCTCTGAGGAATGTTTCTAGAAGCTTGTTGAATCGAAGCATTACAGCAGTTCTGTAAGCAAAAGTGGTCCAACCCAGAACTGGAAAGGTCCGCATTTACATTTATGTCATTTAGTTGATGCTGTTATCTAGAGTGACTTACAATTGGTACATTTCTTATAATCCAAGCAATTGTGGGTTAAGGGCCTTGTTTAAGAACCCAACAGTGGTAGCAGTGGTAGGATTTGAACCCTGGACCTTTTGGTCCATAGTAATTTACAGTGGGGCCCCATGCAAGATCTCATCCCGTGGGGTCAAAATGATCATGAGAACGGTGAGCAAAAATCCCAGGACTACACGGAAGGACCTAATGAATGACCTGCAGAGAGCTGGGACCAAAGTAACAAAGACTACCATCAGTAACACGCTACACTGAGGGGGACTCGGATCCTGCAGTGTCAGGCGTGCCCCCATGATTAAGCCAGTACATGTCCAGGATCGTCTGAAGTTTGCCAGAGAGCATATGGATGATCCAGAAGAGGATTGGGAGAATATCATGTGGTCAGATGAAACCAAAATAAAACTTTTTGGTAAAAACTCAACTCGTCATGTTTGGAGGAAGAAGAATGCTGAGTTGCATCCCAAGAACACCATATCTACTGTGAAGCATGGGGGTGGAAACCTCATGCTTTGGGCGTTTTCTTTTTTCTGCAAAGGGACAGGACAACTGATCCGTGTTAAGGGAAGAATGAGCGGGGCCATGTATCGTGAGATTTTAAGCCAAAACCTCCTTCCATCAGAGCATAGAAGATGGAAGTGGCTGGGTCTTCCAGCATGACAATGATCCCAAACACCATCGCTCGGGCAACGAAGGATGGCTCTTGTAAAAAATCATTTCAAGGTCCTGGAGTGGCCTAGCCAGTCTCCAGACCTCAATCCCATAGAAAATTTTGTGGAGGGAGTTGAAAGTCCGTGATGCCCAGCGAGACAGCCCAAAAAACATCACTGCTCAGGAGAACTTGCACAATCAGTGGCTGACTAAATACTTTTTTGCCCCACTGTACCTTAACCCCTAGTCTTCCACAGTCCCAATGTGTACCTAATAAAGTGGCTGGTGAATGTGTATTCAGTGTTCACACATGAACATAAGTGTTACTGAATAGTAAGTATCCGCCCTCTTTTCAGTGATGACCTTAGATGTACAGCTTTATTGAACAGAGTCCACCTGTGTGCAATTAAAGTGTCGTATCATCTCATTATAAATACAACTTGTTCTGGAAAGTACCAGAGTTTGAAAGCATAACTACATTAACATAATGAAGACCAAGGAACTATTGAAACAAATCTGGCACAAAATGATGGAAATGTATAGATTATGTGTAGTGGTTATGAAGATGACCCATACTGTGAACATGCCAAAAATCAGAAGCAACCAAAAGGCTGATGATTACTCTGAAGAAGCAGGAGAGATCTGCAGCTTAGATGGTAAAACTGTGCACAGGACAATTACTGTCCAGACACTTCACAAAGCTTGGCTGTATGAAAGTGTGGCAAGAAGAAAGCCTTTCTTGGAAAGAAAACGTTGTTTGAAATCCTGTTTAGGTTTGCCAAAAGGCATCTTGGAGACTGCAAACTTCTGGGAAAATTTACTCTGATGGTCCGATGAGAACAAAATTGAACATTCTGCCTTTGCTGCAGAGTGCTACAGTGGCTCTTGAAAGTTTGTGAACCCTTTAGAGTTTTCTATTTTTCTGCATAAATATTGTTCAATACATCAAGTCTTAAAAGGAGATAAAGAGAACCCAAAATTAAAACAAATGAGACAATACTATTTTAGTTAGTCATTTATTAATTCAGGAAATTTATCCAATATTACATATCCGTGAATGGCAAAAGTATGTGAGCCTTTTGTGTTCAGTGTCTGAACGCAAACGTTAATTGAGGATAACTGTTGATCAGTCCCGCGCATCAACTTGGAGGAATTTACATTCATTCCAACCTCCAGACCAGCTTTAACTCTGAGATTTTTAGGTAGAAAGACTTGTTGATATTTGAGTGTTAGTTTCTGTTTGTGGCGTAAAGCTGAAACACCACAGTGTGGAGAAACAAGAGAAGAAAAAGAACTGCGTCTTTGCAACACCCCACACCACAGTTAAATGTGCTCATTTTTCACAGCCTCTCATTTTAAATGCTGGAGTTGTAAATGCAACAAGAAATGTCTTATTTGTCACATAAGACAGTTTCACATTCCGTGAGTGAGCATGCAGTTTTACAGTGAAATGATTTTACTGATTTTAAATGGTAAAACAAAATGAATGTGACACTCAGTGTATGGGAAACAGTGTAGTATCTTGGCTGTTTCGTCAGTATTACTGATGCACTGCAGTATACCATGTAGAATTGCTAAGTACTCTATACATGGTGTTTGAACAACATTCAGATCTCAGAATGTATGGTGGATGTTAAAGTGTTGCCACACCTGTTTTCTGATATATAATTCAGAATTCATTGTTCCATCAATGATGGCAAGCCTGGCCACAGATGTAGCAAAAACAGGCCCAAACCATGATACCACCACCACCACCACCATTGTTTCACAGATGGGATAAGGTTTCTTATGCTGGAGTGCAGTGTTTTCTTTTCTCCAAACATAACGCTTTTCTTTCAGACCAACAAGTTTTCTATTTTGGTCTCATCCGTCCACAAAACATTCTTCCAATAGCCTTCTGGCTGTCCATATGATCTTTAGCAAACGCAGACGAGCAGCAATGTTCTTTTGCGAGAGCAGTGGCTTTCTCCTTGCAACCCTGCCATGCACACCATTGTTGTTCCAGTGTTCCTATGATGGTGGACTCATGAACATTAACATTAGCCAATGTGAGAGAGGCCTTCAGTTGCTTAGAAGTTACCCTGGAGTCCTTTGTGACCTCGCCAACTGTTACATTGCCTTGCTTTTGGAGTGATCTTGTTGGTCAACCTCTCCTGGGGAGGGGATAACAATGGTCTTGAATTTCCTCCATTTGTACACAATCTTTCTGACTGTGGATTGGTGAGTCCAAACTCTTAGAGATGGTTTTTAACCATTTCCAGCCCTGATGAGCATCAACAACTCTTTTTTTCTGGAGGTCCTCAGAAATAATCTCCTTTGTTCGTGCCATGATGCACTTCCACAAACATGTGTTGTATAAAAAACAGGGTGCCCACTCACACCTGATTGAAATCCCATTGATTGAAAACAACTGACTCTAATTTCACCTTCAAATGAAAATGCTAATTCCTTGAGGTTCACATACTTTTGCCACTCACTAATATGTAATATTGGATCATTTTCCTCAATAAATAAATGACCAGGTATAATACTTTTTGTCTCATTTGTTTAACTGGGTTTCTCTTTATCTACTTTTAGGGCTTGTGTGAAAATCTGATGATGTTTTAGGTCATATTTATGCAGAAATATTGAAAATTCTAAAAGGGTTCACAAACTTTTCAAGCATTCACTGTACTTGCACCAGGTTTTACTCAAAGCTGACTGGGAAACAAGCAACATCTTTGCCACACTCCATGTGGGATGTTGGTTCATGAAGGAGTTTAATTACCTTTTTTCATTGTTTCAGTTGGCAATTCTCTGTTGAGGCCATGTTGGCTTTCAAGTCCACTCACATCTCATTCTGGTCTGTAAGTACCTCCGTTTTAACTGCGGACTAATTAGCAGTTTAAACTTGTGATGGTATTTGTTTTAGAAAAATATCGTCAACATTTTGATTGCATAGTTTCCCCTCTTACTTTTTCTGGACAAAAATGCCATTGTTTAAAATAATTACATTTTTGAGATGTGCATCATCAGACGGAATATTCAGCTGTTAAAAACAAAAAATATTAGGTGTCAAAGCTGTAATTTTTGTTACATAGTAAAAATTAGAGTGAACCTTCTCTTTTCTGCTGAGGCCCACCAAAGCAGCTCTTAGCGGAGTGATCATGCAATCAGTTTCAGATTCATGCCAGTCAGTACACATTCTGAGCTGTTTTATGTAAGCACATCTTGTTTAAATGAAATGGTGTACAACCAATGTGATTCCTGGCATGAGCTTACTTTCCCAGTCAGTTCCTCTCTCTTATAATCTTGACCCAGATCTGTGAGAAACTCCCGGGAGTTCCTTGTAATAATGCAGTTCTTTTTTGGAACATTGTGGATGGTGATGTGTGGCAAGATGTGTCATCCGCTGATGTGGATCTGCTCTTATGACTGCATCGTGAGGGCTTTGTCAACAGAGCAGGGCAGGAAATGGCCTGTATTTGTTAAATGTTTTCTGGCTGCTCCTTGGGCCAGGGCAGTAGATTTTGGAAATCATTGGAGTCATGAGTTCTGACACAACTTGCATGGCAGAATGACTTCCAGCTGATAGAGGGGAGCTTATCTAGGTCACCTCTGTTTCACCCCTTTGACTGGCCCCACCCTAGGCCTATCTTTCTCTGTTTTTCTTCAGTGTTATGTGCTTTACTAGCATGGCTGCTTTATATGCCAAAGCGGTTACAAGATTATAGTGGCAACAAATAGCGATGCATATATTTTTTATTATTATTAAATTTTTTTTAATTAGCTTTTGAAGATGGTATCAATACCATATTTAGAAGTGTTGACTGCCAGGTACCTGGTACTCGTTACTGGTACCAATATCCTTACTGTAAGGATTTTTGCAAGGGTTGTGTTTGTTAGGATCATATGTTCTGTGTATGCTGGGCTGTTGTGATGGTCACGCTCACATAGATGACTTAAAATGTGTGGGTGGGGTCGGATCAAGCAGATGTGACGAACCTGATCTGATGCAGATACTGACTGTTGTTGAGCTGATACCTGACAATATTTACATATTATCCTGTCTATATCAGTCTGTGTTTGTTTTGCAGGTCAGGAATTCCTCCACTCTCCTCTTTTCAGTACTCTGATTACTCGGATATTTGGAGTTGAAGCGCGAGAGAAGAGAAGAGAAAGACGAGCACTCCAAAAAGAAACAAGTCAGTTATTTCTGGGTTCCTTTTTATTACCCACCTGCTCAGTCTGTGTCTTTTTTACATTTGAAAAACACGCAATGGCCAAAATAGAGTGCCAATTGAATTAAATGGGTTTATCACCCGTCCGAGAGACAACTGGAATGTTTCTGTATGGCTTCCAGTTTCACAGTTTGACTAGTACTTGGATTACCTTTGTTTGTTAATCTTTATGTATCAAATTCAATTGTGGTCTTAGAGCTGGACCTGTTGGTATTGGTGACCATTTGCAAAGATGCCGTTGTCAGCATGCCATCGGTTCTGCTCGTTTCTGCAGTGGAAGAACTTTTGTGGTGCACTTTTGACCACATGTGTACTATCGTTTCGTTTTATCAGCAGGGGGCACTCTACCCTTCTGCTCTCCTGTTCCACAACCATTATTCTCGGTGCACTCTCTGGCCCACAGCGTGTGGCCCTGTTCCAACACTCAAACACTGTGGATGTACCCTCCAACTCCCTGCTGCCATTATCTTTTCACCGTCTCTCGCACTGTGTATGCCTTCCTTGCTCTTTTTCTCTCCCTTCCACATTCTTTTGCTCTCCCTCGTAGAACTCTTGCTTGTTATGACGCCTTTTAGAAGAAATAACGACAGAAGGGAGAGGTAGAATGTGCGTATGTACTTGAGGTCGATGACCATTTTTCTTCCCAAACGCATCTTTATCTCTTTATGCGCTGGGGAGAATGTTAACAAGCACCAGCCCAGACAGAGACACACAAACACACACTGGGTGATAGCTGAGGAGTACTGGAGTCATACCATGTAGCACGTGCTGCTGTTTAAGTCTCTGACCTTGCAGCCGCAATATGCTATAATGTCATGGTATTTTATGAGTAAATTAGGGCTGGGCGGCGATGATTATATTCATGATCACCACTCATCATTTCTCCCCACTCTCTTGCATTTCTAATTGTATCATAATATAATAATTTTTGTCTTCAATGTGCTACCGAGTGTAGTTTGATAAACCAGGCAACTAACCTCCTTATGGTTTCCCTTGATTAATGTCGAAGCAGTAACAGACAAAACAGGGCACACAGCTATTTTAGTACTCATCACAGTTTGTTCTCAGCGCACACAGAGGCCAGACAATAATGTTGACACTGCAGTCCGACACAGTATGGTTTTTCCAATCCGATTCCCTTGGCTATTGCACCATGTGCGTACCCTGTTTGTTTCCCATGACATAGTGTTTTAATTAAAGTAGGTGGAGTATTTTTTTGTTACAGTAATATGTTTACGTAACATTCCTCATCAGGTAATGGCAAGAAATCTGATTTTGGCAGTAGTTTGCTTGCTAGAATCTCATCACACTGAAGTAATTTGATAATGGCCGTACTTAAAACTGATAATTAGTAGTAGCAACACTAATTGCAAAAAACTAGCTTGTGATTAGTTGAACTGTTGTATCCACTAGCAGAGTTTGTCCTAATTAACACCACATGAGCGTGTTTACATGCACTTACTAATCTCATAACTGCAGAAAAAAAAAACAGGTTTTTTTGTTTCAGTAATCTGGTCAAGTTATCAGATAATGGGGAAAGCTCCAGGTTTATGTGACTTTGGCAATAATCAGATTTCTACTTTGCAACAAGACAAACAATCTAACAGCAAAAAAAGGTCTCTGTTTCGATTACCTCTAGAAGGTGAGCATATAATGCTTTTCAGAGTCTCTCAAAAAGTGTTTGGTAGCCTTTTCACGGTGTGCTGCATTTAATTCCAGGGTTGCCAGATCCCACAAGAGAAACAAGCAAGCAGGTCTATGGAAACACAGCCCAAAATACTGTATTTTTTCGGACTATAAAGCGCACCGGGGTTATAGGCGCAATATGAATCGAAACAAAACGGGTGTAGTTCCGTACATAAAGCGCACAGGGTTATAAGGCGCCATGAAAATGAAACAAAAACTCTCTTCCGTCGGAAAAGCTCAGTTGTTTTCTTTACCTGGCGCAGGGGCGTCTTCTTGCTTCCTCCACTTCCGTATCATTGATTCGTTAATGTTGAATTCTCTCGCAGCTGCTATGTCCATTGTTGTTGTACTGCGTGACTGATAGCGTTGTGTGTTGAAATCCGCTTCGAAAATGAAATGAATGAATGCACGTACCCTAATGCTGAAGCACATAATACCGTATTACTCCGCGATGGCTGCTGCGCACTACGGTTTTGCCGTTAAGCTTCGTAACTTTACAAGGCCGTGCTAAAACATTTTGACAGATTTATGAGCGCCGTGTACCATTCCAATCGGTTCTAGGTCAGAAGGCTCAACCAGAATTAATTCATACATTAGACGCACCGCATTTTAAGGCGCCACTGTCGATTTTTGAGAAAGTTAAAGGATTTTTTAAGTGCGCCTTATGGTCCGAAAAATACGGTACGCAATTGGTTCAAAAATTCAAGTAAATAAAAAAGGCCAAATCAGGAGGGACATGGTTACAATATGATAATTCCGGACTTGATCTTGACTCCATTTGACTCACTTCTCGGTTGAACAGAACTTTGCAGGGCTAGAGGGAGACGGACAGAACAGGGAGGAGCAAGCAAAAATAAGCAAAATACATTTTAGAAAACGAGGCCCTAAAAACAGCGCAAACTACCCGTTAGCTATGAGAAAAACGTAGAATAAACGCAACTGGCAACAGTGTTTGCATTTCTGTGTCTACATTCCAGTGTATGCACAGACTGACGAAAAATGATTGCAATCAGAGTAAGGGTATACATGATGATGAGAATTGATATGGAGGACAAAATCCTGATAACTAAATGGGATTTCCGTCTAAGAAATCGGAGTACTGCTGTTTACATGACCGAGTCAGATAACTGCGTAAATCAGATTACTAAGTCTTGTAAATGCACCTAAGAATTTCTAGTTGCAGTACCAAAGTCCAAGGCTGCTTTACTGAATGGTCATCCAGTCCGTAAACCACATTTAATCCATATTAAGAGCTGCGCACTTGAATAAATAAGAAAAGACTACTGAATTCCAAATGCATGTAACACATGAGTTATCCATAGTTAGCTGATTTGTACGCAGAGTTTTCTGTTAAGATGAAACATGAATGTGTGGGTGGCCGTCATGGCAATAGCTCTCACAACAGAAAATGTTGGCGAGAAAGTGAATATCACAATATTCTGTTGTGTATCTAGCATTCTATGTTGGGTGTAACGTGATTCCGTTATACTCTATGTAATTTGTGAATAGTAAATGTGAGTATGTTGAATGTCTGGCATGTTATAGAAACACTAGATTTGAGGACAGTTTGTGTTATTGCCATTGTTATTGACATTTAAAGAGAGCAGTGGTGACTCATGGGTATTTAGCCACGGTACAACGGTAATGACCAAACGGGGAAAACATGGTTGTAACCATATTGTGCTGTACCATTTTATGTGCTGTGGAAGAGTGATCTAAAACTCCTAGTCGGATGCAGAGCAGTGAGATGCAGGCAGTTTTAGATCTCTGGTGCTCTCACTGTGAAGCCCTGAGCTGGTTTACTGACTTTGGCTACTCTTAACAGGACGTTGTGCTTCTCTTTTTCCTGTGATTACCATGTGCACCAGGCATCTTGATCCTCTTACAGCCCGGCCAGCTTTGTCTTATTTGTGGTTTGTTTAGCTATTTTTCAATTCCTCGTTCCTCAAGTCTCAACTGGGTTATTACCCCAAATTACTGCATGTTTGTGAACAGATAAGTGTTTTTGCATGTGTGTGAACAGAGGAGTGACTATGCAGCTCTGTCTGTTTCGTATATTGGTGTCTTTTTTTTTATTGTGACATATTTTATGGTTAGGATTATTTGCTGGTGGGTTTGAGCTCTGAATTAAATATAGTTTGACAAGGAATATACTTTAATGTCTGACAGGGATTGACAATTAAGTCTCCCTCCCTCCCTCAGTTTCTATCTCCCTCGCTTTTTACCACCCCTCCCCCGTCTCTTATCCTTCTTTCCTCCTTGTGTAAGATAGTTTTGCTCCACTAGGTATAAAATGCATAATAGGTCTCTATGATCTCTCTCTCTCTCTCTCTCTCTCTTTCTCCCTCCACTGATTGTGCGATAACAGCACTGCTGTAAGGCAATGCCACTAACAGGAAACAGAAGTTTTTGTTGCGTTTTATTGCTTTTATGTGGGTGCAACAGCCTCTCTTTGCTTTGAATTGATGTTTTCTAGTAAAACAATAGAACTAGGAGTTCGGTTTCTCACTTGCAGCTTGTCTGGCTCTTGATTCTGGTTTGATTATTGATGCAGTTAAGGACATGGTTTTTCTACAGTGTTCTTGTGTGTGTTTGAAATTTTTTCGGGCCATTGTGCAAAGCTTGAGTGATCAAGCACCTTTCTTAGGAACACTCATGAGTTTGTTATTGAATGTTAAATTGTAGTTGCACAGTCATGTTGAACATGAGACGGGGCCAACAAATTGGGCTGGACAACAAATTATTTTTCAGGAAGCAAAGATTTTGCTTCCTGACAAAAATGTGAGATTATGATAGACTATGTATTGCATTAATTTGCAAGAATCAGTCTTGAACCAAGTAGTTCTGATTTAGATTTTGACAAGTCTTCAACCAGATCATATTCTGGTTGTTACATCAGATGAAAAAGTTGGTCTGGAAAGTCGTATAAACCAACCGTAACTGAAGTGTGTTGTTATTTATGCTCTTCGTTTGAGTGTTAAATAACTCAAGTAGTCATTCATGATTCCAATCAACATTTGGTAGCATAGAGAATTTTTGTTTTGACCTTTTATGAATCAAGCAGTGGCTGTAAACAAATAGCTGTGTGACTGACAACACACATATAAACCATTAGGGAAATAATTCTGAAGTTTAAAATTGCCAAATCTGTAGTAAACCTGCCTGAAAAAACACACCAGTATTTATATTCCCAAGTGTAATGAGAAGAATTCTTAGAGCGACAAACATTTCTTCAAGCATTGGTTAAAGATTCGTAGCCAGTGATAACGTTTTGATGTCACAAAGTCTCCAAATCTACAATTAGGTGCCACCTCCAAACCATTGAACTACTCGGAATGTGGGAAATCTTGGCTTTTATCTCAACACAAATGGAAGGATCTGGCATTTGCCAGACCCTGCTAAAACTTTCGGTTGAACCAGCTTTTATGATGTCAAATGACAACAAAATACTTGATACTTTGGCATTAACAGAAAAATGATTATACAAAAAATGACAATCCCCACTTTTGAGTATGGAGATACTGCGGTGATGAGGACACTACTCTTTTGAAGGCCTTGTCTTAAAATGATTTCCCCTTGTATTTGCAGTTGAAAAAGAGATTTTGTGTAATCTTTTTAAAACCATAATAACTATGATGATTAAAAACTGAGCCGCGATGTTGATATCTCTTACCAAGATATTGCCCATTTATTCTTCTTGTAGTCCTATGTGAAGGTTTGTGGACCGTTGTTCAAATGGCATGCTTTGGAAAATGAGTGAAAAATAACACATGAACAAGTTCTGAGACCTTACAAGAAACACCTGGTTGCTGAAGTATATTGAAGTAACATTTTCTAAATGTTTTTTTAATTTACTAAACTAACAAAACCTTTTGTCTAGTGGTGCCAAAGCATTTGTGTAGGATTGCATCTTATGAATAAATGTTCCAGTGAAAGAAAATCGTTTTTTAGGAGGGGGTTTATCCTGAAACCATATCAGTGCGCAATGACATTTGCTATGCAGGGAAATATGATGGTATTATGCAAGTTTGCTAACTAGTAATGTTAACTAGGCTTAAAATCTAGGCTAAAAGAAATAAACTCATGAATAAATGCAGTGAAACTGCAGCTTCATACTAGTTCATACAATAATGTATAGCTTAAAGTGTAACGTAGCAAACTACAGTACAGCCATAGAGGCATTTTGTGTCCAGTAATTAGAGGAAAAGATACACAGTCATATCAGAATATTATGACCACCCAGAATGCTGGTAGCTTTTGGCTGGTGGACTGTTTTCAGTCCAGCAGTGACTCTGAGTTGTTTAAAAACTCCAGCAGCACTGCTGTGTCTGATCCACTCAGACCAGGACAACACACAATAACACACCAGTGTCACTGCAGTGCTGAGAATCATCCACCAAACAAATAGTACCTGATCTGTTGGTCCTGACCATTAGAAATCAGAGTAAAGGGGACCAACGAAACAGATGGACTACAGTCTGTAATTGTAGAACTACAAAGTGCTCCTATATGATAAATGGTGCTGATAGTCTGTGGATATCATCCAGTTGTATGGAGTTGCTTTTAAGTATGGCAAGGTTATTACATTTTGTGTTTATATTTGTATGTTTGTTTCCAGAGTACAGACTTGCATGTTGCAAACTCAAGCTCTAGAACTGTAGTGCCTCATATAACTGCCCTGACTTCTTCTGATATTTTTTTTTTATTGTTCAAACCTTTAAAGAAACGAATTTAAAGAAACTTCATGGTAATATTATGTCATGAGTCTACACAAAATATCCATAATATTGATGTGTGAGGAAACTCGCTATAGATGCAAAAATTCACACATAAAAACATAAACTTTGATTACATAAGTGTTTTCTTCCATTGCTGTAGAAACATTTTATGTACTTTTAATGGAACCGTCTGTGAGCCAGAAGTTCACTTGTGTGCAGTTAAAGTGCGAGCCAGAAGTCCACCTGTGTGCAGTTAACGTGTCATATAATCTCAGTATAAATACACCTTGTTCTGGAAGGTACCAGAAACCATTTCTTCACAAACATCATGAAGACCAAGGAGCTTTCAAAACAAGTCCAGGACAAAATGTTAGAAAAATACAGATCATGGCTCAGTTGTTCAAATATATCCCAAACTTGGAACATTACACAGAGCATCATTAAATCCATTATTGAGAAATGGAAATAGGAGGGCAATAATCAGAGAAGCAACCAAGTTACTTTAAAATAACTGGATCTACATCTGGGAAATGGGAGATGGGAAAACTGTACACAGGAAAATTATTTTCTGGACACTTGCCACATAGGGACAAGAAGAAAGCCATTTGAAATCATATTTGAAGTTTCCAGAAGGCATGTTGGAGACTTCAGAGTTAATGGCAAGATGAATGAAATATAGCACAATGCACATTTCCCACAGGGAATAGTGAAGAGGTCTGTCCTAGAAGAAAACGTTACACTCTGCAGTATACCTGAAGCTCGCCTTCCAACAAAACAGTGACCATTTGCACACTGCCAAAGCTACACAGGAGTGGTTCAAATGCAAGAACCTCTACGTATTAGATGGCCCACTCGAAGCCCAGACCACACTCTGACTGAGAATCTGTGGCTAGTGTCCAACAAATTTGACAGAACTTGAGTAATTTGCAAGGATGAATGAGTAAAAATTCAATATCCAGATGTACAAAGCTGGTTGAAACAGATACTAAAATACTCAACTGTGATTTCAGTAAGAAGTTGTACAACCAGGCATTGATCTAGGGGATGGGGGTGGGGGATACTTAGGCAATGGACCGATTTCTGCTTTTGTGAAAACTATTTCATATTCAGATTGTTAATAAATGTGTTGGTCAAAAGGTAAACAACCAAGTTAAGTGCATTGTTCTCCCAAGTTGTGGCTGTGGAAATAAAGAAAGGTGTAAGGGAAGTGAATACATATGCAAAACACTGAGTATTTTAAATGTGCTAATAGTGGTGATAAAGTTGTCAATTTTATCTGTCAGCTGACTTCAACTCACAGTATTAGCTTGTGATCTGAATGAACTAGGAGAGACAAGATGAGGAAAATAAATCTAGGAAATCACATTGTAGAATTTTTAAAGAATTTAATGGAAAATTACAGTGGAAAATAAGTATTTTGTCAAAAGTTCAACTCAATACTTTGTAACATAATCTTTCTTAGCAATGACGGAGGTCAAATGTTTCATGTAATTTCATTTTTCTAAGTAGGAGAACTTACGCAATCAGTGGCTGACTAAATACTTTCTTGCCCCACTGTATGTACATTTATGTAGATTTTTATATAAATGTAAATTTATGAAGGTCTTTTAAATAGCCTTAAACACAGCTCGGTCACTTAAGTCTTTGTTTGAGACCGGTGCTGATGCATGATGATGAGGAAGTGTTGTGTTTTTAGTACTACTTAGTAAACTAAATGGTTTCTCTCTATGTAGCACATTACTAATGAGGGAGTGGTGATCTTTTTCGGTCACAGCCATGTCTTGTATTTGCAATACATGCATGATGAAAGTAAACTGTTAATGTTCAAGTGCCTGCATTAGACCTATATGTTGACAACAGCAAAAGGTGCCTTGATGTTTTGTTTATGTTGTTTCAGCCAAGAAAGTTGCAATTGGTGCACCTCTACTTTAAAATGTATGCCTGATAAAAAATGAGGCTACTAATTCAGTAGCAGTTCTGCTAAATACCCTTGGCAACTCTTGGTGATCAGGATTTATAAGGATCAAATATGTGCTCCTTGAGTAACTTTGCACATCCATGTCAAATTAGTACTATTTAAATCCTCTGTAGGCATGATAGTGTCAACCTCACATTACCTAAACTAGCCTTAGCTCTAATTCCAAAGCTAAACATGTTTAGAGTTTCTCTTCTTTGTTTATTAGGACTCTAAATTGAGGTCAGTGTATCTGCAGCACAGGAACAGTAAGCAAGCTGTGTTTATTTTCAGACAGCTTGTACTATCTGGACGTGTGGTACTAATGTGTGTGCCTGTTCCATAAACAAATTCACCACATAAGCAAATGTTCTGGGCACACGTGTGGTGTGTATTTGGTTCTCAGTGTGTGGTTGATGGTTTGTAACATCTTTTTGTAATCACACAAACATGGTAAGGAGTGCGTGGGTGAAGTGTAGACATGATAGACAAATGAGTGTGTGGGCTGTAAATAAACATGTAGCATCATGGGTGCGTGCAGGGTTGGGGCGGATACCTTTATAATACATGTAGTAAAGGCGCATGTTGAACCACCATACTGTTTGTCATTTAGTTGGTGGGAAGTTGAGCTTTAAGGTGGAGTTAGAATCATTGTGTACCAAAAGGTCCGGCCCCCGTGTGACCCACTACATATTACTGAGTGCATTTATGCAACTAATGACAGGCAAGCAACAGAGTAAGGCTGGGATTAACGAATTTCGTTAACAAATAGAGCAGATGCTATCATATCAGTTTATTACGTTTTGTTAAAACTCACCTGCATTTGAACTCACACCAAGTTAACTGATGCTGGGTTTTTAATGTTGAAATATGCATAGAGCAGTTTGTGCATGGAGATATTCCTTCTGAGATCAGAACAGTGCTTTTGATGGAGGCTTGGAAGCCACTTAGCTTTGTGTGCAAGATTTCTGTATGGGGAAAACATACCAGAGAACCAACTCAATGGGCAATTGAAGTCTTAAATTATGCAGAATACTGAGATGTTATTCCACCAAGATAGTTGAAAAAAGTTCAGAAGTAGTCTAATTTCATGGGAAAACCATGAACCTGGCAACCTTGTGCGGTGCTGTGTTTAAAGAAACTGTTCTGGGAGAAGTATGTTTGTGGTTAATATCTACAGAGGTGTGATTGTAGGAATTAGGGTTACTCTGTTTGTCTTTTGCTATGAACATTTTGTCCCCTCTGCCTTGTCCCTCACTGATCCCCACTGATCAAGCATTATTTTGGGTGGTAGACCACACTTAGGTTTACATTACATTTCCATTGAGTAATTTAGCAGACACCTTTGCTACCCAACTGATTGTCTTACAGTCCATACATTTGTGGGTTAAAGTTCTTGCTCAAGGATCCAGCAGTGGCAGCTTGGCAGGTGGGACTTGAATCCTGGACTTTTTGATCCATAGACCTGGAACCTAACCACTAGACTACCATAGTCACTTTACAGCTTAGCTGTGCTAGAATGGCATTTGTCTTATAAAGTAGCTAGAGAGTGTACACCAGTGATTCAAAGTGTTATGACGACCTTGTCTTAATCAGTTTTAGGTATCTTGCTCTTCGTACCAGACAGGACATGTGCATGGACTCGCACACAGACCAAGCAATAACCAGTACAGTACTGTGCAAAAGTCTTAAGCCATTAGGATAGATATACCATTGTTTTAGCAATGGTATAATGACCATATATGTACCGTGCTCCAAATTATTATGCAAATGATATTTCTCTGAATTTCCTAAATGGTTGATACAAATGACAGTCAGTATAATTTAAGTCATCAATCGTTAAAGAGTATAAATTAGATTTTATTGAACAAACCTCCCATTAAGTCTTTTTTTTTTTTTTTTTCTTTTTTTTTTCTTCAAATACCTTTAAATACCTGTTGGTTGCTTTGTAATGGTATTTTAGCGGCTGCTCTCTTAATCCGATGAATTTGTTCCTCATTATGCCTTTATCTGCACGAACCTGTCTGTGCTCTGAATCGGCCACAAATCGCTTCACAGTACGATGGTCATGCTTAAGATTTTTCGTGAAATATCTCCTGTTTTCATATTTTGTCCAAGGCATTGCACTAGTTGACGCTTGAAACCTGTGGCCTGCTTAATAATGTGGAACGTATGTGGAACTTAAGTAGTTTTCCTTTACCTGGGAAACTAATTATCACAGGTGTCTGAGATTGATTTCAGTGACCCACAGAGCCCTGAGACACAATACCATCAATGAGTTTAATTGAAAAACCAAAAATATATATATATATATATTTAAGACACTTAAATACAATTTGCATATTCATTTGGAATGCGGTGTAATTATGTATCGGTCTCTTTATTAGAACACAACCAGAAAATGAAGGAAATTTGTATGCAATATTAAAAAGCCCCAGAAAAAAACAGCTTCTAGAGATACAGGGGCAAGTATTTAGTGTGACTTCCCCTTATACTTGAGCAACAGCAGCATCTGGAAGCTTCATCGGGATGCCAAGTTGACCCTTCTACAGTTGAGTGAAGCTTGATCAGTATTGGTCTTTTACAAGGGTATAGCCAAGAACCACTTGTTCGGAAGGGGAACAGGTTGAAAAGGCCAAGATATGCTAAAGCTCACAAAGATTGGAATGAAAATCAGTGGAAAAGAGTATTTTGGAATGACGAGTTAAAGTTCTCCAAGGTCCACTCATTGTATATGGCCTTAAACTTGCTCAAACTCCAAATCTAATGGTGGCCTACGAATTTTGCACTCTACTGTATATCTGTTTTTATTTCATTATTCCCCAATCCCTGTTAGAGAGAGGCCAAACTGAGTGGTCTGGGTTTCTCAAAAGTCTCACCAGCATTTGAAAGACTGTGTATCAATTTCTGTTATTTCATACAGTCTAATCATTCTTCTGGGACATGGGGCCCAGTTTTATTCCGGATAGCCCTTGTTTGCTGTTAGGTCATGTGCTCAATGTTCAACCAGGGAAAACATTTGTAGCCTCAAGTGAAAGAATCCTGGGTTCCTGTCCAGCCATGTGTGTTTCCATGTTTGTTCCTGTCATGGTGAAGTTGTGCCTGTGTGTGCATGTGTGTTGTGGGTATGCATTCCATATGTTGTGGCAGTTGGCAGAGACGTCAGACTGGTTTAACCCACCTTGTTACCATGACGGCGCCTCCGACCTTAACTTAGACCAGGCTGTGCTCTTGTATACAGTATGTGCTCTTGTCACAGGATGTGAAGCGTGTGTATGTGTGTGTGGCTTCTTTCAAGTAGAATTTGTCACAGTCAAAGATGGAACATGTGTGTGAAATTCAGTTTGGTAGTTTTGGCCAGTGCTAAAACCAGCCCCACTATTTAAGCTGACCCCAGTCCGGTTGAGGGGAAAACAATAAAATAAATGAACGTTGCACTTGCTATCTTTCTCAAAATATGCATACTCAGGTAAAAGCAGGAAGTTTTGGTCACACACTTGTTTGGTGCTCATGGCATTGCCTCCATTGCCGACCAGATTCCCAGGAATAAGGAATAAAGGAGCATTTAGAGCTTCGACGTGTGTTCCTGCAGTGCACCATCGCAACCAAGCACTTTAATGAGAGCTTTATAGAGCTGTAAAGAGCTTTGCCGTTCGGAAGTGGTTTACAAACCAGACCCTTAACCAGTATTCGCACACAAAACACAGACATATACATACGTACCGGTACATAAACACTCAAGCACTTCTCTCTTCCTAACGGCGCTCTGCTTGTTACCTCCTGTTTAGGCTTAGAGTAATTGTGAAGCTGGTTTTCAGTCTTGTACAGGTCTTTTATATCTAACCCTCTTTTGTTTGCACGGTATTGTACAGCCTGTACAGTACTGTGCAAAAGTCTTAGGCCACCATTAGGTTTGTTCTTTCAGCAATGGTACAATGGCCATACAAACATAGTATTAATGATTGGACCCTTGTAATGATTGTAACTTGTATTCATCACTCCATAATACTCATTCAATCTTTGTGAGCGTTGGCATATCTTAGCCTTGTCACCTTGTTCCCCTTCTGAAAAAGTGGTTTCCTGGCTGCTACCCTTCCAAAGAGAGGACTCCTGATCAAGCTTCTTTGGACTGTAGAAGGGTCAACTTGGAATACAGATGCAGCTGCCTGAATTCTTTCTGTTTTTAATACTGCATACAAATTTCCTTTCTAAAGCAATGGTATATCCAAACTATTTGTGACCTTAAACGTTTGCACAGTACTGTATGCACAGCATCTCATTGTGGCAAGTTCTCTGTACTGAGAAAAGAACAGGGAAAAATATTCAAATCACTTAATGGAAGCTTGTGGGCTGACTTTTTGTCGGTAAGTTTTTAAATGTGCTATTGGATAATAAATTAAAAATACAATAATTGTTCTAACTGTAAAGGTCTTCTGATAGTACAGACATTGGTGTGTTGAACTGAGGTGATTGTTTTATCTGTCCAACAGTAGTTCACAAACAGTCATTGTAGTTACTTCGGTTTACTTCTTACAGCAAGTCTCATGCACATTGTTGACATTATCTGCGATGTTTCAGAACAGAAATATTTACAGTTACAGGATTTAGCAGACGCCCTTATCCAGAGCGACTTACAATTGGTACAGTCTTACAATCCAAACAATTGTGGGTTAAGGGCCTTGCTCAAGGACCCAACAGTGGCAGCTTGGCAGAGGTGGGATTTGAACCCTGGACATTCTGGTCCAAAGTCCAGTACCTTAACCACTAGGCTACCAGAGTCCCGTTCCCTAGGATTAGTTTGCTGTTACGTATTGGATTACATTCATTTACATTTACATTTACATTTACATTTACATTTACATTTACAGCATTTAGCACACGCTCTTATCCAGAGTGGCTTACAATTTATACAATCTTACAATCCAAGCAATTATGGGTTAAGGGCCTTGCTCAAGGACCCAACAGTGGCAGCTTGGCTGGGATTTGAACCCTGGACCTTCTGGTCCATAGTCCAGTACCTTAACCACTAGGCTACACCACCCTCATCAAATATCAAATGCGTAGCTATAAAATGTTAGTTTTCTGTTTTTTTCTCAATACATTTAAACATACAATGCATTTGTAACTTTTGCTTGAAGTTTTTTAAAATAAACCTATTTCTTTCTTTTTCTCTCAGGATGACTGGATGGGCGTTCTTTAGCCGGTATCCTACTCTCTATCCTTTTCTCCTCAGCCAGCTGGAGGAAGCTGCTAGTACAGTGGACAGGTGAGAGAATGTTGGAATTGTGTTTGTGTGTGAGAGAGTCAGCTGGTATATGCTGTATATGTGACTATGCTTGCTATAGGAGTTTTCTCTACATACCATGACCTTTGAGAGTTTTTGGGCCTTCATCTCAGAACCTGACCCCACAGAAAAACAGCGGCGACTCCTGTTCTCACCCTTCTCCATTTTCTCTGGGGATTTCTCATTGAAGTATCATGAAATGCCTTCTCAAGCCTGCTTATGGACAGTTTCCTACATCAGATGGCTCTGTTAAAGAAGTTACATATGGGAGCAGCATCTGTACTCTATTCAGACCACCAACTTCGAGAAGCTACTGCTTTCTTATCTCCATTCCAGCACTTAATTTCTCCACAGATCTCAAAGTTTCTTCCAGACATGCTCATAGTCTGACTCTCGCTGAAAGCACCGTGACACTTTCTCACGGACCAGACCAGGCCACTTCCTGCATCGAACCAATCATTCTCCATTTCGTTCTTTCACCTCACTAAATCATACAACCGAAAGAAAAAGGATGGAAAGCAAGAGCACTGAGGCTTAAAAAGTCATTAAGGGTCTTCATGCTGCCTGCTTTAGAACTGAGATGGAACTCATGGGATAGCTGTGGCGGAATTGTGGGTAATGTAAGCTCAGAAATGTACTCTATTGATATCGCTTGGGCCATTGGCTTTTGCCTTGCTTTTGGAATTTCTTCAAGAACATTTTCTCAGGAACACCGAAAGAGGGGGGAAAAATGACTAGCAGATGCATAAGAACAATGTGGCTCACATACCTCCAGCATATAAACTGTTCCTGATGTGGTGATATGTCATAAGCGTTGTGTTCACTAATGAAATGCTGATGATGAGTGCGCTGGCTTGGAGCACTTGCGTGGTGTTCTGTAGTGTCTGAAAAGCTTTTCCATGGGAAATGAGCACTGAGAATATGATTGGCAGCACATCAAGAGCGAGTCCAAAGGGGGTGGTTCTGACTCTCGCTGCTGAAAACGTCTGCGTTCTGTTCACTTTCACATGCCTCCCTAGTCATTTTGTATATCGTTCTTGCAGACGCTCCATGTTGAACGTTTTTCCACAAGTACTTTTGTATGCATGGTCAAAAGTGTGCGGACGCCCCTTGGATATTTCTGCCAAATCTATTGCTAACAGGTTCTGGTTGTCTAGGCAGTCTGTGTAAACAAACACTGGCAGGAGAATGGGTTGGACTGCAGAGCAGCCCATCAGATTCCAGCTCGAACTACCTCATCAAATGTAATTGCTGTTAGTGTGAAGTTGAAATGTCCAGAAGCAGCAATATCTTGGCAATTATGAATGATATCCATACAACAGATCCGCATTGAAGAATCTTAGTCTTAAGCGCATTAACGTGATCCGTCTTTGCTTGCAACACTTGCCTATGAAAGCAATACTGGAGCAGTGGAAATTCGTTCTCTGAACTGATAGCTCACTATTTGTCATTCAGCAGAATTTGGGTTTGCCAGATGTCAGGGAATGCTATTGCCGGAATGCCTACTGTAATGTTTAGTGGGGGACGAATAATGATCTGGGGCTGTTTCTGATGGTTTGGACTTGGACCATTAGTTCCAGTGAAGGAATCTATAGCATACAGTAGAGGTGTGCGATATTGACAAAAAAATCTCTTAGACAAACATCTCTTAAAATCTTAGACAATACTTTGGCAGTGTATACCTTGGATGTAAAGTATTCAAATGTAGTTTGAACCCATCTACAGTGGTGTGAAAAAGTGTTTCCCCCTTCCTGATTTCCTGTTTTTTTTGCATGTTTGTCACACTTAAGTGTTTCGGAACATCAAACCAATTTAAGTATTAGTCAAAGACAACACAAGTAAACACAAAATGCAGTTTTTAAATGAAGGTGTTTATTATTGAGGGACAAAAAAAAAAAATCCAAACCTACATGGCCCTGTGTGAAAAAGTGATTTCTCCCTAAACCTAATAACTGGTTGGGCCACCTTTAGCAGCAACAACTGCAACCAAACGTTTGCAATAACTTGCTGCAATGAGGCTTTTACAGCGTTGTGAAGGAATTTTCGGCCACTCATCTTTGCAGAATTGTTGTAATTCAGCCACATTGGAGGGTTTTTGAGCATAAACAGCCTTTTAAGGTCATGCCACAGCATCTCAATAGGATTCGGGTCAGGACTTTGACTAGGCCACTCAAGTCTTCATTTTGTTTTTCTTCAGCCATTCAGAGGTGGACTTGCTGGTGTGTTTTGATCATTGTCCTGCTGCAGAAACCCCAAGTTGAGGTCATGAACAGATGGCCAGACATTCTCCTTCAGGATTTTTTGGTAGACAGCAGAATTCATAGTTCCAATTATCACAGCAAGTCTTCCAGGTCCTGAAGCAGCAAAACAGCCCCCAGACCATCTCACTACCACCACCATATTTACTGTTGGTATAATGTTCTTTTTCTGAAATGCTGCGTTACTTTTACAACACCAGATGAACTTCCAAAGAGTTCAACTTTTGTCTTGTCAGTCCACAGAATGTTTTCCAAAAGTCTTGGGGATCATCAAGTTGTGTTCTGGAAAAATTGAGACGAGGTTCTTTTTACTCAGCAGTGGTTTTCGTTTTGTAACTCTCCTGCCATGCAGCCTCATTTTTGCCCAGTCTCTTTCTTATGGTGGAGACATGAACACTGAGGGCAAGTGAGGCCTGCAGTTCTTTGGATGTTGTTGTGGGGTCTTTTGTGACCTCTTGGATGAGTCGTTGCTACGCTCTTGGAGTAATTTTGGTCGGCCGGCCACTCCTGGGAAGGATCACCACTGCTCCATGTCTTCGTCATTTGTGGATAATGGCTCTCACTGTGGCTCGCTGGAGTCCCAAAGCTTTAGAAATGGCTTTATAACCCTTTCCAGACTGATAGATCTCAATTACTTTCTTTCTCAATTGTTCCTGAATTTCTTTGGATCTCGGATGATGTGTAGCTTTTAAGGATCTTTTGGTGTACTTCACATTGTCAGGCAGGTCCTATTTAAGTGATGTCCTGATTGAGAACAGGTGTGGCAATAATCGCGCCTGGGTGTGGCTAGAGACAGTGAACTCGGGTGTGATAAGCCATAGTTAAGTTGTGTTTTAACAAGGGGAGGGCAATCACTTTTTCACACAGGGTAGCATTTCCTATGTCTTGCCATCTGTTGCTTTTTTTTTTCTTTTTTCAGAATGATTCTGCTAATTTTAGCTGAGTGTGTTTTTGTGCTGGTATCTTGGCTGGTTTAAGCCTGTGCTGGACAGCTGACTCCCCAAGTTTGTCTTAGTTTTCATATTCTACACAGTGGTTAGTTCACAGATGGTGAAACTTTGGTTGCGGAGCGGTCTTTAACTGCAACCGATATCTTGATATAGTTGGCAGGTTTCTGTCAGCAACATCTGTCTTGTCAAAGCCAAACCACATCAAACTTCGTATACTGCGAGGCTGGTGATGTCTGTATTTTGTCTTCTAGCACAGTGTGTTCACTCATTTTTAACCTGACACATTGATTTGTGGTGCTAGCATGCTGCATCTCAGTGCCCATGCACATTCGTCTATCCCACTTGCCTACATGACACAGTGAATATGTGAACTTTTTTTTGTGTTGTTGAGTGTTTTTTTTTTTTTCTTCTTCTGAGTGACGTACTCAATAATGTCAGCTCATTAAAATAGCAATTAAGATTAAGACCTTGCATATCACAAGTCCCTAGTTCACAGTTCCATTCTAGATGGTTTATTCCAGCGTTTGTCAGTGATTTAAAGAAGGAATTCCATTTTAATGAACACAGTTTTAGATATCATTATCAGGTGTTGTGGGTCCTTAAAGTATACCATCTGCATCTCTCAGCTTCTTACATTTACATTTACAGCATTTAGCAGACGCCCTTATCCAGAGCGACTTACAATTGATACAGTCTTACAATCCAAGCAATTGTGGGTTAAGGGTCTTGCTCAAGGACCCAACAGTGGCAGCTTGGCAGAGGTGGGGTTTGAACCCTGGACCTTTTGGTCCATAGTCCAGTACCTTAACCACTAGGCTACCACAGTCCCAGGCTTCTTTGTTTTATCTCTGGGAATCTTTTGGACCTCTGTGTCTCGAAGAGCAATACTCTTTTTTTTTTTTTTTTTTTACATTAGCACGTTCTCTGCGCTGACTCTAGGCAGATTAAATTGACCATGCTGGTGAATGTACGGAGTAGACGCATCTTGGCCATATGCCAGACACTGAGACGCAATGGAAAACCCTTTCATGTAGGATTTGGAGCGCATTGTGACCCCCTTGTAGAGAAGTAGATTAATCGTTGTGTATGTGTGGGGTGAGAAATGTACAGGGAGGACATGGATAGGATTGCTGCATGTGTCAGTGAGGTGGTGTGAGCTGAAGTTTGCATGTTTGAGTTTGAATGATGTGATTATTCCAGAATGACGTTGCCAGCTCTTTCAAATGTTTACTCTGGCGTGCGTCTCTTCTTTCCGTCGAGCTCGAGAATGAGAGAGGGAGCAGAGAGGGCCAGACATGGAAGTGAACAGAGGCCTGAGCTAGAGTCTGCTTTGGCGCCTGACTACATTTGGCCTGCTTCACCTCCAGATCAGGCCTGCAATGTGCCTTTCAGTGTCCGAGATGAAAATAGATCTGCATGCAGTTTCTGTAAACACTAAGAACTCCTGCGTTGATTCAGCACTTGTTCCAGATGGATCGGTTACTGTACTTAAATCTCTCACTCTCTTTTAGTGACGCCGGGCAAGTGAAGCTGCACCCCAGTCTGTTCCTGCTCTTGCTGGTTTTGGGACGTCTCTACCCATCACCTATGGATGGATCCTCTTCCCCTCTGAGTCTGGCCCCATTTAGGCCCTTTATAATCAGGTTAGCCTACACACGCACCAAAAAGCCCATGTTGCACCTCTTGGTTGTGTTCAAACTAATTATCGCATGAGTAGCATGAGTCAACATATTTTCCTTTGTTGAGAAAATACCGCAGACCTTGTTTAAAACTTGATTCTAAAAGTCCTGAGGGCAGTTGTTTAATTCTGTTAATAAAACCTAAAATTATTGGCCTAATCTAACAAATTATCTAATCAAAAGCCTGAGCAGCTAATGCTTTCAGACAGCGCCTTTTTATTTAGTTTTTTGGTTTATTTAATGGACTAATAGAAATCCAGTCACGCTGCAGACAAAGTAATGATAGCTCATAGCTGTGTGTTTTGGCTAGCCACTTATAACCGTATAACCTACCAAAAGTACATATTAGACCACTAAATCAAAGGCGTTCATTAAACTGGCAAACGCATCAGTTACGGTGGTGCTTGAATGTTTGTGAACCCTTATTTCTGCATAAATATGACTTAAAACATCATCAGATTTTCACACATAGTAGATGGAGAACCCAGTTAAAGAAATGAGACAAAAATATTATACTTGGTCATTTATTTCTTGAGGAAATAATAGATCCAATATTACATATTAGTGAGTGGCAAAAGTATGTGAACCTTTGCTTTCAGTATCTGGTGTGACCCCCCTGTGCAGCAATAACTGCAACTAAATGTTTCCTGTAACTGTTGATCAGTCCTGCACACCGGCTTGGAGGAATTTTAGCCTATTTCTCAATACAGAACAGCTTCAGCTCTGGGATGTTGGTGGGTTTCCTCACATTAAATGTTGTGGAAGGACCTGAAGCGAGCAGTTAGATTGGATTAAGGTCAAGACTTTGACTTGGCCATTCCAAAACATTACCTTTACTTTTCTTCAATGGTCTTGAATTTCCTCCATTTGTACACAATCTGTCTGACTGTGGATTGGTGGAGTCCAAACTCTTTAGAGATGGTTTTGTAACCTTTTCCAGCCTGATGAGCATCAACAACTCTTTTTCTGAGGTCCTCAGAAATCTCCTTTGTTCGAGCCATGATACACTTCCACAAACATGGGTTGTGAAGAGCAGAGCAGACTTTGATAGATCCCTGTTCTTTAAATAAAACAGGGTGCCCACTCACACCTGTTTGTCATCCCATTGATTGAAAACACCTGACTCTAATTTCACCTTCAAATGAACTGCTAATCCTAGAGGTTCACATACTTTTGCCACTCACTAATATGTAATATTGGATCATTTTCCTCAAGAAATGAATGACCAAGTGTAATATTTTTGTCTCATTTGTTTAACTGGGTTCTCTTTATCTACTTTTTAGACTTAAGTCATATTTATGCAGAAATATAGAAACTTCTACAGGGTTCACAAACTTTCAAACACCACTGTACATTAGCATAAATCAAATTCATGTAATTAGTAAAAATAATTTTGTGTTAATTTGTTCTTCATTTCTCGTCCATGGCAGAGTAACACCCACTTTAGTGTCTGCTCTCTTAATCTGGTTATTGTTTAACAGACTTATTTTTTAGGCACAGTTGTGCTCTTACAACTGATTGGCAAGTAGACTTGTTTTCTTTTTCCAGCTCCATGTCTTATCGTTTATTTGAAAATCGTAACTGGTTGTTCCAGTTCTAACACGACTCGAGTTTGCATATTTCTATTGTCCTACTACGAAAAGGGGCAAAATATTACTGGAACATGTTCTACAAGCACCAGTGGTGACCTCCAATGCCAGCTTTAGACTACATCAGTGCAATCTCTTGGAACACGACATACATTCTAGTAGAGAGGAATATTCTGTGCACGGTGAAGTGGCGAAGGCTAATGAATGAACATTTAAAAAAAATAAAAATAAACAAACCTTAATGAACACAAGGAACCACAACATAGTAGACAGTATTTGTTGAATGTATTGGACATGTTAATTGCAGGCTAGTATTTAGATACAGATACAAAACATTGGGCACCATTGTGACCATTACAACACTGAGAATGTAGTAAATGTGTTTCCTGTATGTAATCTAACTGAATGGAACTAATGGAAGTCATGACAAAGGCTTTTGTCTAGGTTCACTTTATTAATGCCTTGTTTAGTTGTAACTTGTTTAGTCACTCAATTGCTAGAACATTCAGCTGCACACACACACGTTGCAGTTCTTTTTGCAGATCAGTCATACTGGAAGGACCCTTGCACAATACCTTCAGTAACACATTGCGGAAAGTGAAGGTTGCTCATGGAAGTTATTTATCAGTTGTCAGTTAATTATTGAAAACTTTA
Source organism: Ancistrus triradiatus (assembly GCA_025084515.1). NCBI lineage: Eukaryota > Metazoa > Chordata > Actinopteri > Siluriformes > Loricariidae > Ancistrus > Ancistrus triradiatus. The sequence continues at coordinate 287,296 of JAJAGP010000557.1, read as the reverse complement.
CGAACATTATTGTGTGCACTAATGTAAAAACCAATATGTACAGAGATGCACCATTTAAAGACCACATAACGTTCTGTGAAACAAGTAGTGACCGAAATGTTTCTTGACTGGATATTTCCATAGTCACACGGACTTTTTGTGCTACTGTAATGTAAACATAGAGGATGTTTTCATAATAAAACGGCGTACAAACGATACGTAAATGCACCAGAGATGCCGCTGGGAACACGAATGATTGAGTGATTGAAGCGTGAGGGGGGCAAACAAATGAGTACTACTTTCATTTACATTTACAGCATTTAGCAGACGCCCTTAACCAGAGCGACTGACAATCCAAGCAGTTGTGGGTTAAGGGCCTTGCTCAAGGACCCAACAGTGGCTGCTTTGCACAGGTGGATATTAAACCCTGGACCTTGTGATCCATAATTCACCGACTACATCAACTCAGTGGACAAACACATTAAGTTCACCAGGGAGGATGTGAAGAACGGCAGGTTAGCCTTCTTGGATTGTGAGGTTGTGATTGGAGATGGGGGATGATTGAAAGTCGATGTTTACCGTAAGCCAACACGTACGGATCAGTGCTTAAGGTTTGACTCTCATCATCCACTGGAGCACAAACTAGGAGTCTTCAGGACACTGTACCACCGAGCAGACACAGCGGCCAAGGATGGAGAGAAATCTCACATTAAGCAGGCCCTGGGCAAATGTGGTTATCCGAACTGGGCCTTTGTCAAAGCCGGTAAGACGCCCAAACAGTGCTCCAGCAGATCGACGAGAAGAGAACAACAACCGCAGTCTAAGCGTAAACCAGTGGTGATTCCATATGTGGCAGGAACATCGGAACAATTGAGACGCATATTTGCCAAACACCCGTCTCTGTGGCTTTCAAACCCCAAAACACGCTACGCCAGAAACTGGTCCACCCCAAGAATCGGGTCCCCCAGCACAAACAGAGTAATATAGTGTACGCTGTTAAGTGCCGGGAGGATTGCCACGTATTGTACATCGGGGGAACCAAACAGCCACTGGCGAAACGGATGGCACAACATAGAAGAGCTACCTCATCAGGTCAGGACTCTGCAGTTTACACCCACCTACAGGCTAGTGGCCACTCTTTCAAGGATGAAGACATGCAGATCCTTGATAGGGAGGAACGATGGTTTGAACGCGGAGTAAAAGAAGCCATTTTTGTAAAAAGGTCCATCCCTGAACCGAGGAGGGGGCCTCAGAGTACACCTCTCACCATCTTACAACGGAGCCATCGCAGCCCTTCCCCAATCCTGTGTGAATGGCACACGTGGCCATTGTCGTTAATGGATATGTCAATCTGCATATTAAACTGATCACCGGTCCCATTGTTATGCAATGGTGCTGGTACCAGTCGTTATGCAAAGGTGCTGTATATAAGATTGGGGATGTTTTCCAAGTCACTTAGATGAGTGACGAAACGTTTCTCCAACAAAATCTATGTCCAGATGAACAGATTCAACTTCTTGGATTTTCTTACCTGGATCATTGAGCATGCATCAAGACCATAATCCAGTACCTTACCCACTAGGCTACCACAGTCCCACAAAAACAGATGGAGTGGTGTAAAGCAGGGGAATATTTACATTTATGTCATTTAGCAGACGCACTTATCCAGAGCGTCTTAAGGGATTTGCTCAAGAACCCAACAGTTTGGCAGGGGTGGGATTTGAACCCTAGACCTTCTGGTCCATAGTCCAGTACCTTAACCGCTAGGCCACCACAGTCAGACTTTCAATAGGACAGCCACATATTTACGAATGCCATCTACAGTTTGTTACACATGAGGAGAGGACAATCATACAAACAAACACGAGTAGCCACAAAAATGTTTGAGAAGTCCCTAGTCCAAACGTGAGGTAATGAGCAAGCGAGGACTTGACCGGTAAGTTTCACACATCTGCATTGATGGGCTGTTTGGCTGCTATGTCCGGAGTTAAAAGACAGATTTTGTTTCCTATTACAGTTTATTAGCATTGTGGCCATTAAACAGTGCGTACCTGTAAACTGTTCCGTCTCTGATGTTATCAGGTAGGATAAAAGCAAGATTTGTGGACATATTGGTCAGCTGATAACATGTAGGACCTGTAGTAGGCTCCAATTTAATGTGTAACAAGAACCAGGTAAGGGGAATGATTTACAGGTGCAGGACTAACTATGTAAATCCTTCAAAATGACTGTTTGCTTATTCAGTTTGGATAATGTGCACCCATCTTCATCCAGTTCTTAGCAGACACAGTGCACCGAAGCTACTAACACACAATCAGCTGTGCTTTGCATGTATTTACTAAACACATTAATGAATCTATAAGCAGCGCTGTGGAACGTCCAGGTGGTGTGTTGCAAACAGCAGTGGTTATTTTGGAGAGTAGTGGTTGATGGCATTTGTTTTATTTCCTAAATTTGCGCCATGTTTGTTCACAAATAAACAAAGATTTGAGGTTGTTGTACATTCCTTGATTTCACCCATTGTTGCTTCATGTTTAATTCTTTTGGTGTTGTCCTAGCAGGAAATCTGCTCCTCTTGTAGATGGTTTGTCCTGTTGTGGACTGGTTACATTGAGGAATTAACGTAGGTTGTGAAATAATAAAACTCATCCACGTCATTTATGAAATTGTTGCCTTAATGTGTGTGCAAGGTGCAAAAGCTTATCGCAGGCAATCGCATTAATCCTGCTGTTAGTTTTATTTATGTCATCTTATGTACAACACCGTGATAACCATTTGCCTTTGTGTTTGCGTACCTCTGTGTAATAGGGGACTTATCTACTTTACATGCTTGATAAATATCTTTTCTGCTCTACATACTTTTATAAGTTCACTAAACAATGTATTGTGGACACAGAGGGCGTCACATCTGTGTGTTGTACTTCTTGGTACAGCACAATGCTCAGGTATGCTCAGGCATTGAGCAGTCATGTGTGCCTCTGCTGGTATTGTGAAAGTGTGGACGCTTGTGGCGTTATGTGTTTTTGAATTGTTCAGTCGTGTGTGTGTGTGTGTGTGTGTGTGTGTGTGTGTGTGTGTGTGTGTGTGTGTGTGTGTGTGTGTGTGTGCGCGCGTGTGTGCGTGTGTGCGCGCCTGGAACAGAGTGGTGATGGGTGGGAGAAGATTAGGTCAAGGCCTTGGGCTGGAATGCAGATAACAGAGAGCAGAGGAGCGAATGCTAATAGAGATCAGTGGCATGCAGTGAACACACTCGTCCTGTGAGTGTCAGACTGGACTAGACAAAAAACAGAACAGTAAATAAAAGAATCTTGATATTTTCTGGGATTTTTGTCGATAACAATAATCAGACGATATTTGTGAGTCTTGGGTCTAAAGTATTCAAACGCTTTTTGGACCCATCTCTCTGACCCACCTGAATTTGCATTTGTCTTTTCAGCATCTGTTGCTTTTCTTGTTGAAAAGCACTTTTTGCAAAATTACTCCACTCCAGTTTGCTGAGTGTGTTTTAGTGCTGGTATAATGGCTGGTTTAAGCCTGTCATTTACAACTGACTCCTGAAGTGTGTCAAAATCTTCATGTTCTACACAGTGGTTAGTTCACAGATCCTGAAATAAGTTCATTGTAGAGCTGTCTTTAACAGCAACTGATGTCAGACATTTGTTTTATATTGTCATCTTTTGAATGACATCTGTATTTTCAAAGCCAAACCACCTGCAGAGACATAGACTTGAAGGCTGGTGATGTCTGTATTTTGTCTCCTAGCACAGTTTGTTCACTCATTTTTAACTTCAGTCATGTGCTTATAGGTGGGTTGCTGACTTGATGATGCAGTGAATGTGTGAACTATCAAGGTCAAGTCAGATTTATTTATATAGCGCTTTTTACAATGGAGCATTGTCTCAAAGCAACTTTACAAGTTTAGATTATCTCCTAATAACTACGTCCAATCCCAAATTGAGCAAGCCTAGGGCGACAGTGGCAAGGAAAAACTCGCTGAGTGTTATAGGAAGAAACCTTGGTAGGACCAAGACTCAAAAAGGGACCCAACCTCCTTGGGCGGCGTAGATGATAAATCTAAGAGCGAAACTAAAGTCATGGAGTCAAAGTTTGAATAAAATGTGAAGTATGCACATCAGGATTAAGTGGCCCCGGTATGATGGGGCTGGAGCTGATGATGGAAGCAGCTTGAGTGGAACAGCAGCGGATGAACATCATGTGTGGGGCTGGAACTAGTACCGGAACACAGCTTGGAGAGAAAACAAAAAATGTAATTAGTTATTGATTAAGAGCACAGTGTCTATTAACAATCACTGATGCCATGTGTAGCATGAGACCCCAGCAGCATTAGCTATAGCAGCATAGCTAGAAAGAGAAGAACTGGTAGGAAACACAGCCAAGAGGGATCACATGAGACATTGGCAACCCCACAGGAGGCAGAAGACAGCAACCCAACTTCTCTGATCACCATAAGACTCTTTGACTATGAACCCCCAGCTCTGCCCTTATTCTAAGGCAAGGATGCACGAGTCAAGATCACGAGGACCGAAGCCCAGTTCAGCCAGACCGCCCACTCGACACTCCCGGCTAACGGAGAAGGCAGGCAGGCCAGACATGACTCCAGACTCCGGCCCCAGTGACCCAAGCCATGCATCCTGGTCTAAATCTAGTCAAAAGCCTGTGTAAATAAGTATGTCTTTAGCCTAGACTTAAAAAAGGTGTGGTTTTGACTGTTTTTTTGCAAAGTGAGTGACACAGTCGATAATGTCAAAGTACTATTTGGATGAAACAGACCTGCAATACAACTTGGAAGTATTACCAAGTACATATTCTCTAAGGTTTTGCCGTGTCAGTAAAGGATCAGACTTTCTGAAAAAAATAGTCCCATTGTGTAAAGCAGGCATGTTTCACACAGATGTTTATCTTTTCCCCCTACAGGAAAGCAAAACAATTTAATCATTGATGCACTTCAGATTACACAGACAGACGTTAGGTTGGATAGCACTGCAGTGTTTGTTTCATATCGATGCTAGAATACAAATAATTTAATTAGAAACTTTTTGGCTGCATTGTTCAAGTGGTCTATACCATTTAATGGTTTTATGCTGGAAAGTTTTGCTGACTGCTTCTTGTCATTGGGTATATGCAAGCACATCGACTCAAATGAAGCCCACATGGAGGTGTTAAATATAGTCGGGCCCTAACTGCCTGCATTAAGCATAAGCGGGTGGATACGTGCCTGGTGCTGTATTTGACCCTCTGTGTTCTTCCTCCAAGTTAAAAAAAAAAAAACAAAAACGAAAAACTTTCAGTTCCTGACTGGGGATGTCATGCGGAGGAGAAAGAAGAGATCTGAGCAATCAAGACTGAGCTCTGTTCTATGATCAGGAAATGTTGGGAACATTGCAGTAGTTGAGGGTCTTGGTGCCCTCGTAGATCTACCTGGTGTGTAGTTCTTAAATGTCATAAGTATCTTACATTGCCCATAGTAAACATTAGGGGTGTGCAATATTGACAAAAAAATTATTATATAGCAATATTTAGACGATACTTTGCCGGTGTATATACTGGGTCTAAAGTATTCAGACATTGTTTGAAACCATCTCTCACAAGCGCCTGAATTGGCGCCATGTCATTCGTGATGTAATTGGTGACAGCATTTGTTATGCTTTGCCATCTTGTTTTTTGTCATGAGGCACTTTTTTGCAGAATGATTCCAGTAAAGTTTATTGAGTGTGTTTTTGTGCTGGTACCTTGGCTGGTTTAAGCCTGGGCAGCTGACTCTTGAAGCTCGTCAGTCTTCATATTCCGCAGTGGTTAGTTTGCAGGTGGTGAAATCAGATAGTTGTTGAGCTGTCTTTAACCACAACTGATTTCTAACACAGTTTGTATATTCCCATCTTTTGAGCATCATCGTCTTTTCAAGGCCAAGCCACATCTAGCAATTACATCTAATGACGTAGACTGCGAGGCTGGTGGTATCTGTATTTTGCTCCTGCCACAGTGTGTCCACGCTAACTTCAATCGTTTAGTTAAAACCCTTGCTTGGTTTGTAGCACTAGCATGCTGCATGCTCTCAGTGCGCATGCGCAGTACTCTATCCTACCTGGCTACAAGACGCAGTGAATACATGAACTGTTTTTGACTGTTGCATACTTGAAAATATCAGCTTGCACATCCCTAAAACAACAACTAAGGTTTTATTGTACACCCCTAGTGGAAATGCTATAAAGTGGTTTGCCACCACAGGGGACTTTTCAGGAACTTGGGGAAGTTTAGGCACATTTGGGGATCCACGGCCGATTTCTGGGCCGTAACTCCAGGAACCTTTTAGTTCCTGCTCCAACATATAAATAGCTCCACGATTTGAGTGTTTACCATGCTGACTAGTGAGAAAATAATTTCACAGAGCTTTATCTAGCAATGTCTGTGTTTAGCTGTCAAGTGATTGAGTTGATTCTATATTCAGCCAGTACAGCACAATTGACATTGTGGCAAGTTTAAAAACTGTGCACCTTAACCTACATTACTGGGAAAGAATTAAATGTGAATGCAGCCATGTCATCCTGGGTAGACTGACACAGCAAAAAACATTATGAGACAAGTATGAGATTCTGGTGCTTTATTAATGTGGCTAATATGACAAAATGGCGTATTGGCAACGTACTATGAGAAAAATCTTGGCAAGTGAAAATGTCGACATGAGTAAATTGATTTTGCATGGAAAGATTGTTCAGCTCGTTTCTAGGCAGTTGTACTTAATTCAGGCATTTATTCCATGGAAGAAGCAAATGATCTGCCAATAGGATGAGATACTTTCACTTGATAAGTCCACTCAAAATGAGTATAAATAATATCTCTATACTCGCGTTATCAAGTCAAATGATCTCAACCCCACTGGCAGGAGTTCCAGTACTGCGTAAACAAACTTCTTTTCATGGGAGAGCTCACTTCACATGCATAGTTCATGCTCTGAAAACAGCTGGCTCCATTATTTTTGGTAGAAAAGTGTGTTCCGTGCCAGTGCCAGTGCCGTTATGTTTTGAAAAAGGACATGTTCTAATACGCTCCCTGGGTGTCGCCTATCTAGAGTTAGGCGCTTGCAGTTTCCATTTGCTTTTCTGGCCCTGTGTGAAACAGGATTAGGAGAGAGTTTTAGCAGCCTACAGAGTCATAAGAATGGGAAATTGGACCGCCAAGCCAAATAAGATCCATATGGCTGCTTCAATCGTAGCGGCCACTTGACACAGAGCGCTAGTCCCCTGGAGATGGCTCGGCTCGACCGGCTGTGTTTCTAAAATTACACCCTTCCAAACTGTCCTTTCCTCTCCAAAGACTTTTAATGAGACAAATTAGCGCTGATGGGAAGCATATGAGGCCTGAGAAGGGAGGTGGGCGGAGAGACTGTTGATCATTAGTGGATGTGTATGTCTGTACAAGTTTCTCGATACATTAAGTGAATAATGTAGAACTGTGTGTGATGTCCAGCCACAACCAGGTATTTGTGTGCACAAGTCATAATTTGTGCCTGTTAAGAGTGACTGTTGCGTGTTCCAGGCAGCCATAGCAGAATGATGGTGTATGGGTTTGTGTAGTGTCTGTGTACCTGTATATGCAGGTAGTGGAAATTACACTCAGCAGGTGAGGAGCCGTACGTCTGGATGCCTGATGGGGTGCATAGCTCTTTCTGTCCCACATCCCTCTTGATTATACTGCTCCTTTGTTGTTCACTTGCTCACAACAAAGTTAGTAGTTAATGCACTGGTGTTCATGAAGTTTCATGTGTGTACTTCCTATGTCTGAGTGGGTTTTCTTTGGGTACTTCATTTTCCTTCAGGTTTCCAAAGGCTTGCATCTGACATGAGTGTGTTCCTCTAGTATCTGACAGTATATGTCTACTGTGGTGACTTATTGGTTAAGGTACTGGGCTGTGGACCAGAAGGTCCAGAGGTTCAGGGTTTAAATCCCACCTCTGCCAAGCTGCCAGTGTTGGTTTCTTGAGCAAGGCCCTTGACCGACAATTGTTTGAAACGCAAGATTGTATCAGGGTAGAATCTGGATGGGGCATCTGCACTAAATGCCAATGTAATGTTTGCTCTTGTCATGAATATCCATTTATGCTGATGTGACATTAAACAAACAACAATTAAACAAAAAAACAGTTTCTAAAAGGATAAGTCTAAAATATTTCTAAAAAGTGTTTATTTTATATTTTTCCATTTTGTGCTATTTTTGTGAGTTTTTAAATACTCCATTATACCAGTTACTTTATTAGGTACACCACCCTGTTTCTACACTCATTGTCCATTTGTCAGTACCACTTACCATATAGATGCATTTTGTAGCACAATTACTGACTGTAGTCCATCTGTTTCTCTGCACACTATTGATGTCCCCTTTATACTGTTCTCTAATGGTCCGGACCGCCACAGATCAGGCACCATTTGGGTGGTGGATCATTCTCAGTGCTGCAGTGACATTGATGTGGTGCTGGTCTGTTTGTGTGAGCTAAGTTGGTACGATTGGATCAAACAGCAGTGCTGCTGGAGTTTTTAAACACTCAATGTCCTGTTCACTCAGTGTCCACTTTATTAGAGACATTCACATTATTGCTCCACCTTGTTAAGTCAGAGACAGTAGGTCATCTGTTGTTGCACAGTTTGTGTTCGTCATCCTCTAATCCTTCATCAGTGCTCACAGGATGCTGCCTACAGGATGCTGGGAGCTGGACATTTTTGACTGGTGGATCATCTTCAGTCCAGCAGTCACAATGAGGTGCTTTATAAACTCCAGAAGCACTGCTGTGTCTGATCCAATCGTACCAGCACACCACACACTAACCCTAACCCACCACCCAAATAGTACCTGATCTGTGGGGGTCCTGACCATTAGAGAACGAAGTAAAAGGTACTTACAAAGTATGTAGAGAAAGATGGACTACAGGCTGTAGTTGTGGAACTACAAAGTGCTTCTATATGGTAAACAGGGGCTGATATACTGGACAGTGAGTGTAGAAACAAAGGGGTGGTCATAATATTGTGATCTGTGGTGGTCCTGTGGGGGTGCTGAGTAAAGGGGAGTTAGAAAGTATGTAGAGAAACAGATGGACTACAGTCTACAAAGTGCTTCTGAATGGCAAGTGGAACTGATAAAATGGACAATGAGCGTAGAAACAAGGAGGTGTACCTAATAAATTGATAAGTGTTCATTTTTACAGTTTAATTGCTTTGGAGAAGCTTGGTTTGATTTGTTGGTTATACCACTCGGTAGGATTATGATGTAGTCCATTCTGTCGCCGCTCTTATGGGTTCACATTAGCTGTTGGCTCAAGATTTCAGGATAGCAGACTGAATTCAGCATGAGGCTGCATAATTTGAGGTGCTGTTTTTAAACATCTGGGCTGAGTCCCTCAGGACCACGAGCTCACTTGGATTCTCTTTTTAAAACATGAGGTCAGTATCTTCATTGTTATGGAGTGGAGTAAGTTGTAATAGTATATTCAAATAATTGTGATTTTGTCTGATTACATTATAATTGGAATCTGGTGCAATCTTTTGGAAAAAAGATGTAGTTGTTTTTTTCCTCATATCTCACTGTTTTGCATGGGTCATGCTTGTGGTTTTGTGGTGCTATTATATTTTCACCTCTCCCAACACTGATTTACTCTGGAATTTTCTGAGGCTTTGGCTTGCATGGTTTTTGGTTTTTGACTCAAACTGAGTGTTTTGAAATGCGTTGAGGTTTCGCAGTGTTTTTTCATGCTCTTCGTCATCTTGTTGGCGTGCATTTTTATTTGATTTATTAGTTGTATATTAGATTTGAAATGTGTCAATCCATATTTAAGCACTTGTTTGTTTAATTCGGTCACCCCCCCCTCCCAGGACGGCAGTTGCCTTCGGTTCCAGTGTCCCCGGTTCGATCCCGAACTTGGACTCCGCCTTTGTGGAGTTTGCATGTCCTCCCTGTGTCCCGTATGTGTTTTCTACGGGTGCTCTGCTTTCCTCTGACAGTCCACAGACATGCACTGGGTTAATTGATTATGCTAAATTGGCCTGATCTGACTATGTATGACTGGTTTCGAGAGAAGCCTGTGTATTGATGTAACTTTGTCTGTTGTAAATGGCCATCGATTCTGAAAAAGACATTTAAATAAACCAAATAAATAAATACTCCCCCTCCTTTGGCCCAAATTGGTACCGCACAACCCCTCCACAGAGAATGGTGAGAGATTCCATACAACTCACAGCAATCGATTGCGTCTTTTCATTGGCAGGCTGCAGTCTTCTACACAGGGAATGAGTCCACAGGGGAGGAATGAGCTACATTTCTCATATCCATCTGCCATCTTTGCTGGTGACTTCAACAGACAGCACAAGCTACTGTTGCAGCTTTGGGGAGATGATCTCTTGTTAGACCTTACCTTCCTTGACATGGTGTATTGTCTTTGTGCAGTACCCTACCAGACCAGATGTTCCAGTGAGAGTTCCAGTCTTAGTGGTGGTGGAGTAGTATATTAGACTGCCGCACCTCCCAAGCACCCTCAATACTTTTTTATACAGTATGTCAAACATGAATGGAGCTTTTTGATATGTATTGATTTCCTTCACAGCAAGATCAACATCAGTTTGAATGACTGTAGACACGTTAGTGCTTGTGTTATTGTTGCAGAGCCGATACAATTGGAGTTTGTGCAGCTTTCTGGGCTGTGTTGACATGTGCTTGGGGCTGGTTGGACTGTTTTAGTTACACATTTTTGGCAGTGCTCTGAGTTTGCTAGCAAAACTTCCTTTAAGCAGCTACTCTTCTAGGTTGAACAGCTATCTAACAGCAGTAAAAACCTGTATTTGTTGTCTCGAGTACTATTATGCTATTTAGTGAGAATGACGGACTGGACATTTTAGTGTTAAAAAAGTTCTTAGTCCCGTTGTAGAAACTTAGGTGGAGGTGCAAGTTGTTTCTTAAGAAGAATTTCTGGTTTCCTGAGTAAGCACCATCAGCAGGCCAGCACTGTGTTTATAGAAAAGGAGTATGTGTCTGTGTTGAAAGGCTGGAGAGATTGCTATCAGCGTTGTTGAGGTATGCAGGCAGCAGGGTCATCTCTTCACACAGGCTGCTTTGATTGGGTGAATTTACATGCTGGAAAGCCCCTGCAATCTGAATGTTTTTAAAGGAGTTTCTCAAGTTCTCCTTTCCTCAAACAAATGGAGTGATGAGCACATTCGGTTTAACGTGTTACGTTTATAGAGACAGAATTATGTAAATACTGGGCTATGGAGCTGTAGACCATCTTTTCACTTGACTTGTGGTACGACTCATGAGTAAAACAGTTGTCATGTGGGAGGCATTGCTCAATTTCTTTGGGTTTAAGACCATTCCAAGTACCGTATTTTCCGGGCTATAAAGCTCACTGGGTTATAAGACGCAATATCAATGATCGACTGCTAACGGATCTATTTCATGCATAAAGCGCACCGGGTTATAAGACGCATTAAATGAAACAAAACTCTTAAGTTCCGTCGGAAGCTCAGTTTGGTCTTTACCTGGCGCAGGGCGTTTTGCTTCCTCCACTTCCGTACCATTGATTCGTTAATGTTGAATTCTCTCGCAGCTGCTCTGTGTCCATGTTGTACTGCGTGACTGATAGCGTTGTGTTTGAAATCCGCTTTGAAAATAAATGAATGAATGCACGTACCCTAATGCTGAGGCACAGATCGGTATTACTCTGCTATGTTCGTGACTACGTTGGCCGTGAGCTTCGTAACTTACCAAGGCCGTGCTAAAACATTTTGACAGATTTATGAGCGCTGTGTACCATCTACAATAGGTTCTAGGTCAGAAAGCACAACCAGAATTAATTCATACATTACGCGCACCGCATTTTAAGGCGCACTGTCGATTTTTGAGAAAATTAAAGGATTTTAAGTGCGCCTTATGGTCCGAAAAATACGGCATGTTTTACAGTGTAGAACTACTTTTCCTTTAAGAGCTGAAGTTGCCAGATGAAACCACTTCATGTGATCTATATTAGAGATGCGTTGTTGTGTCAAATACAGTCTTGATACCTGTATAGCATTAATTAGCCATCGTAGTGCTTTCATTGTGAAGACAATGCATAAGCTACAGCCTTGTGATTGTGTGGATTTGGATGTTTTTGTACGATTGTTTTGTTGGAAGATCAAACCACAACTTGTAGTGTCTTCAAAGAGGCAGCCAGATCTTTATTGAAAAGCTTCTGGTACTTCATGGAATCATATTTTTTAACAAGGTTTCTCCAGGATTCCCCATCAGTTTCGTAGTGGGCATAGGCTATTGTTCTGTATTAACCAACCTTTTTATGCTAAACCAAATATTATTATTTGTTGCTGAAACTCTGTTTTTGTCTTGCCTGACCAAAAAACCCTGTTTCTGTAGTGGCTAGCAATATCCAAGCAGGTTTATGATTGCTGTGTCCTAATATGAACCTCTTAGATTTATGTTAAGAGAACAAAAAGGCTAGCTAGTTAGTAGGCATAATTGTAGTATCTGATTCATCAGCCAATCGCTGTGATCTTTGTCTTTGCTAACCATCGCCCGCTTTGTCCATGGGGACAAAATACATCTTCATTAGTTTTCTAATAGTGGATATTGGCACTATTAGAGTTATGGTCATAAATCTGGCCATTGTCTGATTTATGAAGGTCAGCACACTTTTGTCATTTCATGTGCTTGTTCTTTAATCTTTCCCATGCCGATGAATGACTAAGACGATGGTTCCCACACTTTTTCTGCAGTGCCCACCTTTTGTAGATATGAATATTTTTTAGCCCCACCCCCCACTCTGACATGCATGTACATGTCCCATTCTCAACTGGAATTTATTTTAAACAGTGTAATTCATACAATACTACAACTTCTTGTTGAACAAAACAAAATAAAGTGACAAATCACCTTTACAGTGAAAGTATTACAAAACATGCCTTGTGCATCTTAATTTTTTACTGTGTAACAGCATTGGTTTGCTTTGTGGTGCCCCTTCTGCAATCGCTCCTCACTTTGGGAACGACTGGACTAAGACAGCCTGGCCTCTATGGCACCTTATGGTTATGCTATGGTAAAACAGGAAGTGAAGTGAAAATGAAATGGAAACGTGTCAGTTGTGTTTTATTCATAAGAATTTCTGCAGGTACCAATAATAGTGACACATGAAGGTTAATTAAAACAGAATTGTCAGGTTTTTTTTTTTTTTTTCTTTTTTAGATTTCTTTAGAATAAACTTGAATTTAATGAAGTTAAGTTAGATTTCTCTCATTATTTTCAAGGTGTGCTCGTTCTGCTGTTTATCGCACTCGAGAGATGGCTGCCAGAGCCTTGGTTCCATTTGTTCTGGTCACCGATGTTCCCTCTACAGTCAAGTCGCTACTGGAGGAGCTTCCAGTGGAACCAGGCTCAGGAACCCAGCAGAATCATATTCATGGAACTCTCTTACAGGTCAGTACATACAGAGAGCATACTTGGTAGTGATGTTGAAATGGTACTTTGAAAAAAATGGAAAACAAAACAATCCAAATGAACTGGAGGGAGTGGATGCATTTGAAATGGATTTTCAACATGTTGAGGTAATGAGACGGACTTTTTAGGATCAAACAAGTATTTATAAGGGAGGCTGTGACGTGCAGTAAAGAAAGATTAAGAACTCAGTTGGCCTATTCTTAGTAGGAATAATACAGTACTGTGCAAAAGTCTTAGATTAGTCTTAGCAACGGTATAATGACCATGTATAACATATTGTTGCTGATAGGATGAACGGTGGCTCGGTGGGTTGCACCTCCTGAGCTTGATCCCCAGGTGGAGCGGTCTGGGTCCTTTCTGTGTGGAGTCTGCATGTCCTCCCCGTATCAGCGTTGGTGTACTCCGGGTACTCTGGTTTCCACCTCAAAGACGTGCGTTAGGTTAATTGATTATACTAAATTGGCCAGATCTGAGTATATATATGCCTAGCTTCAAAGTAACCTTGTGTATCGATATAACATAAAATGTCTTTTGTTAAAATGGCCATTGATGCTGATAGCAACCTTAAATAAACCAAATAAACAAACAAATTAATGAACAAACAAACAATTTGCCATTCCATTTTAGCCTTTTCCACTGAACTTCATTACAATCTTTGAGTTTTAGCACATCTTAGCCTTTTTATCTTGTTCCCCTTCCAAAAAAAGTGGTCTCTTGGCTGCTAAACTTTCAAAAAGACGATTCCTGATCAAGCTTTTTCAAACTGTAGAAGGGCCAACCAGATGAAGCTGCCAGATGCTGCTGTTGCTCATGTTTAAGGGGAGGTCACACTAAACACCTGCCACTGTAGCCTCTCGAAGCTGTTTTATACTGAATACACATTTTCTGTGTTTTCAATGCAAGGCTTGAATGAAGAATCGAAGTGCTCACTCTGGTAAGACTTACTGTAGCATAATATTGTATATTGACTACTGTGCAACTCGTTGACGTCAACCGTTTTGCATATCTGTACTTTGTGATTGTGTGTAGCATTTTCACTGCGACTCGTTTTGTGGACTAAGACATCAAATTCATATGTACTGGAACATGACTGCAGGGATATGCTTCCATTCATCCACAAGTGCTTTAGTGGATTGAGGCTTTGATTTTGGGCAACAAGGCCTGTCTCGTGCTCAGCATTATACATTATACTTCATCCCGAAGGTGATGGATGGGATTACGGACTCCCAAAGAAATCCTGGAAATCTATTTTTGCCTTGTTTATGCGGAAAAGTGTCATGCTGAATAAAGAGAAGAAGCACACAGATTGACACTGAATGCTGTTTCAATAAGATTTTCCTTCACTGGAACTAGAGCCAATCCAAAACGACTGTTAACACATCCAGACCATTATTCCTCCTCCACCAACATTCAAACTTGGCACTATGCCTTTAAGTACATAGTATTCTCTTGGTGTGAAATAATCACTTTAGAGGGAATGTGTTTCCAGTTCCACCTATGCCGTTCATTGTGAATGGTGAGCTTGGACCTGTATGTGGCTGCTTGGGTAATTCTTGAAACTCGAATTTAAACACTACAAATGGAGCCGTGTGTATATGAAGGTGTTACTATGGATTTAGATTGGGGGGAGAATAGAATAGTGCAGTGGGAGAGAGATGCACACAACTGGGGATGGTTAGAGAGAGGGATGCTTTAATTTTATGGCTGCCATGTGAACGAAGAAGGCAAGAGGACATTGTGGTGAGGGAGACTGGATGATGGATGTGTGTGAGAATTTTAGATACTGAAAGCCAACAGCTTTTTCCATCTTTCATCTCCTGCATCTTTTGTGCTCCTGTTTTTCTTTTCCCACATTTTTGGCATTCCTGCATAGGCTACCACCTTTGGAAAAGAGTGAGCGAGAGCAAAACGTACATTTCCTGAGTTTTTGTCTTCCTTGTCACACCGACGGTCTGGTGTCTTTTTGCCTTTGAATATGGAAATTTTCTTTGCGCAGACTGGAACTGATAGCCTGTACCAGATAGCGTGCTTACGTGGAACGGTGACTAGATCGTGTGGTTATTGTCTGAGATAGCATGGAGTGTGCAGATCAGCTGGTAACGCCACTGTGCAAGAGATACAAACATCATGCTGGTTTCTAATGTAAATAACATGGACGAATGCTATGAAAAAAAACCTAAATGCAAAGCTTGAATGAAGAACCGAAGTGTTCATGAGCATCTCTGTTTCTTGTGAACACAGTGTCAGGTCTGAAACACTTTTTGGATTTTGTGGTCCTTGTTATTCAATCAAATACACCATAGCATCACTGAGTGTGCAAGAGATGTTGTTGGAGATAGGATGCTTGTCAGATGGCAGGTGTCTTGATATGAATAGCTGCAACATATGCAGGTTTTCACAAAATCTCTGCTGACACGTCTCCACCTTCCTTCATGCGTCATCAAGTCTCGATTTGTGTACAGATTCAGAAGCCCGCATCAGTTAATGCAGAGTTCAGTGTAGTTCAAAAGCATAAATCTTGATTGTGAAATGGCTTGAGGAAGAGCCAGTGCCTGCCTGAGCCTGCTCGGATTTTTTGTTTACACAACTCCAGGGTTTCTTTTAGAACCAGGCTAACAAGTGAAGCAAAAAAGCTGCAGTAATGGAATTTGACAGTTTGCCTCTTTTCCCTTTGTGCAGCAACACTGACCAAATACCAAGAATGCAACATTTTTTTTTTCGTTTTGTTTTTGTGAGTCCCATGATCACTTGTTACCACAAGTGAGTTTAGAAGAGACATCTGCCTTCCACAGAACACGCAGACCTTTGGTAAGAATTTCCAGTTAGCTCTTCACAATTTATCGTTTCTGAGGCATCTGCATTTCCTCCCTCATATGAACTTTTACCAAGTTTATGCAGTACTTTGCAAAAGGCTTAGGCCACCATTAGATTAGATATACTGTTGTTTTAGCAATGGTATATTGACCATAAAAGCCTGTAATTATTTCTCAGTCTCTTTATTAGACTAAAACCAGAAAACAGGGAAGTATTTAGTGTGACCTCCTTTACACTTGAGCAACAGCAGCATCTTGCAGCTTCATCGGGATGCCAAGTTGACCCTTCTACAATCTGAAGCAGCTTGATCAGGAATGGTGTTTTTGGAAGGGTAGCAGCCAAGAAACCTTTTTTCCAGAAGGGAAATGGGGTGAAAAGCCTGAGATATGCTAAAACTCACAAAGTTTGAGTAGCTGTTGTTATAGCTGATTTCAACCGTTGTCAGCAAATATACAGGAATAACACAACTGCAAGTGTGCATAGTGAGCATTACAGCACAGTCATTTCACAGCTGCAAGATCCCAAGTTCGATCCCGACCCTGAACTTCGCCCTTATGGAGTTTGCATGTTCTCCTCTTGTCTGCATGGGTATACTCCGGGTGCTGTGGTTTCCTCCCAAATTCCAAAGACACAAATTAGGTTGATTGGTCACTCTAAATTGGCCCATGACTAGTGTTGAGATGACCTTGGGTCTGTGGTGAATATAGCCATTGTCGCAGCATTCAATAAAACTAATAAACAAACAAACTGTTAAATATGAAATGCTAGATCAAACCATCTCCTCTATTAGCATATTTGTTAAAGGGCATTTCTACAATGAGCCAGAAACATTCCACATTCTTTCCACCAGACCCCGTCCTTCTGTCAGCCTGTTGCTTGCAAAACCATTTTATTTATTTGTATTTTTTTATTTTTTATTTTTTATTTTTTTTTCTTTGTGTAATGGTCATTATTTAGCCCAGTGGTTCCGAAATGTTTTTTTGCAGTGAACCCCTTTTTTGGATAAGAATATTTTTTCCCAACACCACTAGAATTGATTTGTAAACGGTGCAATTCATACAAGACGGCACCCTTCTTTTGGATCGAAACCATATAAAGTGGCAAATCACCTTTATGGTGGAATTATTACAAAAGACGTGCCTTGTGCATCTTATTTTTTTTTTGTTGTGTAACAGCATTCACTTGCCTTGCATAAGACTGACTGACGTGTGTATGTGTGTGTATGTGTGTGTCTATATATATATATATATATATATAGATTTGTGTGTAAATTATTATAATATATAATTTTCAAAGTATAGGGCAGTTTGCTGTGCCTTGCAGTTCTGCATGTGAAAGTGAACAGACACATTGACGCTATACATTTATGCCGAGGTAGCAGTACAAAGACCGTAAAACAGGAAAACTAATATTTTAAGAGAATTTGCTTCAACTGGTTGAGGTTCAGATCACATTTTTTCAACCTCTTGCCATTTAATTATCCTTTCTTCCCAGCATTTAGCGGCTAAAGTTCTGGCATCCCTAGAAAACTTCTAAGCTAATTTTGTTAGTAGACCAAAGTTCATGCTGTAGCCTGCCGTGGAGTAGGCCTTCAATTTCTAAGTGTCTATGTGTGGATGTGTTTCTGTACACCCTACAGAATTATGGACTGTGATGCGGTATTTATTTTTGCTCCTTGCTGCTGCTTCTATCCCCGTTGCTGGTTTTCGTTTGGTCACAACTCATGTATTTGGGGCCTATAAATATACACCACTTCCTTGTGAGGGGCCAGCGAGTGCAGGGAGCTCCACAACTCTGCATTCCCTCCCAGGGACAAGTGCATCTGGTCCAGAGTTTGGGCTGGGCCATTCCTTCATGGGGGTGCAGTGTCAGTGGTTCAGTAGCCAGACGTGGAGCTCTTGTGGTTAGGCCTCTTTCTGACTATGCCTTTCCTGCCTGTTGCATAATGAATAGCTTCCACAGTGTCGCTGCAGCCCAGACGAGATGTTTTTGCAGTCTCACTGGTTGTGTTACCATGCTTAAACTTTACAATGTGGACTTTATCAATTATGCGTATTGATTTGAGTAGCACAGGTCTCTGTAAATCGTTATTAGCAGAGGATACCAAGCATTAAGCATTGGACTGTTTGGTGCTGGGGTGTTCCCATGTGCCACTGGTGGCAATTTCTATTGATGGCCAAAACTTGTGTTTAACAAATTCAGTGGGTCAAAAAAGTATTTAGTCAGCCACTGATTGTGCAAGTTCTCCGACTTAGAAAGATGAGAGAGGTCTGTAATTTTCATCATAGGTGCACTTCAACTATGAGAGACAAAATGAGCCTATTGCCTATTGTAGATTCACTCTTCCCAGCTTACTGCAGGTCTACAATTTTCTTCCAACCCCAGACCATGACTGACCCTGACTTTATGGATAATCCCTGGTAGAGGGAGAAATATGCAAATCCCTTCCAATCTTTATTCGAGGTACATTGTTTTAAAACATTTGAATAATTTTCTCACACGTTTGTTGACAAATTGTAGCTCTTCTGCCATCTTTGTTCCTCATAGACTCACCCTTTCGTGGATACCAAATCATGATTATAATCACCTGTTGACACCTGTTTGAAATCGCATCATTTATATTTTATTACTCATTACACCATTCCAACTGTTTTTTTGGAATGTGCTACAGGCCAGAAGTGTAGCAATGGCTTTTTATTAACAAATTAAATTAAGTTGACCAGACAAAACATGAAATATCTCAGGTTCATACTGTCTGCAGTGAATGTCAGTGTAAGATGCAGTCCTTGTTTTATTTTAGTTTGCTTTTTTCCTACTATCCCAGCTTTTTCTGAAATACGGTTATGTTACATTTCAATCAACAGCATTGCAGTTCTTACTTAGTACTTCCTTACAGTTGATCTGAGCAGTTAAAGGCAAAGGATCTTGCAGAAGTGCCCAATAGTGGCAGTTTGGCAGGATAAACATATCCTTCTTGTTAAATACCTAACACCTAGAGAGCATTTGATAATGCACAACATGAGACGGCGTTCTTGATAGACGAACTGTAGATCATAAACAGGATAGCCAATCAGAAAGACAACTGCCCCGACCCTGTATTTAGTTGATGTCAATGAATGTGGGTAGGTCTTTGAATATACAGGAACAAGGTTGGGCTTGTCCTATCACAAAAATGGAAGTGGACTCCTGCTATCTGAATATTCACTGTCCAAACCATTTTATGGAATGAGGAACATTTGGATAGTGTAGTTTGACTATAATTTACCTATTGTCATGAACAAGTCATTCTGTTGGAGAAAGCCAAAATGCAGTGTGTGCGCTGGTCTGTGCTAAAGCAGAATGTCCAAGGGAAAATGTGGTGTGTGTGGTGGCATACTTTCATCCACAGTACCTAGACTAGAAAGAAGTTATGGCCAGTTATCAAGCAATTAAATGAATTGCACACTTTTGAGTGCTAGTCAAGGTATTTGATGTGGAATTGTTTTTGTCTGTAGTCTACCACCATAGTCCATTGCAGACATAAGTGTTGGATTAGGAAAGACTAAAGCTTTGGACACGAGTTTCCTGTGATTTGTGTGATGAACAAGGAGCTTTCTATCACAACTTCACTAACATAACTGTTAGGAGCTTCCTAACATAACATTATACATATTGAAGCATTTTTCCAAGATGTGTTTTGGTCTCCCCAGCAGACAGACTCAGCTCTGTTAACTTTACGTTTACCCATGTTCTACAAACACGTTAAGGCCTTTTCACAAAGAGTCTGATTTATACGAACAAAAAAAATACGCACAGCAAGTTTTTGAACACACGTATATTAATGCTGTCCTTCACACCGACTGTGACGCTGCATAAAGCTTTTAATCGGAGCCTGTTCTAATTTTGGCATTGTTTGGGTGGGTTAATATCAGGCTGACCAATCAGAGCTCCATTGTCAGGCAGAACAGCTCATCCTGATAGTAGCAGAGCACAAGAGCATCTACCACAAGCAACATGCTGACTATAAAAATGTGGCGGTTAAAGCAAATGTATGGCGGAGAATAGTGGACAATGTACAATGTGAAAAAGACATGGGGAAATCTCTGCAACGTATTAAGTGAAGGGAAAGTAAAGGAAGCGGACAAGAGAATTGAGAGTTTAGACAAAAACAAATACAGCGCACTTGGTGTGAAGGTCCTACTATGTCAAAAATCGTATCACTCTGTGTGAATAGGGTTTTAAACTGGTTTATGATATTATGTAAATCAGTAGTGTCTCAGCAGTTAGGATGTTGGACAATTGGCCAATACATTGAGGTTTCAAGTCTCAGAACCACCAGGCTACCTCTGTTTTACCCCAACATTGAATTGCTTGGAGACTATTCTCTTTGAACTCTAAGCAGATTTGAATAAAAGTGTCTGCCAAAGGCGAGCTATGAATAAATGCAATAATCTTGCGGTACAAAGTAATACTTCAACCAGTGGTTAAGGCTCTGGACTTCAAACCAGACAGTATTATGTCCATGTCCTGGCTATTCCAAGTTACCACTGTTTGGCCCTTGAGCATGACCCTTAAGATCTAAGGTGCCAAGCTGAATTGTTTCACTTTGGATATATGGACGTCTGCTTAATGCCATGAATGCAGTCTTAAGCAAAAAACATTTTAAAAGAGATTTTGCTTGGCTTCATGTGTCTTAGTGGAAGAGTATGTTGGCCCTGATCCAACCAGACTGGTAACTGTTATAAGATCTAGGAGACGAGATGGACCTAGTGGACAGAATTTGGTATGGCTAAACTCTGTACATCGTAGTCACACTGAAATGAAGAAAAATAATTGAAATAATTATTTCATTCAATTTCTACATCCCTCTGTTCTTTTCATTTTTTTTCTTTCCACAACCTATCTTCTCTCTGCAGGTGCGTTTCCTGCTGCATTCTTACCTGGCGGACACTTGCCGGGCCCAGACACCAGGAGGAGACAAGGAAAATGATCTCATTATGGCTCTGTGGCCAAAATTGTGGCTGGCCACAAGGTAAACACATGCATGCATGTGCGCGCGCGCACACACACACACACACACACACACACACACACACACACACACACACAGTCAGTTATGCACCACTTTAGCAGGCAGTCAGAAAACAGCTGCGATTAGAGCTCACTTAAGAATGGTGCCTTTAGGGACGCCGACTGCAATACTCTTTTCATTGTTGATTGAAAGGATCAGTTTGTCTGTTGAAAATCAACCCAGAGACTGGTTAGACTACTGATCTACTCTTCTTCGCCCTTCTCTCTCGCAAGCCTTTGAGAGCTTTCAACTGCAATCTCATGTAACTAGTGTTGAAATTCTTTCTGTCCTGACTTATGGTGCCAGATTCAATGTTTGACTTGAAGGTAAACTTGCAAATTGGTTATAGCATGGGACTAATGGATGGCTCATAACTGAAACTGACTCCTATAGCTAGCTGGTAATGATACAAAAATAGCTGAAACCTGCTATCCAAGCTTCTGTTATCCGAATTTGTATGGGGTACAAATGAATAAGTAAGGTATGGGGTGTTTTAATCCCCTAACTCGCTATCTGAGCCATTAATCTACTATCATGAATGACAATCTGTAGAATAACCAAAGTAAACGATCTTTTGAATGGCGTCTTATTTCTACATACAGTGGGGCAAAAAAGTAATTAGTCAGCCACTGATTGTGCAAGTTCTCCTACTTAGAAAGATGAGAGCAGTCTGTAATTTTCATCATAGTTACACTTTAACTATGAGAGACAAAATGAGAAAAAAAATTCAGGAAATCACATTGTAGGATTTAAAAAAAAAAAAAAAAAATTTTTTGTAAATCATGGTGGAAAATAAGTATTTGGTCACCCACAAACAAGCAAGATGTCTGGCTCTCACAGACCTGTAACTTCTTCTTTAAGAAGTTCTTCTGTCCTCCACTTGTTACCTGAATTAGTGACACCTGTTTGACCTCGTTATCTGTATAAAAGACACCTGTCCACAGCCTCAAACAGTCAGACTCCAAACTCAACCACGGCCAAGACCAAAGAGCTGTCGAGGGACACCAGGAAGAAAATTGTAGATCTGCAGCAGGCTGGGAAGAGTGAATCTACAATGGGCAAGCAGGGTGGTGTGAATAAATCAACTGTAGGAGCAATTGTAAGACATAGAAGAAAATGGAAGACATACAAGACCACTGATAATCTCCCTCGATCTGGGGCCCCACGCAAGATCTCATCCCGTGGGGTCAAAATGATCATGAGAACGGTGAGCAAAAATCCCAGGACTACACGGAGGGACCTGATGAATGACCTGCAGAGAGCTGTTACCAAAATAACAAAGCTACCATCAGTAACACACTACGCCGAGAGGGACTCCTGCAGTGCCAGGCGTGTCCCCATGATTAAGCCAGTACATGTCCAGGCCTGTCTGAAGTTTGCCAGTGAGCATATGGATGATCCAGAAGAGGATTGGGAGAATATCATGTGGTCAGATAAAACCGAAATAGAACTTGTTGGTAAAAACTCAACTTATTATGTTTGAAGGAAGAAGAATGCTGAGTTGCATCCCAAGAACACCATACCTACTGTGAAACATGGGGGTGAAAACCTCATGCCTTGTGGCTGTTTTTCTGCAAAGGGGACAGGACGACTGATCCGTTTTAAGAGATGAATGAACAGGGCCATGTGATGAAATTTTAAGCAAAAACCTCCTTCCATCAGTGAGAGCATTGAAGATGGAACGTGGCTGGGTCTTCCGGCATGACAATGATCCCAAACACACCGCTCGGGCAACGAAGGAGTGGCTCCGTAAAAAGCATTTCAAGGTCCTGGAGTGGACTAGCCAGTCTCCAGACCTCAACCCCATAGAACATTTGTGGAGGGAGTTGAAAGTTCGTGTTGCCCCAAAACATCACTGCTCTAGAGGAGATCTGCATGGAGGAATGGGCCAAAATACCAGCTACAGTGTGTGCCAACCTGGTGAAGACTTACAGGAAACGTTTGACCTCTGTCATTGCCAACAAAGGTTATGTTACAGAGTATTGAGTTGAACTTTTGTTATTGACCAAATACTTATTTTCCACCATAATTTACAATTTTATTTCTTTAAAAATCCTACAATGTGATTTCCTGGATTTTTTTTCTCATTTTGTCTCTCATAGTTGAAGTGTACTTATGATGAAAATGACAGACCTCTCTCATCTTTCTGAGTAGGAGAACTTGCACAATCAGTAGCTGACTAAATACTTGTTCGCCCCACAGTACACCCTCCACTTTTGTTTTTACTCTCTAGATAATTATTAAGTAATGATTGTTTATTTTACAGGTACTCCCCGTTTTACGTTGCTCCTGAGTTACGATAGATCAACTTTACGATGGGAATCCGATAATATGCATAAATACTCATTCAGCAGAAACTGTACTCAGAATTTAGAATTTTCCTGGGCAAGTGATATGTAGTACAGTATTGTCCTGCACTCTGATGAGGAAGCCGGCAGTGTGCAATATGGGGGGAATGATGAGCAATTGGGAAATGTAGTGAGGAAAAGCTATAGTCATGCAATAATCATTTTGTTATTCATTTTCTATACATTATTCAATAAATTGCACAATATATTCAGTACTTTATTATAAAATTAAGGTTTATTTGAATGAATGAATTATGCCGAACTATAGTTACATGGCGAAAGAGAGGAGCCCTCGGAAATGCGTGGTTGAGTGAGGAAAAGCTGTGGTTGTGCACAGTATTGAGCACGTGTAAGGTATGCTCTGATATATTCTATGATGTATATTAATGGATTTTTTTGGAATTTATCCCCATCGTAAAATTGGAGACTACCTGTGTGTTGCAGTGTGATGAGAGAACGCTCACGTGGACACATTCGGTCATAGAAGTGATAAACATGCTCCTGCTTGTTCAAGAGGCAGAGCCTCGCCCAATCTGCAGATAACAGTTCAAACAGAAGTTTCTGGCCCCACTATATCAACACTGATACCATTGAAAGTAGGTGGGGTTTCGAATATACAGAAACCATGTAGGGATTTTCCCCATAGAAAATAGTAAAGAATAGTACATTTGGATAATAGGGTTTGAAGTAAAGCTGGTGGCTGTTCCAGAAAAATCCTTGCTTTGATCAAGGCATTTTAAGTTTTAGTTGCATTCTATAAGAAATTGGTCAAATTAATGGTCATAATAATATGGCTCAATAAAAATTGCATTTTTGATGAAAAGGCAGTGTGCCCGTTGGCAAATAATTTATGAATGAGGGTCAAAGAGTGCAAAATGCTTCAGTGTTTCGTGAGCAATTGGGAGCAACTATACTTTTTTTGGCAGGAACCTTCTCTTGACCCTGTAGCCTTGAGCCGTTATGCTGAGGTAGCTATTATTTGAAGCTGTACCTGTCCTCAGCTAGTTTAGATAATGTGATGAGCTCATCTGAGTATAGGCTCCGGGGGTATATGCATGTCTTCTTTATGAGAAAGCCTTCTGTTTTTTCCCTTCCCCAATCAGCTCACATTTCAGAGGCTTAACTCTTCTGTTCCTGTTGCCCTCAGAGCAGACCTGCACACATCTTACAGAGTGGAGCATGACACTATGACCTACAGCTTGCACACTCCCACTGCATCACTCAGTACTGCTGAGAACTCAGCCCAGAGCCGCCTTCACGGCATTAACATGCAGTTTGTTTCCTAGTGAAATAGTGACCAGAAGACAACTGAAACACTCAATCATTGTGGAGCAGTTAGCAAATTTAAAGTTTGATAAAGCAGTTTTAGATTGTGAGCTACTTAAATTTGTGAAGTGTATGCATGATACTTGCCAACTGGAACTTCGACTTAAGACAGCAAGAAGCACACAAACAAGCAAAATATGGTGAGAAATCGCTGTTTGTGAAATAGACTTTTAGTTTGATGTTTATGAAATGCAGAGTGTAAACATGTACAGTACTGTGCAAAATTTTTAAGCCAGCATTATATTCATTGTTTTAGCAAGGGTGTATTCTCCATACATAACATGGACCCAAAAATTTCAAACTTGGATTAGTGGCTTGGATTAACCCTTTCACCCAAGTCGTTTCTTGGCTGCCACTTTTCCAAAAACACCATTCCTGTTCAAGCTTCTTCGGACTGTAGATGGGTCAACTTGGCATCCCGATGAAGCTGCCAGATGCTCAAGTGTAAGGGGAGGTCAACACTAAATACCTGCCTCTGTAGCTTGTAGAATATCTTTTTTTAGTTTTCTTTTTATACTGCATAACATTTCCTTATTCTAATAAAGAGACTGAGAAATAATTATATATGGCCATTATACCATTGCTAAAACAATGGTAAGCTTGAGGCAGATATGGTACAACAGCAGATGATCACGTGAGGGTCCACCACTGTCAGCCAAGAACAGAAAGTTGAGTCTGCAGTGGGCCAATGATCACCAAAACTGGACAGTGCAAGATTGGAAGTACGTAGTCTGGTCTGCTGAATCTTCTGAGGCACACAGATTATAGGGTCCGAATTTGACACCAGTAGCAAGAATCCATGGACACAGCCTGCTTTGTGTTAGCAGTTCATGCTGGTGGACATGGTGTAATGGTGTGGGGACTGGCGCTCTTTGGGCCCGTTAATACCAATCAATCATT
The DNA here is from genome assembly GCA_025084515.1 of Ancistrus triradiatus. Classification (NCBI taxonomy): domain Eukaryota; kingdom Metazoa; phylum Chordata; class Actinopteri; order Siluriformes; family Loricariidae; genus Ancistrus; species Ancistrus triradiatus. The sequence continues at coordinate 261,394 of JAJAGP010000557.1, read as the reverse complement.
GCTTGAATGTTGGCGTATTGTTGCTGACCATGTGCATCCCTTCATGGCCACAATTTTCCCATCTTTTAATAGCTACTTCCAGCATGATAATGCACCATGACACAAAGCAAACCTCATCCTAAACTAGTTTCATGAACATGACAATGAATTCCGTGTTCTTCAGTGGCCTTCTCAGTCACTGGATCTGAATCCAATAGAACACCTTTGGGATGTGGTAGATAGGGAGATTTGCAGCATTAAAATGAGAATTTCGTCTTTGTCATTATACTAATTTTTGTTGTACATGTTACAATCACAAAAGTGCAACGTGCTACAAAAAGGTGTAATAATAAGAGCAGAGTAAAACACACACAGAGACAATTCTACATTCTGTAAAAGTGAACATTTTATGTATGTATGTGGCATTCAGAACTCGGACAGCTGTGGGATAGAAACTGTTTTTGTTTTGTTTTTGTTTGTGGTTGTCCTAATGACTCTATACAGTTAGTCAGTTCGAGAATGACCAGGATGAGATGTGTCCTTTCAGGTTGAGATGTGTCCTTTATAATGTTAAGGGCTCTTTTAAAGCAGTGGGAACTGTGTAGGTCCACCATAGTGAGAAGCATGAAAGCTCACCTGAAAAATCTGCAGGAATTGCGTGATGCTAACATGGAGCCAAATCTTAAAGGAACACCCTGTCAGTTGGCAAGAATGTTATCAATGAGGGTCAAAGAGACAAAGTATCAGTGTTTTGGGAGCAGTAGTACTAAAGGTAACAATGCTCCTTTTACCAGGAACCTTCTCATGACCCAGTAGCATTCACGCCATTGTCATTATGCAGGTGGCCTTTCCAGTCACCAGATCCAAGTCCATTAGAACACGTTTGGGTTGTGGTAGAACAAGACATTTGCAGCATAAAGGTGTATATGAAAAATCTGCAAGAACTTTGTAATACAGCCATGTCAACATGGAACAGTGTCTTAATGGATTTTTTCCAACATCTTGTGGTATACATTCCACAAAGAATTTAGACTGCTTTCAGAGCAAAGGGACTCTCTACACGGTGTTATTGTAGTGCATTGCGAGAGCGTTTGTTAGCATGTAAATGACCAACCAGCATGGCCAATCATTGTCAGAAGTAACCATCAAAGCCACATATATGAAATAATCTAGAAAGATTAGGATTTAATGGGATTGTGCATTTCCACACATCAAACGTTAGCGCAGGGCAGCCATAAAGCCCATAAAAGTTTATCACTTCCTCCATTCTGAAACTCTTATGTGGCAAGATGAAGGACTTTCCCTTTAGAGGTCATTTGCAGTTCTGTTATTCGTGGACAACAGGAATTTGTGAATCATAGTTCAGCAAAATTGATCATAACATGTTTTCTAAAAGGGATGTCTTGTCATGGCTATTCTAAGTTGCAAAACCATAGATTTCCATTGAAATGTATTCATTTTTGCTTCAGTGGCTGTCCTTAAAATACAACCCCAAATCAGAAAAAGTTGGAACGTTATGGAAAATGCAAATAAAAAATATATGCAGTGTTCCTGACATTTCCTTTGACTCTTTTGCGTTGTCTTGTTGAAAAATGCGCGGATGTCCATGGAAACGATGCCGTTTTAAAGACAACATATGTTGCTCTAAAATATCTGTACTTTTCTGCATTATTGCTGCTATCACAGAAATGTAAATGACTTTTGCCAAGGGCACTGGCCCAACCCCATACCATGACAGAGCCTGGCTTTTGGACTTTTTGCTGATAACACTCTGGATGGTCCTTTCTGTCTTTGATCTGGAGCACATGGCGTCCATTTCTTCCAAAAAAGATCTCGAGTACTGATTAGTCTGACCACAATACACGTTTCCACTGTGTGATGGTCCATCCCAGATGCCTCTGAGCCCAGAGAAGTCGACGCCACTTCTGGACATGGTTAACATGAGGCTTATTTTTTTAACAGTAATGTTTTAAGTGGCATTTGAGAATGTAACTCCATATTGTAGTGCTTGATAAAGGTTTGATAAAGTAATCCCTTAGCCCACGTGGTTTTATCAGCTATTGATGGATGACGGTTCTTGATGCAGTGCCGTCTGCAAGATTAGAGATTCAGCTTAAGGTTGTGCCCTTGCCCTTTATGCACTGAAATTCCTCCAGATTCCTTGAATTGTTTAATGATGATATGCACTGTAGAGGGAAAAATGCACACATCCCTTCCAACCTTTTTTGAGGAACAGTCTTTTTAATCATTTTAATAATTATGATTACAAACTGGAGATCTTCTGCCCATCTTTCCATTTGCTCAATATCCTTTCGTGTATATTGCTTTTGTGCCAAATCATGATTATAATCACCTGTTGACATTTAACTATTTGTAATTACAAATTTATTTATTTATTTTTTTTTTTTTACCCCATTACTAGCCTTAAATTGCCCCCATCCCAATTTTTTTTGGAATGTGTTGTAGGCCTAAAATGTTTATTATATGTTTATTAACCAATGAAATTAAGTTTACCATAAAAAAAAACATGAAATATTCTTGGTTCATACTGTCTGCAATAAAATAAAAGTCAAAGGAAATGTAAGCAACACTGCATATATTTTATTTGCATTTTCCATACTGTCCCAACTTTTTCTGATTTGGGGTTATAGACAATGCTAGGAAAATGGTGGAATAATGAGAGAATTTATTAGAGACGCTGGTTGTCAATCATGGTGCAGTTTTTTATTAAGATGGGGTGAATTCCTGTTCATCGAGCCATGGCACGGCTCTGTTTGATCGCTCGGCCCTCCAGACCTGCGCAGGTGTCCACTAATCCCTCTGTCACGATATCTTGGCTTAATCACTACCACAAATGGAGGGTGGGTTAGAATTCCTTTAGCCACATCAGAGCCATCAGGTTTTTCATTTTACCTGTTCATTGTTAGCCCAAGATTTGTTAATGCACCTGTATGAGATTTTGTAGTAGCTACATTTGACTGAAACATGAATTAACAAGTAACTTTAGTAAGTAACACTTTTGTAAAGAATGTGTAATTAACATTTCAGGCAAATAGCATGGTTTTTTTTTTTTATTGTTATTTTTTATTTTTTTTGCATAATTAGAAGCACACCTTAGAACCTTGCATTATCACAGGATTTTCAAGAGGCCTAATACAATAGATAACAGAAGCGATTTCAAGTGCTTTGTTGTGGAGTGGGCATCTTGCACCCTTTAATTTTAAATACAGGTATACACTGTTTAATGACTGTACTATGTTCTGTGAAACAGGTTGTTGACTGAAATGGACTTTGACTGGGCATTACCATAGTCACATTATTTTTATATTACTGTAATGTAAAAAAAAAAAAATAGCTACCATCTACACAGCATCCAAAGCTAAAACTGTTGTACATATCCAACCTCCAGGAAGTACACACCACGGTTGTTCAGATGCAAGCTCACATTAATGATCACACATACTGTAGAACCAAAATATAAACTCGCAGGATACAACATAAAAATGCCTTGCTGGCTGTGCACAAACGAAGAGAACCAAGAAAGACACTCAGCCTATCCCCCTGCTGTGACTTTTTTAACTCTAGGAACTAAAAGAAATCCGGCAACTTGTGGACGAAGTAGATGAGATGGATTGTAAGACTCTTAAGCGTTTACTCAGATACTGTGGAGCCAGGCAAGATAGAGCTTTACATGTTACAAGATTTTGTAATTAATGCGGAATTTAACTGGTAACCAGCGTAGTGACGACAGAACAGGACTGATGTGATCAAATTTCCCAGTTCTCGTGCCGCAGCATTTTGAATTAATTGGTTTATTTATAGATTTACTAGAGCATCCAGTAAGTAAGGTTTTACAACAATCTAACCTCGAGGTTATGAACGCATCAACCAGTTTCTCAGCATCTACAAAAGTGTATTTGTAAGTTTTTACTTAACTGAAAAATGGCAATAATAGCAATATATGTTGCTAATGTGCGCATCAAAGGAGAGATTTGATAAAATGTGACATCTACGTTTTTTTTTTTTTTTACAAACGAACTACGCATTACCGAACAGCCAGATGTATAGATAGATGTAGCCAACCTGTCTTTCACAGCCTTGCGACCAACTAATAAACCCTGTTTTATCTGAATTGAGAAAAAGAAAATTAAATTAAATATATCAGATTTTTTTATGTCCCTTAAACGTTCCTCAATTTTGCTGATTGTAAGGCCGTCATTTGGTTTGCCTGATATGTACAGCTGTGTATCTTCTGCATAGCAGTGGAAACTAATGTCATGTTTACAAATAATTGAGCCTAGTGGCAACATGCACAGAGAAAATAATAGTGGGCCCAGCACAGTCCCCTGAGGCACACGATAGCTCTGAACATAGATTATTTACGTAAACTGGTACTGGTCGGTCAAGTAGGATTTAAACCAAAAACGCTCCAGGCCCTTGATACCTACTGTATTTTCGAATCTGTTTAGTAAGATATCATGTTCGAGTGTCAAGTGCTGCACTTAATTCTAGTAGAACAAGAAAACAAACAGATCCATTATCTGAGGACATAAAATAAATGATTAAGTACCATAATTAATGGTGTTTCCTTACTATGATGAGGCTTAAATCCTGACAGAAATGTTTCATAAATACCATTACTTTGGAGGTAACTACACAGCTGCTGATAAAGAGCTTTTTCAAAAATTTTGGTATATTTGAAATTGGTCTATTATTTGACATCACACAAGGGTCAAGGTTAACTTTTATTAATCAGTGGTTTGATAACAACACATTTAAAGGATTTGGGCACATAACCAAAGATAAGGGATGAACTTAAAATGGTAAGCAGTGGCTCTATAATACTAGGTATTCATTTTTTAAGCAAATGTGTAGGAATTGGATCTACTATACATGATGATGACATAGATGAACTGATCAGTGAGGACAGTTCAGTATTAGTAATTGGGGTAAAATATAGTCTTGATTTATAGCTAATTAGGCATCATTATCATTAAAGAAAGTCATGAAATCATTACTGTTAAAATCAGGCGGAACTTCAGACTCACTTTCTGTAATATTTTTAGTTAATCTTGAGACTGTGTTAAAGAGAAATCTAGGGTTATTCATGTTTTTCTCTACAATTGAGGACAAATATGCAGCTTTAGCTTTAGTAAAGGGATGTTTATACTCTGCCCTGCTATCCCTCCAGGCAATCTTAAATACCTCAAATTTACTATGTCACCAATTGCGTTATAAACTCCACACTATTTGCTTTAAGGTACTTGTGTAGTCATTATACCACAGTGCAAGATTTTTTTCCCCCACCCCTAATACGCTTGATCCTAGCAGGAGCAACTATATCCAGGGTTGAGCGAAACAGATGTTCTAATTGGTTGGTTACATGCTCAAGCTGATTGAGTTCCACAGGTGTATTAAACATTAAGTCTGATAAGTTATTAATAAACTCTGCTCAGCTGGAGCATTAAAGCAGGTCCAACTAAGTGTAAGAGTTAGCATTTGCGAATTGTGGGACCTCTTACATGCTCATATCTAGAAACCTTTAATGATACAGGCATTGATTGGTTTTAGAACCATTATTGATATGCTCACGCTGTAGCGGATGGAAAGGCCTTGTTGATTAGATAGGTCTACAAAGAATGCCAGACTAGTTTAAACTGACAGAAAGGCTATGGAAACTAGAATAATTTTGTAGAATTGTGGTGTGCAGAAAAGCATCTCAGAATGTGCAACAGGTAGAAGGGGGATTTGCTAAAACTAGGAGGCCCTACACACTGTTGGTATAGTATTCCTAATAATCTGTATGGAGAGTTTGTGAACATTCAAACTGCAATTTGACCTTTTTAGTAATTGAACTACCAACATTGTCAACCTCCTGAGAGATTCCAGAAGTATTCTGTGTATTCTGATATTGTCTTGTATTTGTATTGTAAAACCGTGCCTTTTCTTTGAAAGTCATCTTTCCTTTCATTTTCCTTTGTAAGTAACTTCAGGGCTTACTTGGTCTGGCTTTCCTTGGAATTAAGGCTCCTCCTTTTCAGTGCATGTGGCCTGTAATCCTCTATATTTCGCTCCACTCAATATAAAGCTTAGTGCTCTCAGTCATACAGAATTGGTGGGTAGAACTGTGAAAGCATCTATTTCATGACCAAAAGACACAGGAAGAGCAGGACGGGTCATTCTTGTGAGAGAGAGAAGTGTGTTAGAACAAGTGTGTTATTAATATCTGAGTGATGAAATGCTGACGTCAGGCCTGAACACTGCACTGCTTTGTTCTCCCACACTGCCATGGGCACTCACTGAACTGTGGTCCAACACACATTGTATGTACTTTATACACACATACACAAAAAGTGAGTCTGAGGTCTAAGAATTGTCTTTGCTTTCTTGGGTGGCACATGTGATCTCGATATCCCTGACAGCATGATCTTTGTCATCTGAGAGCATGTAGGCTTACTGTTAGTGATGGCCGAAAAATACACTAAACATCTTAGCTATCTTAAGCTATCTTAGGATAAATAGATGGCTTGTGTTATTTGTATGAGTTTCTACAATTTCCAGTTGAAAACCTCCTCCTTGGGGAAGATGCACCAACCTGCCAAAACTGTGGCTCATTGCTTACTAGACAACACATCTTAATCAAAATTTCAGAAAAATCTACTGTAAAGACAGTACTTTGAAAGAACTATTTATAAATGAATTCCTTAAAGACGATTCTGGACTTTCTAGATTACATTTAGGTAAAATGCCAGATTTAGTATGCAAATCTATCAAGACCATTGTTACCCTCCCCAGGAGTGGCCGACCAACAAAGATCACGACAAGAGCAAGGCTTTTAATAGTTGGTTTAAAAGTCACAAAGGACCCCCAGAGTAACTTCTAAGCAACTGAAGGCCTCTTTCACATTGGCTAATGTTAATGTTCATGAGTCCACCATCAGAAGAACACTGAACAACAATGGTGTGCATGGCAGAGTTGCAAGGAGAAAGCCACTGCTCTCCAAAAAGAACATTGCTGCTCGTCTGCAGTTTGGTAAAGATCACTTGGACAATTCAGAAGCTATTGGAAGAATTGTTTGTAGATGGATGACACCAAAGAGATTAAATGAAGTGGTTTGTTGCCTGTTGTACCATACATTTCTAATTCTCTCTCTCTCTCACAGACAGAACCCATGTTTGGTGACAAGAGGGACAATGCTGGATGTGCTGGCTGGTCTCTGTACATCTCGGTCTGCTCCAGTTGAAGGTATGTACTGCACAGCATCTCAACACGTTGTCCATATGAAGTGATGACACCCAGTATGACTCCCTGCTTCCCTGTATGTGTGTCCTGAAATAATGACATTTACACTCTTTTTATAGTGCAATGCATATTTGTACGCATTGACAGTCATTGTTAGTGTGGTTGACAGGAAGACTTTTGTATAGGTTGCATAGGAAGGATCATGCATAGGGAGCATTTTCTATATACACTATATAGACAAAAGTTTGTGGACATCCCTTACAACACTGAGCTCTGCTTTTTCAGCAACACTTACTTGTAACACATTCCTAATACACTAAACAGTGGCAGTAGAATGGGTTGTACTGGTACCCAGTTACTCTCAATATGACACATTTTATAGGTTTCCGACCTACATCCAAAACTCCATTAGAAACTTGAAAATGCACTCGCATACCATAAGTAAGCCAGGACTTGTTGTCTAACATCAGAAGCCGACCTCTCATGCTTGGTCCAAAACCTAGTGGAAAGCCCTCTTAGAAGAACAAAGGCTGTTGTAGCAGCAAGTTTAAAACTTTTTGGACATATGTCAAAAATTCAGTATGTTTAATTATGCTTCTTCTATAAAGTAACGAGCTCCAGACAAACTTAAACTACTGATTTCCTTTGTATATAAAATGCGTATCAAATTTCCTTTTGTAAAGCAACTGGCAAGTTACAGTATCTTATCCCATGGGTTAAAACCTCCGTTCCATAGTGCAGCTTAATTGATGCTGAGTGTTTAATATTGCCAGTCCATGCAGCAGTAATAAAAAGAAAATAAATGTAGGATTTATAAAATGAGGGTTTTCAGAGAAGTCGCACTTAGTTGGAACTCGAAGAAACGAAGTCAGACAAACAAGCTTATTTCTTCTTTTCCTGGCACCGACTCTTAAGGAAGAACTTGAACTGTATTGGGCAGTCTCTGCATGCACTCCCATCTGCTTTTATGATGCTCCAGAGACTGCTGGCAGTGTGCGTGCATATGCGTGCGTGAATGAGGGGGATTTTTCAGGCTATTCAGTGGTGGATCTGCACAGTCCTGTTAAACTCCCCTCATACCCATCTAAGCCCTAGTAAAAACAGCACCAGCTCAGTTCACTCTCCAACAGCGTGATATGGCACGGCGCAGTAACTAATCCGTGAGCCCACATTTTGTCATTATTTCCATTGCTAAGTCAGCTTTACCGTACAGAGAATCCATGCTGGATTTGTTTACCCTTTCTTCAGGTTGCCAAGCATACAGACCCTGATGTACAAAGTAACGTGGCTTTACTGTTATTAATGACTTTATAGGATCTGGTGTGATTTACAGGACAGGGTTAAGGGTCTGGACTAATAATCAGAAGGTTGCTTGGCCCAATAGTAAGGTCAGTGTCCTTCAGCTGTTCAGCTCAATTGTATGTTGCTCTAAAGAAGAGTGTCTGCTAAATGCTGGAGCTGTAATGTAACTGAATTGTTGTCTGTGGTAATTTGCTTATGCAAGGTGAATAGAGATGAGGCTGGAAAAAAAAAAAACCTTCTTAATGTTAACTGTATTGTAGTAGCTAACTTTAGCAAATAACTCCAGCTGTGCTGTTGGACTCCAACATGTTTTCAGTAGCTATGTTAGCTATGCGAATACCCGCTTTCCTAGTTATGTAGAGTAATAAGTTTTCTAAGCTACACACAAGAAGACCATTGACATGTAAAATGGAATAGTCACAGAAACCTCATGATTCAGCAACTAAAAGTCATTCAGAGTAAATGTCCTTAGTCCTTAATTAATCCAGGCCATTTTCAGGATTTTACAGACTACATCTAAATACTAAATCCTACTTGCATTACTACTTATAGTATTTTCGTATGTGGGCTATCTAATCTTGGGGACTGTGGGGGAAGAAGGTGGGAAGGACATTTACAGCACATCACAGCTGTCCAAAGCAGCATACACATAAAAGAAATTGAGTTTTACAAACTCTGTAGAAGAATTGTACTCATGCTGGCATAGAGTTTTACTTAGATGGTGTTCTTGGGTTGTAAAACATTTAAGATTTGAAATTGGTTTACGTAAAAAAACAAACAAAAAAAACAATGCTGGACTGGCAATCTAACATACTGATCATTTTCCCAATGGTCTTATGCACTGATTTACAGTACTGTGCAAAAGTCTTAGGCCACCATTAGATTTGTTGTGTTTGCAATGGTATGATGACCATATATAACATTGTTGATGACTGGACCCCAAAATTTCTAACTTGGATTCATCACTCCATAATACTCTTTATTCCAATCTTTGTGAGCTTTAGCTCATCTTAGACAATTCATCATGTTCCAGTCTGAAAAATGGATATTGGCTGCTACCCTTCCAAAAGACCATTCCTGATCCAACTTCTTCAAACTGAAGAAGGGTCAATCCCGATATAGCCGTCAGATGCTGCTATTGCTCAAGTTTAAGGGGAGGTCACACTAATACTTGCTACTGTAGCCTCTAGAAGCTGTTTTTTCCTGAATGTTTGCAGTTTTTTTTTTTTTTTTTTAACATTACATACTGATTTCCTGCATTTTTTGGTTGTCTTCTAATAAAGAAACTGAGAGATGATTATATATGGTCATTTTGCCATTACTAAAACAAATGTATATCTAATGGTGGCCTAGACTTTTGTACTGTAATAATAATAAAAATGAACATCGACCAGCCTATCAAGCAGGAACACCTGCCCATAATTGGTTCACTTTCCATGCTCATTCTGAGCTGGGCAAAAAAAAAAAGCCAAATGTGCAAAAATGACACGTGTTTCTGCAGCTTTAACAGCTTAACAGCTACATCACTTGACAGTAGTGAGGAGGTTTACCTAATAAAGTGAATGGTGAGTATATATGTCATGGATTACTGTTATTACTATTGGTGAGGTATCTGTCCTTCACCTACAGTAAGATCAGAGTGATTGGTGTTGCCTGTTATAGCAGATGATTGGTTATTGATTCAATTAGCTGGTTCTGGCTTGTGTTAGAGCTGAAATTTGTAATTGTCTTGCTGTTATAACTTTTAGTTATAGCTATTCACCTGCCTGCACGATTCAAGGTGCACCCCCAACCTAAGTAATATGTCAAATTAGTGTACGTGTTCTCAGTCTAGGATTGGGGAGCCAGAATAGGAAAAGGGGTAAAGTGAAGGGGAGAAAATGTACAACAATGTCCATCACCACACAATGCCAACCCAGAAGACATGAAACTATACAAAACCAGCATCTGAAAGCCAAAGAAAGCAAACAAACAGGTCAGAATGGGCAGAGGTTGGCACCGGAATCACACGTATCAAACACAGTATTACTCTAGCGAAGGTTAGCCAAAAAATGAGCAACGAGCGAGTGTCCAAAGCAAGGTTTAAAAGGAGCATCAAAGCAAGCCAGTGTTTCAAAGGAGTTCCCAAAGAACACAAAGTGCGGACACAAAGCACAAGCACTGACTGCCGTGCCAACATGCATTTATGCCCACAGATGGAAAGAGACAAACACGCAATAATTCTGTTGGTCCACCATGTGGCTCCTAAAACACCACCAATCGTGTATTTACCCTTTTGTCATCCTGTTTTATTGGATGTATCAATAAAAATCTATTTTGGGAAGGATATTTGTCTCTGCGTAGCGTAATGGAGACATCCTACAAATAAGGAAAATCTCTTCTGTGTAAAAATGAATATTTTTACAGCATACCATGCACTCGTACGTAGAAGTACTTCCTGATCCAGATGATCCAGAACAACTGGTAGAACTAACTCTGTACACTTTCTTGTTAAATAAGTTTAACAAATCACAACACACACACACACACACACACACACGACGCTACCTCCACACAAAAAAACCCACCTGCTGTATCATCTTTTTTGTGTTTGTGTGTATTTTCTATTCATACTGACAGCTTAGCTGCAGGAGGTTTTGAACCTACTTTCAGATCACTGACTTTTGTGATATGTTTTCTATGTGGGATCAGGCGGATGGAGGTTTGTTGGACTGTTTGTTGGTAAGGAAGAATTACTACAAACATTTATGTCCAACATTGAACCTTCTTTGGCCACTTGTTTGTCACGAGATCAAGATTTTATTTGTAACTGGAGTAAATTACAATTTGTTTATGGAAACCAAACCACTTCTCTCAGAAACACCAGGCAAAGGTATTTAGCCACAGAGGGCTGTTCTACGATGGGAATTTGGTCTGCTTCCTTCCCACATACACTGCAAACGGCATGTGTTCTGGTTTTTACTGTTTGTGTAATGCGTGTGTGTCTGTGTGTCTGCATGCTCCAGTGGCGTGACTATAGGCACACTGCTGGCTTGCTTTGACAATTAAACTCTTACTAGAGCAGTGAAGTCCTGACTGTAGCCCACACTCACTTAAATAGTGTGTGTCATTAGTACACATAATCTGTCATGTAAAACTGCTATGAAATGTTCAACTCCAAATCATTAAAGTTGTGACGGTATGGAAAATGCAAATAAAACTAAAATGCAGTCCCTTATATTTCCTTTTTTTTTTTCCAATTGCAGACAATATGAACCTGAGATATTTAATTATTTTTCTGGTTAACTTCATTTCATTTGACTTGGTACTTTCTTTGTGGAGTTTGCATGTTTTCCCCGTGTCCGTACAGGTTTGCTCCGGTTACTCCAGTTTCCTCCCACAGTCCAAATACATGAGTTAGGTTAATTGACTGGCCCAGCCTGAGTGTGTATATATGACTAGTCATGATGTAACCTTGTGTGTGTCACTGAAATGGCCATTGATGCTGATGGCAACGTTAAGTAAACCAAACAAACGAAGAAAGCGTTTCTTTTTTTTAATAAACATCCATTCCTGCATTTCAGGCCTGCAACACATTCCAAGAAAAGGTGGGTCAGGTTAAGTTTAAGGCTAGTAATAAGACAAAAAAAAAAGATGTGATTTCAAACAGGTGATGCTGCAAGGTGATTATAGTCATGATTTGGTACAAAAACAATATCCACAAAAGACTTTGAGGACCAAAGGTGGACAGAGGATCTTCAGTTTGTCATAAAATGATTGAAATGTTTAAGAACAGTGTTCCTCAAAGAAAGTTTAGAAGGGATTTGCATGCTTCAGCCTTAACTTTTTCTGATTTGGCTTGTTTTGCGTTGTCACGGACGTCCCTGGAAAAGATGTTGTCTTGAAGACAGCAAATGTTGCTTTAAAGTCACGATGTACTTTTCTGCACTAATGCTGCCATCACAGAAGAGTAACTTAACATTTTGGGCAAGAGCAGAAGGGCACTGACACAACCCCATACCATGACAGACCCTGGCTTTTGGACTTTTTGCTGATAACAGTCTAGATGGTCCTTTTTGTCTTTGGTCTGGAGCACACAACGTCCATTTCTTCCAAAGAAGATCTGGAATACAGATTCGTCTGACCACAATATGCGTTTCCACTGTGCGATGGTGCATCCCAGAGACCAAATAAGTTAATGCCACTTCTGGACATAGTTAACATATGGTTTTTTGCACAGTAAGGTTTTAAGTGGCATTTGTGAATGTAACTCTATATTGTAGTACTTGATAAAGGTTTGCCAAAGTAACCTTTTGCCCATGTGGTTCTATCAGCTATTGATGAATAATGGTTATTGATGCAGGGCTATCTGAGGGATCAGAGATCAAGGGTGTTCAAGCTTGAGCTTGCGTGCCCTTTATGGACTGAAATTCCTCCAGATTCCATGTATCCTTTAATGGTATTGTGTATAGTGAAGGGATAAATATGTAAATCATTTCCAGTCTTTCATTGAGGAACGCTGTTTTTAAACATTACAATAATTTTCTCACACATTTGTTGACAAACTGGATATTCTCTGCCCATCTTTGCTCCTCAAAGACTCGACCTGTTGTGGATACTGCTTTTGTACCAAATCATGATTATAATCGCCTGTTGACATCACCTGTTTAAAATCACGTCATTATTTAGCTTATTTTTAATTGTTTATTAACAAATGACATTAAGTTGAGCAGAAAACAAGAAATGTCTTCGGTTCATACTGTCTGCAGTCAAAGGAAATGTAAGGAACACTTTTTTTTCATACCTAAATGTTTTCCTTCATCCGACCTTAACCACGTTAAACAGTTGAGCACTGGTGGTCGAGGCTTTGGTGTGACCAGTCTTCCTTATGTCTTGTGTGCATGCCTAAGTGAGTATTTGCGGATACATCCAGAAAGACACTGCTACAATTTTTTACAATTTTTTAAATATATATACCCACACAGCTAGAGGAGATGTTGTCCTGCTGAGGAGCACCTTTCATGTCCTAAATGAATTACCGCTGTGCTGTTCCATTTTCCAGAGCCGCAGACACTCTTTTATATTGATAAGTACCACAATATAGCGCATCTGACTGAGTCATTCTGTTGTCTGCATTGTTGAAAATGGTGCGTTCATGACTGCAGGCAGTTACCTTTAGAGTTTTTAGATTATTTGTTAATACTTTCAATTTTCCCTTATTTTGCTTAGTTCATCTTAATTTCAAGAAGTGGGCAGAGTGATTATAGGAAGCTGCTTATTCTGGAAATGGAAATGCTTTGTTTTATTCTATAAATTCCAAATACAAATATTCATTTGCTACGATGACAAGAGCATTTATTCACTGTAAATGACAACTGGAAAATCACAAGATTTATTTTGTGACTGTTTGGCAAAGACCCTCCTAACAACTGATTATCACACAGTAACGTCTATGGCTCTCACTTTACCCAACTTGCAACTGGTTGTTAAACTGAACATTAAAAAAATCACACTCTCATGCACTTTCTTGTTAGAACACAACAAAAGCAAAATAACACAATCTATTTTGTTATTGAGCCATTCACATGTGTACCTACAGTTACTGTGACACATCTGTGACAATTGTTATAACAATAAACCACACACATTGTATGTTGTGGAAGATGCATATTAAACATTAAAGCTTGTTTACTGCATTTGTCTCTTGTGCATGCAACTCTCAGTGATTCAGTGAGTAAATTGGACCGTATGTGAACAGGCTACAGGACTTACTTTTCTCATGAAGAATTTCATTTTCTGTATGGGAGATCAACAGCTCATTCATTCCAGAATCTCTACTTGACTAAGATTTTCTAATCCTGAGTCCGTGTGTTTAATAGTAACGCATCAGCTCACACAAGAGGCACTGCATGTAATTACTGAGCTGCAGTATTAAATCTTAGACCAATAAATTAGTCAACTGCCTTGGGATTTTGAGCAGGATATAAGTTTACACTCCTTCCAGGTAAATCGCTTGGTAAAATTCATGATCTAAAGGGGTTCTAATTGTTTCTCTTCATTTTAATTTACAACCTAGTATTTTGTCTCGTTAGTGTGCTGGTTGTGGTAGTTCTTCTGATTTAGGTATTTTGTACTTCTGTGATCTCTCGGTATTTTCCATTCAGCTTCTGTACTTTGGCTACAAATACACAACACCACACTTGAAGATTACATCCAGAGCTTTGTGGAAAAATCTAAGTTGGGACAGTATGGAAATTGCAACCAGTGTGTTACTTTTACTTACATATACATGATGAGCCAAAGTCATGTTATGGTACCATGTTTTGTTTGGTCAGCATCATTTCATTTTTTAATATACTTCCTTTACATGCCTGCCACACGTTCCAAAAAAGCTGGGACAGGGGCAAAAAAGAGTATTGACATGATTTCAAACAGGTGATGTCAACGGGTGATTGTAATCATGATTTGGTACGTTATCCATGAAAGATTGGGTATTTGAGGAGCAAAGATGGGCAGATGATCTCCAGTTTGTCAACAAATGCATGAGAAAATGATTGAAATGCTTGAAAACAATGTTCCTCAAAGAAAAATTTATCCTTCTACAGTTCATATCATTAAATGATTTAAGGAAACTGGAGGTATTTCAGTGCATAAAGGCCAAGGGCGCAAGCCTAAACCAAAACTCGTGATCTCTGATCCTTCAGACAGCACTGCCGCAAGAACCGCCATTCATCAGTAGCTGCTATAACCACATGGGCAAGGATTACTTTGGCAAACCTTTGTCAAGCACAACAATACAGTTTTAAATTCACAAATGCTGCTTAATACTTTACTGTGCTATAAAAGCCTGCCCTGTGTTAACCATGTCCATAAGCTGCACGTTGAAATGAAAAATGTGACGATGACCTTGTACTTTTACACAACTTAAGACATATTTACAGGAAGAACGGGACAAAATGTCTCAAGTGTTGTGAGAGGAATGACAACATTAGAAAGTAGTTAATGCTTTACTGTCCCAACGCAGGAATGGATGGTGACCAGACAAAACATGAAATATTTTGGGTTCATGCTGTCTGCACTGAAATAAAGTTCAAACATCTTAAATGTTAGACACACTGTGTTTATTTTCAATACTGCCCCAACCTTTTCTGATTTGTTTTTGTAATATAACATTGGTTTTATCCAACTGACCTGAACCTACAGCCAGAGAATAGTATTTAAATTCTGCTCCATTTGTACTATTCCCATCTTTCTTTCCAATATCGACTCTGACTAGCCCAGAAACTGTGCTTTATGGATGACCAACATATCCAAAGCTGTGCATTGTGCTTATGGCTTAACGTGATCATTGTTTTTTTCCTACCATAATAAGTAATGTAGTACTTTGTTACTCTTTCCAGATTCCCAGATGAAGAAATTGCGCTCTGAGACGTTAACCATCCTTTTGGATTCAGAGCTTCTGGCCCCATGTACTAAGGAGATGCAGCTCTCTGGGCCTGGCACCATACAATACCTACAGAGCCTGGCACACTTGGCAACCAGTGTCACCATGGGGTCACTCGCGCTATGGGGCATCCAGGAATCAGATGGAAAACTGAAGGACATTTTGAATCGACTGCTGTTGTGTTCGCATTATGAAGTGAGACAGCTGGCACTGGAGCAGCTACTGCAGAGACTTGAGGCACGCCAGGAGCACCAACCTCTTCCCTTTGACCTCACTGTGCCCAATCTGACCTCCTTGCTGTTCCATGAGACACACCCTACATGTCTGGCTAAGGTATGTGGAAAAAACCATTGCCTTTTCAGTGAATTATGTTTTATTAAACCTGTGCATTTTAATGGTTAGTTTACATTGTATGGCTCTGTCTGATTAAATAGACTCTGATACTCTACTCTCACGACAAATGTGAGTTTGTTTACTAGCTGTTAACTAGCCAGTTAGATGAGTGCTAACATTACTCGCAATCCAGTGACATCATACAGGTGTTGTCAGCAAATGCAATGATATATCAACAATAACCTGATGCTGGTAAACCGATGTCTGCTCTTGTGTACTGCAGAGCTGGATTTCCTGAGACTCGTTGGCCTATTGCTAACATTGTAATGCATCATAGGCTATAGCATACTGTATTGGGTGGTGATGAGGAAGTAATGTGGCTGAGATGGGGGATTTGGGATTTCCCACTTGAATATACTTACGGTCAGCTTAAGGATGGCTGTCACCCTTGGGGAAAGATATGTAAAACATTTGTAACAGTTATTTGAGGTTAAATGACTTTATTTCATACTTAAAATGAGAGAAATGTAACCATTAATTAAAGGACAGTCTTTATCCAAATTGGTATTCCTGCATTTAGCACATTTGCCATTGCCTTTACACGACTAAGTCTGTAATGTTTAATGAGATTAGAGAATAGAGAGCAAGGAATTTGAGCCTCTGTTTAATACAGAATCTCAGTACAGCTCTTCTGGACCTATTCAGCATATCCCTCAGGTTTTTAATCTGGTTTAGGCCAGTAGACTGGCTTTGATTTTGTGGTCAAAAGCATGATTCTGTGGGCTTTTAAACATTTTTTAATGTGGTTTTGGATGCATGTTTTGGATCATTGTTCTGCTTTATGATCCAACCACAACCCCGTTGTAACTTGTTACAAGACGTTGCCAGATGCTGCCAGAATTTCATGTAAATTGTCCGGATACTTAATTGTGTCCATACTGCCATGTTATCCTAACAGGGTGTTTGGAGGAAAAAAATCCTCACATCACTGATCCTTCATTTGCTTAGCAGTGGAGATTAAGAAAAAACTAATCTTATGCCACCATTTGTTTTTTTAGCAATGGTGTAATGGCCATATATAATCATTTGTCAGTCTCTATATTAGAATACACCAGAAAATACAGGAATTGTGTATACAGTATTAAAAATGGAAAAAAAATCTATATCATTGAGGTGGACTAATCACCTGGACAGAGAAATAAATAAAAGACAGTCTAAATTTGTAGAAGAACTCTGGGAAGTGCTGAAAGAAGCCTGGTATAATATACCAGAAGATTACTTCAGAAAACATCAGGGCGGTCTCCCAAAAGAGTTCAAGATGTTCCCAGTATCAAGGGAGGTCACACTAAATACTGACTTTTGCCTGTAGAAGGTCTTTTGTTCTGGAATTTGTGTACATATTTCCTGTGTTTTCTGTTTGTACGTTAATAAAGTAAATAATTATATGGTCATTATAACATTTCTTTTTATGTCTTTTTTAACATCAAACCTATATTGAATGTTTATCATAATGCTTTGGGTTTTTTTTTTCGTTCGTTTCTAGTTTCATCTAACAAAAGAATCCACATGTAGTCAGATATACAGTAGCATCTAGGGGCTCCTGGGCATTAGTTTGTGGGTAGATGAAACAGTTTTTTCTGACACATCTTCTGAATAGTTTGTTGGTATGGAGGTGGCATCTATATGGAGATTTGGATACTTGGTGATTTACGAAGGTAAAGCACTTGTTTCTTTTCATTGGTGTAATGACTATCCATTTCAAATTTTCAGTATCCTCTCTGAGTGCTTTATTCATAATAGATTATACAAATGGTTTAACATGGCTCATGGTTGCACATTTAATTTGGGCTTAGTTTGTAAAGTTCCTGCTTAGTGTCTTAGACTCCACTGTCCTTGTTAATTTTATTATCTTCATGAATAGCATATTGAAGACACGTTGGCCTTTGTGTTGATGTGTACCCACCTGCTGCACATCATTGTGCTCTATAATTCTGTCAGTATGGTCTTATGTTAAACATTGATGTGGCAAACACGTTTGATCCAGATGTTTTAGCAATAGTTTAACTTGGCAGTAGTCTTAACGTTGTATAGACAGAAATCTGAAATAATTTAGTACAATACAGGAAAAGAGAAAAGGAGCGACAAAATAATGGTTAACGTATTAAAATGTACATTAGTTTTAATCCCTTAACTACATCCTTTGTTGCCTTGCTATCATTTGTCATGATTGTAATCAAAGATCCCTGCTCAGAGATTTCAGCTGTCTAAACAGCGCTGCAATCAAGACGACTCCTGATTGACTGAATAAACGATGGCGCTATGTTAACCAAAGTAAGCAGCTCGTACATCTGAATCTGGACATCCTTCAACATTTTTGGTGTAAATTCCACTCGAGGACTAAACCGAGATATATGCGTACGTACAATGTGCACAAACACATGACAGGCGAGCACGTAGTGCAAGGGGAAAGGCAGATGTTTATCAAAGAAGCTCAGATTTCAGTTCCTCATGAACACTCTAGCAGCCATCAATTATTGTACTGTTCTGCCATTCCTATCATTAAGCACAGGCATTAGACCTGCATAAAGCATGTGTTTGCACATGTGTGTCCGCTTATATGTGGTGTGTGTACCGTTGTGTGCACTTGTGTGTTTTATTGGCCAGCCGTTATTGTTTAAAGGGCTGCTGTGAAGTTGCTTCTGCTTGCTCCAGGGAGCTTGGTTTCTATAGTGAGTCTGCTGTTCCACTAAAGCATTCTGGGAAGAAAAACAAGAAGAGGAACTTTGGGCTGATTTCCCTTGTCGTCCCCTTGCAGATTAAACAGTCACGAGCTCTGCCGTTGTAGAGCCAACAGTGCTCATGGGTCATGTACAGTCGAGAAAATGTTTATACTATACTTTAAAAATATTTGATGTGCACCACAGGTCAGTTGTGCGAGCACTTCTGCTAACTCACATCACATGCACACAAACACACACCCGGCACTTGCTAATACTGGGTTGGACCCTCTTTTGCCTTCAGAAACATTGGAGGCATTTAAACGATGCTCAGTTGGTATTACGGGGCTCAAAGTGTGCCAAGAAAATATCCCCTTCACCATTTCACACCAAACAGCAGCAAAACAGTAATCATATGAAAGATTGGCTTTTCTTTAACTTGACTAAATTACAGAACAAGCTCTAGTGGTAAGTTATATTAGCTTATATATTAGTTTGACTTGCCAATCTTAAACTCATGTATGATCTATAAGGGAAGTGATTTTCATACTGGAAATTTAAAAGAACCATGAAACAACTAACAGTCATGTCAGCGAATGTAAAACATGAATAATGGCATCTAACAGAGTAACAGCAGTCACAAGTCAAAGTTCTCCATCAGTAATAGATGTACACTTTACAGATGTTCCAAAGCTACAGTCACAGAATAAGCACACAATTAATGTACACCTCTAGGTTTTAGTCTCAACAAAACTGTACAGCTTGAGCTTCACAAAACGTAGCAAAACCTAAATGTTTGAGTGAGGAGAAAAAGTAATATTAGAGAAGGCCTTAGGAAAAGTATGCCTGCTACTAACTGTTAAGTATGGCGAGGGGGTTCATAAGAGTTGTAGTATGAAATCAAGTGCGTTCCAGTCATCAGATTAAAACATTATAGCAAACTATAAATATAAACCTCCATTTAAAGAACTACAGTGGTGCTTGAAAGTTTGTGAACCCTCGAATTTTCTATATTTCTGCATAAATGACCTAAAACAACATCAGATTTTCACAAGTCCTACAAGTAGATAAAGAGAACCCAGTTAAACAAATGAACAATATTATACATGGTCATTTATTTCTTGAGGAAAATGATCCAATATTACATATTAGTGAGTGGCAAAAGTATGTAACCTCTAGGATTAGCAGTTAATTTGAAGGTGAAATTATGCAGGTGTTTTCAATCAATGGGATGACAATCAGGTGTGAGGGGGCACCCTGTTTTATTTAAAGAGCAGAGATCAAAGTCTCTTCACAACACGTTTGTGGAAGTGTATCATGGCACGAACAAAGGAGATTTCTGAGGACCTCAGAAAAAGAGTTGTTGATGCTCATCAGGCTGGAAAAGGTTACAAAAGCATCTCTAAAGAGTTTGGACTCCACCGATCCACAGTCAGAAATTCAAGACCATTGTTACCCTCCCCAGGAGTGGTCGACCAACAAAGATCACTCCAAGAGCAAGGCGTGTAATAGTTGGCGAGGTCACAAAGGACCCCAGAGTAACGTCTAAGCAACTGAAGGCCTCTCTCACATTGGCTAATGTTAATTTTCATGGGTCCACCATCAGAAGAAGACTGAACAACAATGGTGTGCATGGCAGGGTTGCAAGGAGAAAGCCACTGCTCTCCAAAAAGAACATTGCCGCTCATCTGCAGTTTGCTAAAGCTCACATGGACAAGCCAGAAGGCTATTGGAAGAATGTTTTGTGGAAGGATGAGACCAAAATAGAACTTTTTGGTTTGAAAAAAAACGTGTTATGTTTGGAGAAAAAGAAAACACATTGCATTCCAGCATAAGAACCTTATCCCATCTGTGAAACATGGTGGTGGTAGTATCATGGTGTGGGCCTGTTTTGCTGCATCTGGGCCAGGATGGCTTGGCATCATTGATGGAACAATGAATTCTGAATTATATCAGAGAATTCTAAAGGAAAATGTCAGGACATCTGTCCATGAACTGAATTTCAAGAGAAGGTGGGCCATGCAGCAAGACAACGACCCTAAGCACACAAGTCGTTCTACTAAAGAATGGTTAAAGAAGAATAAAGTTAAGTTTTGGAATGGTCAAGTCAAAGTCCTGACCTTAATCCAATGGAAATGTTGTGGAAGGACCTGAAGTGAGCAGTTAATGTGAGGAAACCCACCAACATCCCAGAGTTCATCCCTGTTCTGTACGGAGGAATGGGCTAAAATTGTGCAGGACTGATCAACAGTTACCAGAGACATTGTTACAGTTATTGCTGCACGGTGGTCACACCAGATACTGAAAGCAAAGCTTCAAAAACTTTTGCCACTCACTAATATGTAATACTGGATCATCATAAATAAATGACCAAGTATAATAATTTTGTCTCATTTGTTTAACTGGGTTCTCTTTATCTACTTTTAGAACTGAAAATCTGATGATGTTTTAGGTCATATTTATACAGAAAAATAAAAAATTTGAAAGGGTTCACAAACTTCAAAGCACCACTGTACATTTTCTTTGTCAGCATTGTTCGCAGTTGTTTCACAACTCTAAAGATCCCGGGTTCAATCCTGACCCTGGACTCCACCTGTGTGGAGTTTGCATGTTTTCCCCATACCTGCATGGGATTAATCCGGGTAATTCAGTTTCCTCCCACATCCCAAAAACATGTGTTAGGTTAATTGGTTGTTCTAAATTGGCCCAGTATGCATGTGCCTGACTAGTATCCTTCGTGTCATGAATAGCCATTGATGTTGATGTGACGTCAAATAAACAATCTCTAGTCTGTTTGATTGACTTGTGCTTGTTAATGAATATCTAAGAACAGCCATTGTGACGGTTAACTTTAAAGCTTGTAGTATGAGCAGAAGTGCGTTAAGATACTTGCTATATTAATCTTAAATGAATTACAACATTTACAAATATGCAGCAGTTAACCTTATGCCTGTATCTCTGTGTCTTGCTGATGCGATATGCTGGCACAGTGGTAAACAAAAAACAGAAGAAAGTAGGAGCGAAAAAGGAAGCGAGACTAAGTGGTCCTCTAAGAAGTGACTGGTATTGTTATTTAAAACTTGTTCTGCTTTTGACTGCTTTTTACCGTGTTCTACTTTTCAGTGTAAACAGGGTGAGAAGTTTCAGAAACCTTTTTTTTTTTTAACGTTCTTCCTTTTTAAAAACAAAAACAAAAACAAACAGATGATGTTTGCATTCAGCAGTAAGAAGAAATTACAGCACAGAAGATCTTGTGTACACTCACTGGTATCACCAGTTAAGTTTATCTAAATAGATATCTCTCACACTAATTTATACTCATAGCCAATGAGTATCCTGCACAATTATTCCTGATATGCTCCGACTTCAAATCTTACCTGCAAGCACTGGTATCCCAGCAAACTCATCACCACATTATTCTAGAACTCCTAGCTAAGGATACAGATCTAAGAGATCGGGGAGTTTACATCACTTATTGTTGGATCCCCAGCCATTGCAACATCACAAGCAATGACAATTGGACAATCTAGCAAAAAAGCTGCTGAAAAAGAGATCACCTGGTGCTGTATCCCACCCACAGAGTCAGAAGTCTTTGTAAAAGCACATGGTAGGAGGAATGGAGCCATTATACATCAAACAAACTACGCGAAATCAACCTGATGCTCTAGAAGATCCCACTCTTAAAAGAAATCTGCCACAGCCTTTCAAGCTATTTGAGTTGTCATTGGAAGAGAAGAGAAGAGCAGAACACTGTGGGACTGTGGTCGTCTAGCGGTTAAGGTACTGGACTTTGGCGCAGAAGGTCCAGGGTTCAAATCCCACCTCTGCTAAGCTGCCAATGTTGGGTCCTTGAGCAAGACCCTTAATCCACAAATGCTTGGATTGTAAGACTGTATAAGTTCTAAGTCACTCTGGATAAGGGTGTCTGCTAAATGACATAAATGTAAATGTAAGTGGGACGCTTTTCTGGGTCAGCGAGAGCACAGCCAGCCCTCAAGGAGATGTGTTTTGGAGTATATCCATCTGTCTGCACTTTTCTAAGGCATATATGATGAGAACATGTAGGGATCCGGTCTGGAGTTTGATAGTTTGAGTGATAACTGGCTGACCTCAAACAGGTTAAAGGCTTAGTTGGCTTTTTGGCCTGACTGTTCTAAACAGCTGTTTAAAGTAGTTTTTAGGTTTTTAAGTAGCACTAATGGCAAAATAAAATAAGTTGACATTGTTGGCACCACAGTGGTGTCGGTTACCTATGAACATGATAAAAATACACTTATTCCAGAGTAATAAAATACTAATGACAAAGTAAATAACACAGTAAGCTACATATTGGAAATATTATGTAGTTTTATTATTATGTAAATTATTTTCAGGTATTTTCATTTTCTACACAATACTGTGCAAGTTTTAGCCACCGAGTTTTATAAAAATGTGCTCATAAAATTTTTTTGGTTTTAGTGCATCATTTGGAAGCAACATAGTTTAGATTTTCAAAAATGTGTTTTGCAAAACTAAACTTGACACACAGAAGAAACCTATTTAGAAGAAATCTGTATGTGGTGTGACCACTCTAAGCTTTTACAATAGCTAATACATTCTCGTAGGTACACTGGCATGCAGGTTTTGAAGGTCCTCAACTGGTGTGTTTTTCATGACACAGTTCTTCTGAAGGCTTGTACGTCTCACTTGCGTTTGGTTTTTCATGTTAATCTCTGACTGACGCAATGATGAGATCAGGGCTCTGTGGGGGGGCCATACCATATGCTGTAGGACTCCTTATTCTTCTTTTTCTGGAGATGGTTCCTTATGACTTTGGCCTTGTCTTTTGGGTGTTGACATGTTGGAGAATGAATTTGGGACCAGTCAGATGCCTCCTTGTTTGAACTCCATGATGGATAATAATCTGCCTGTATTTCTCAGTCTTGAGAATAAGATTGATTTTAGACCAAAACACCAGCTCCATTTGGAGAAATACAGGATCCAACCTGCAGGGAACTCCTCTGTGCTTCATTGTTGAATGCTGACACTGATCCATGTAGCACTCCACAGACCTTCAGCGGACTAACTTCCTAAAATCCAGAACACCTTCTTCCATAGTACTTGTGTTTCTGTGCATAGGTGAGTTGCTTACCTTTGTTTCATGGCTTTTTACTAACAGTCAATGAGTCCTAGTGTGTGCTTATCCACGTTTTGCTTGTGCTTGGATAGCACATTCGAAAACACCTTTTTTCCATTAAATTTCAGCTTGGCAGAAACCTTGCACATGCAGGATAATCACCTTGTATCTTGCTGCTGTACTCATTCTTGCCATGATATAAGATTTTGAACTACTACTACCATAGCCTTGTCTATTTAGGATTGTTGTCCCATACCCATTACTATTACCTCAGCTGCTTCTGTTTGTTAATCAGTTTGTCTTTCTGCACATAATGTCATTGTTCAATGACACCTGGTTGCAAAACATGTTTTATCATGCACTGAACTGTATGCCCACAAAAGGTGTTTGTATATCTATATATCTAAAATGTTTTGTTTCCCAATGATACGGTACAAAATGAGGCTCGGCCTTACCATGTGTTCTGTAAAACTGTTGTGGGCCTTAAACCTTTTCACATTAGTGAATACAGTGAATAAGGATTAAGTATTAAAGCCGACTTATTAGAAGACTGTGTGCTGTATCCACACATCACTGAATACGGAGTTATGCAGAAGAATTATACAGATAATTCTAGCTAAAACTAACTAGTCAGTCAGACTACCCACTGACTTATTTTAAAATCTTGTGCGCCCTCTCCTAAAGTGTTGTTTTATGTTTTATATAGAAGTTGTAAACTTTTCTTTGTATTACAGATTCTACAGGTCCTCTCAATCCTCCCACTCTCCTCCATTCTGCCATGGCAGTGCAGAACTGTGTCCCTAACTGATGACGAAGTTCTGGACCGCCTCCTCTCCATGGCAGAGACCTCTATACACAGGTGAGTTCCTAAATAATAACCAGATTTTAGTGGCCTGCTCTGTATTCATGATGGCCCTGATGCATCAAAGCTCAATTAAAAAAAAAACCCATGTCATAGGTTTGGGCACACACATTATATAGATATTATTCAATTATTTTTAAATTATTGATGCACATATTACTACAGTGTCATTTATGCTTGATTATCAGTTTAATTGTAAAGCTTATGGGTACTAGCACAGACTGAACAAGTGAGTTTTAAGCATGAATTGGAATAAAGATCAGTGGAAAAGAGTATTATGGACTTTGAAATGTTTGGGTCCAGTCGTCGACAATTATATCATTGCTAAAACAACAAAATCTAATGGTGTCCTGAGACTTTTGGACATTTACTGTATTCTACGACAGTGTCTCTAGTCATTTTTCAGTTATAAAGGTATTTGATTCTTTATCTCACAGTTGAATGCAAGTGGAATCATGCCAACTCACTAACAGATAATAACCTACCTCTTAATTTTTTGTTCCACTCTAATCATTTGAATATTGGACATGGATAACATTATTATAGTGCTCATGGTGATGGCAATATTAAAAAATGCCAAATGCTAGACCAAAGTTTAGACCAAAGCTGGCAAAGTTTTGGAAACCTGAGCATAATTCATTAGGTTTTGGGTAAATCCGAAAGTGTTAATTAGCTCCATTAGATTGATTTAACTTGAATTTAAAAACACACATTGTAGTGTTGCTGGTGTTACACTGTCTTTTTAAAATGCCTCTTCTGTGATTGTAGATTATCCCTCGGAAAATAACTCCTACCCCAGATAACAGTTTCATAAACAGTGATGTCACTAAGACTGACATGTCATACTCTCCAAATCTCTTGTTCCCAGAAGTACTCGTGGTCTCTTCAGTGGGGAAAATGTGAATTTTGTGCTGTGACCCAAGCTATGTAATCCAAATTTGTTTTACAAAAGGAATTATCCATCTCAATCATTAAGTGGGATTTGAAGTAATAAATATTTATCACAAATCTTTTAGGCTTTTGTACCAAAGACTTGTTAGTAAATTTTGTTTCTGAGTAATGTGACTGCCAGTGACAATGTACCAGACTTTGTTTGATGCTAACTCTAGCCAGCTGCCATTCATATTTAATAAGCAGTGGGAAGTCTTGTGTATTTCCCACACCCATAAAAGATGCGAAAAGATTTTCACCAATACCAAAGTCCAGCCGCCTACTTAATCCTGGCTTTACAAACACCCGATCCTGATGAATAGCAGCGGTTAGGGCTGTGGGCATGACCACAGCTGTGGCAGAAGGTCGCACGTAGCGTGCCTGCAGGGAGGGAGGGCGCAGTGGTTTCAGATGTGGGCTTCACCCATGAAAGGGACCACACATACCTGTGGCGAGCAGCTCCCTTGTACGTGCCAATCACCCATTTACAGCTGAGAAAGGGCATGAAGGATATTGATTTTCACCCGTTACAGGCTCACTGCTACCTTTTGACTATGTGTGTGTGTCATAAGTGCTTGTGGTTACCTGCATGTAGTTTCACAGGTGTGTGTGTGTGTGTGTGTGTGTGTGTGTGTGTGGTGTGTACACAGTGGGGCAAAAAAGTATTTGGTCAGCCACTGATGGTGCAAGTTCTCCTACTTAGAAAGATTGAGAGAGGTCTGTAATTTTCATCATAGGTACACTTCAACTATGAGAGACAAAAATGAGAAAAAAAAAATCCAGGAAATCACATTGTAGGATGGAAAAATAAGTATTTGGTCACCCACAAACAAGCAAGATTTCTGGCTCTCACAGACCTTTAACTTCTTCTTTAGGAAGCTCTTCTGTCCTCCACTCGTTACCTGTATTAATGGCACCTGTGTGACCTCGTTATCTGTATAAAAGACACCTGTCCCACAGCCTCAAAACAGTCAGACTCCAAACTCAACCATGGCCAAAACCAAAGAGCTGTCGAAGGACACCAGGAAGAAAATTGTAGACCTGCACCAGGCTGGGGAAGAGTGAATCTACAATAGGCAAGCAGGTTGGTGTGAATAAATCAACTGTGGGAGCAATTGTAAGAAAATGGAAGACATTCAAGATTATTGATTATCTCCCTCGATCTGGGGGCTCCACGCAATATCTCATCCCGGGGGTTCAAAATGATCATGAGAACAGTGAGCAAAAATCCCAGAACTAGACGGAGGGACCTGATGAATGACCTGCAGAGAGCTGGTACCAACGTAACAAGGCTACCATCAGTAACAAACTACGCAGAGAGGGACTCAGATCCTGCAGTGCCAGGTGTGCCCCCCTGCATAAGCCAGTACATGTCCAAAGTCCGTCTGAAGTTTTGCCAGAGAGCATATGGATGATCCAGAAGAGGATTGGGAGAATATCATGTGGTCAGATGAAACCAAAATAGAACTTTTTGCTAAAACCCCAACTCGCAGTGTTTGGAGGAAGAAAGAATTCTGAGTTGCGCCATACTTACTGTGAAGCATGGGGGTGGAAACATCATTCTTTGGGGGCTGTTTTTCTGCACAGGGGACAGGGGCGACTGATCCGTGTTAAGGGAAAGAATGAACGGGGGCCATGTATTGTGAGATTTTTAGCCAAAACCTCCTTCCATCAGTGAAGATGGAAGATGGCTGGGTCTTTCCAGCATGACAGTGGTCCCAAACACAACCCGCTCGGGCAACGAAGGAGTGGCTCCGTAAAAAAGCATTTCAAGGTCCTGGAGTGGCCTAGCCCAGTCTCCAGACCTCAATCCCATAGAAAAAAAAACTTTGTGGAGGGAGTTGAAAGTCTGTGTTGCCCAGCGACAGCCCCAAAACATCACTGCTCTAGAGGAGATCTGCATGGAGGAATGGGCCAAAAATACCAGCTACAGTGTGGTGCAAACCTGGTGAAGACTCACAGGAAAACGTTTGATCTCTGTCATTGCCATCAAAGGTTATGTTACAAAAGTATTGAGTTGAACTTTTGTTATTGACCAAATACTTATTTTCCACCATAATTTTACAATTAAATTCTTTAAAAATCCTACAATGTGATTTCCAGGATTTTTTTCTCATTTTGTCTCTCATAGTTGAAGTGTACCTATGATGAAAATGACAGACCTCTCTCATCTTTCTAAGTAGGAGAACTTGCACAATCAGTGGCTGACCAAATACTTTTTTGCCCCACTATGTGTGTTATTCTGGAAGTGTACATGAAAAGGACTGCCTGCTTGGTGCCTGTTTTGGTCCATTCATGTATTTATTTGTGGGAGTGTGAACATGCTGTTTTGTGCGTAAGCATGTGGGTGTCTCAGGGTCACGCACCTGGCGACATGCGTGTGTGTGTTTCAGTAGGTGTGTGAAACGTCCTCCAGTGTGAATTACAGGCACCTTCCAGTATCAGGCCTCTTTGAATAAACAGCAGCAGTGTAGAATTACAAAAGCCGAGTGCTCTTTCACCCGGGCAGTCTGCATCCCTAAGGTCTGCGTTGGGAAATCAGTTTGGATGGCTTGCTGTTCTCAGTTACATGAAGCAGTGTTTAGGAGAATATTCTCCCATAACCACACTTGTCCTGTGATTTAGCAGTGACATTATATTGGCTGAGAGAGAGATTGAGGGTGTGTGTCTCTGTGTCATGTCTCTTTCTGTGTGTGACTGTCTTTGTTTGTCTGTCACTAGGGTTGTGTGTGCTTGTCCCTCTGTGTGTGTCTGTGTGCATATGTGTCCCTGTGTGTGACCATGTCCATATGTTTGTGCGTGTCTGTCTGTCTGTCTCTGTGTTTGTCCCTTTGTATGCACAAGTGTCTGTCTCAGTGGGTTGTGTGCACAACTGTGTTGTGACACATTTGTCCTTTGAGTTACTTTTGGAGGTGTTGTGTAATTGTACATTTGCTTGGTGCAATTCAGTTCCAACACTGTGTAATTGATCTATGGCTGTGGTCAGGACCATCTTTGCCGTGACCAAAGACAACCCCCAGACCCAAATAGCTGAGCCCGAGTCAAGACCGACTCAAAAGGGTCTCAAATCTGAGTCTAAGTCCAAAAGAAGGCGAGTTCGAGTCAAGACTCAAGTCTGAACTAAAAATTAGTTGGTCTCTGTCAGAATGTATATCTAAGATACCTAAAGGTATTCTTGCAATATGTGATATTATTTTATATTCTGCTATACCGTGTGAGACACTAACAGTTTTTATGAGTGAATTACATGAAAGAAACTTAACATACTAGTATTGTCAAATTCTTTTATCTGAATGTAGTTCACCTGGAAATGACTTGGATAAGAAATATTCATGTCATGTGACCCTTTGTCCATTATTTCTTGTTGGAGAATCCTTCCCTTGTTCTGACATCTTCAAAACCTTTTATACTTTTACTGATGCAGCTTAGTATAGTGGCTTAGGAGACTTTTGTACAGTACAGTTTGTATAATTGTGTTTGTGCAGATCCGGGCATATTTTGATTAGCATTGTTGTTGCACTTTGTTTATTCTTTTAGCAAACAATTGTAACATCGTAATCTGTCAATGATCGATGTGTCATCTTATAAACATGTTAACAATGTCATTAATGTGTGGTTTAGGGAGGCATGGTGCAGAAGTTTAGCCACACATGGTCAGTGCGCCAGTTTATCACAGAGAGATGCCATCTCTTCTGACGCACCCACATAGATACTGGGAGAACATGTAAACTCCACACAGTCAGCAGCCAGGACTTGAACCATGCTGCTTGGTTTGTTTTTTTATCATTTTGTTTCAAAAAGTAAAAGAAAAAGCTGTAGATACAGTGCCTTGCAAAAGTATTCGTCCTCCTTGAACTTTTCAAACTTTTGCCACATTTCAGGCTTTAAACATAAAGATATGAAATTGTAATTTTTTGGGAAGAATCAACAACAAGTGGGACACAATCATGAAGTGGAACGAAATTTATTGGATATTTTAAACTTTTTTTTAGAAATAAAAAACTGAAAAGTGGGGCGTGCAAAATTATTCGACCCCCTTGCGTTAATACTTTGTAGCGCCACCTTTTGCTGCGATTACAGCTGCAAGTCGCTTGGGGTATGTCTCTATCAGTTTTGCACATCGAGTGAATGACATTTTTGCCCATTCCTCCTTGCAAAACAGCTGGAGCTCAGTGAGGTTGGATGGAGAGCATTTGTGAACAGCAGTTTTCAGCTCTTTCCACAGATCCTCGATTGGATTCAGGTCTGGACTTTGACTTGGCCATTCTAACACCTGGATACGTTTATTTGTGAACCACTCCATTGTAGATTTTGCTTTATGTTTTTGGATCATTGTCTTGTTGGAAGATAAATCTCCGTCCCAGTCTCAGGTCTTTTGCAGACTCCAACAGGTTTTCTTCCAGAATGGTCCTGTATGTGGCTCCATCCATCTTCCCATCAATTTTAACCATCTTCCCTGTCCCAGCTGAAGAAAAGCAGGCCCACATCATGATGCTGCCACCACCATGTTTGACAGTGGGGATGGTGTGTTCAGGGTGATGAGCTGTGTTGCTTTTTTACGCCAAACATAACGTTTTGCATTGTGGCCAAAAAGTTTGATTTTGGTTTCATCTGACCCAGAGCACCTTCTTCCACATGTTTGGTGTCTCCCAGGTGGCTTGTGGCAAAATTTTAAACCAGACTTTTTATGGATTTCTTTGAGAAATGGCTTTCTTCTTGCCACTCTTCCATAAAGGCCAGATTTGTGCAGTGTACGACTGATTGTTGTTGTCTATGGGAGACAGAGTCTCCCACCTCAGCTGTAGATCTCTGCAGTTTATCCAGAGTGATCATGGGCATCTTGGCTGCATCTCTGGTCAGTCTTCTCCTTGTTTGAGCTGAAAGTTTAGAGGGACAGCCGGGGGGGGTCTTGGTAGATTTGCAGTGGTCTGATACTCCCTTCCATTTCAATATGATCGCTTGCACAGTGCTCCTTGAGATGTTTAAAGCTTGGAAAATCTTTTCGTGTTTATATCCAGCTTTAAACTTCTCCACAACAGTATCTCGGACCTGCCTGGTGTGTTCCTTGGTCTTCATGATTCTCTCTGCGCTTTAAAGTCAAGTCAAGTCAAGTCAGATTTATTTATATAGCGCTTTTTACAATGGAGCATTGTCTCAAAGCAACTTTACAAGTTTAGATTATCTCCTAATAACTACGTCCAATCCCAAATTGAGCAAGCCTAGGGCGACAGTGGCAATGATGCTCTCTGCGCTTTAAACAGAACTCTGAGACTATCACAGAGCATGTGCATTTATACGGAGACTTGATTACACACAGGTGGATTCTATTTATCATCATCAGTCATTTAGGTCAACATTGGATCATTCAGAGATCCTCACTGAACTTCTGGAGTGAGTTTGCTGCACTGAAAGTAAAGGGGCCGAATAATTTTGCATGCCCCACTTTTCAGTTTTTTATTTTTAAAAAAGTTTACAATATCCAATAAATTTCGTTCCACTTCACGATTGTGTCCCACTTGTTGTTGATTCTTCACAAAAAATACAATTTCATATCTTTGTTTGAAGCCTGAAATGTGGCGAAAGGTTGAAAAGTTCAAGGGGGCCGAATACTTTTGCAAGGCACTGTACTATTGTTTTATTGCAAAGCTGCTAAATTAGTATACATATAAGCGCTGTACTACTCGAGTCTGGTCTCGAGTCCATAGACGAGTGGTCTCGGTCTCAACATCATTAGGTGTCGGTCTCAGGGTAAGGTAGATGCTGATGATGTTGTCGAGACCAGGCGAGTGTAATGCGTCTGTTTGAGATAATGTTAATTATTAACTGAACTCTTTTTCTGTTGTTATTGAATATCAACAATCCATTTAAACAGAATAAATCAGTCCTTTCTCTGCATGCCTGAATAAAATCTGCACTCAGATTAGCTAACAGGGAAAAACAAGTTACAGCTCTTCTCATCCAGTATCCAGTCAATGAACACATTTTATTTTGAATAGTCTGACGTTAAGGTTGCAAGTGTGCATTTTCACCTGCTCACTTTACTTAGCTAGTATAATGTAGGATAGTTTATGTTTGAGGGAAGACTTAAATTTTGTTTTCACATTTAATAATAAAAATGGATAGAATACATGCTGTTGGCTATATTCAGTTGACTTTATGTGGTGGCTTCTGACTAAGTTTGACAGAAGTGAAATAGCAACTCCATCATTTGCTTCCAAAAGTTATCGTATAGCATGTCATCAGTTATCGAGATATGTCATGTGTGATGAATGATACTGAATCTAAAGTGAATGACATTTTTTATTTTTTTTATTTTTTTCCAATTTTTGTTCTTGTATTTAAAAAAAAATCTTAATCTGGTCTCGGTCTCACCCCCGGTTTTGGTCTTGACTCGGCTCTAGTGGTCTTGACTACAACACTAATACATAATACTAATACCAACAACTAATTCATTCAGCATCATCTGGTTTACTTTTGAAGGGTCAAAGTTTTAATCCTGAATGTTTGAATGAGTTTTAGTGCTTGTTGTGGTTTTATTCGTTTCAAGTTGTAGAATGAAATGACGGTAGGTTACTGCACTATTCTTTTTGTTTTCTAAATAAATTGGATGAATTAGAAGTGTGTGTGGGCTACTGTTGATGGATGACAGTCAGTCCTGAGGTATCCTGACTTAAGAACCACTGATCGAATTGAGTTCTTAAATGTTATATTTAAAACATTTCTGCTTCCTTTGATTGTTTAAAAAAAGACTCTGCCTTTGTGGATTTTGCATGACCTCCTCTAGTCCATGTCGGTTTACTCCAGGTGCTCCGGTTTTCTCCCACATCCCAAAGGTTAATTGGGTCGCTCTAAATTGGTGAATATTGGTCAATGTGTGTGAACGTGACTGTCTAGTGTCGACATAGCATTGTTCCTGTCACAAATAGCCGTTGATGCTGAGAGCAAGATTAAATAAATAAACAAACAGTCAGCACCCTTGGCTGTGTTTCAAACCACACACTTTTGTACGACAGTGTTTTGACACACTATATAGTACACTGCCATGCAGTTTGCGACTCAACCTAAGATCAACCAGTCACAAGGCAGAACAACACTGTGTATTCTGAATAATGAAAAAATGCATATACAAACGTACAGTGGGGAAAATAAGTATTTGATACACTGCTGATTTTGCAAGTTTTCCCACCTACAAAGAATGGAGAGACATTGTGAGAGACAGAATCTAAAATAAATCCAGAAAATCACATTGGATGATTTTTAAATAATCAATTTGCATTTTATTGCATGAGATAAGTATTTGATACAACAGAAAAACAGAACTTAATATTTGGTACAAAAACCTTTGTTTGCAATTACAGAGGTCAGACGTTTCCTGTAGTTCTTCACCAAGTTCTACACTGCAGCAGGGATTTTGGCCCACTTCACTATACAGTTCTTCTCCAGATCTTTCAAGTTTTGGGGCTGTCGCTGGGCAACATTGAGTTTCAACTCCCTCCAAAGATTTTCTAATGGGTTCAGGTCTGGCGACTGACTAGGCCACTCCAGGACTTTGATATACTTCTTACGGAGCCACTCCTTAGTTGCCCTGGCTGTATGTTTCGGGTCATTGTCATGCTGGAAGACCCAGCCACGACCCATCTTCAATGCTCTTACTGAGGGAAAGAGGTTGTTGGCCAAAATCTCGCGATACATGACCCCATCCATCATCCCTTCAATACGGTGCAGTCGTCCTGTCCCCTTTGCAGAAAAGCACCCCCAAAGTATGATGTTTCCACACCCATGCTTCATGGTTGGGACGGTGTTCTTGGGGTTGTACTCATCCTTCTTCTTCCTCCAAACACGACGAGTGGAGTTGATACCAAAAAGCTCTATATTTTGGTCTCATCTGACCACATGACCTTCACCCATGCCTCCTCTGGATCATCCAGATGATCATTGGCGAACTTCAAACAGGCCTGGACATGTGCTGGCATGAGCAGGGGGACCTTGCGTGCCCTGCAGGATTTTAATCCATGACAGCATATTGTGCTACTAACGGTATTCTTTGAGACTGTGGTCCCAGCTCCCTTCAGGTCATTGACCACGTCCTCCCGTGTAGTTCTGGGCTGATTCCTGACCTTTCTCAGAATTATCCTTACCCCATGAGGTGAGATCCGAACCCCAGACCGAAGAAGATTGACAGTCATCTTGTGTTTCTTCCATGTTCTAATAATTGTGCCAACATTTCTTGCCTCACCAAGCTGCTTGCATTTCGTCCTGTAGCCCATCCCAGCCTTGTGCAGGTCTACAATTTTGTCCCTGGTGTCCTTAGACAGCTCTTTGGTCTTGGCCATGGTGGACAGGTTGGAGTGTGATTGACTGATTGTGTTGACAGGTGCTTTTATACAGGTAACGAGTTCAAACAGGTGCAATTAATATAGGTAATGAGTGCGGAATAGGAGGGATTCTAAAAGAAAAACTAACAGATCTGTGAGAGCCAGAATTCTTGCTGGTTGGTAGGTGATCAAATATAGTGGGGCAAAAGAGTATTTGGTCAGCCACTGTTTGTGCAAGTTCTCCTACTTAGAAAAATGAGAGAGGTCTGTAATTTTCATCATAGGTACGCTTCAACTATGAGAGACAAAATGAGAAAAAAAATCCAGGAAATCACATTGTAGGATTTTTAAAGAATTTAATTGTAAATCATGGTGGAATATAAGTATTTGGTCACCCACAAACAAGCAAGATTTTTGGCTTTCACAGGCCTGTAACTTCTTCTTTAGGAAGCTCTTCTGTCCTCCACTCGTTACCTGTATTAATGGCATCTGTTTGACTACTCATCTTTCTAAGTAGAAGAACTTGCACAATCAGTGGCTGACTAAATACTTTTTTGCCCCACTGTACTTATTTCATGCAATAAAATGCAAATTAATTACTTAAAATCATACAATGTGATTTTCTGGATTTTTTTTGTTTTGTTTTGTTTTTTCTCACAGTTGAATTGTACTTATGATAAAAAAAAAAATACACATCTCTACATTCTTTGTAGGTGGGAAAACCTGCAAAATCGGCAGTGTATCAAATACTTATTTCCCCCACTGTATACAGTGTGTTTCAAAAAAGACTGAACCTGAATCCAAGACAGTGACAAGTCCAAGTGCATGTACTACTGAATTTGAAACCATACTCAAGTACTGATTCATAACTGGTGAACGGCTGTGTTTTTTAACCACTTTCCATAAATGTACCGCTGTTTATGTACATCAGTGTGTGGCCTAATGTAATAGAGGCTGCATTGTAGGAAAGCATTGCAAGACCTGTTGTAATATTTAAAGTATGTGTGTGTCTGTGTGTCTTTTAGCCAGGAGCTGTACTGCGCTGCCCTCTCATTGGCTTCACGGATGGTGGTGCACCTAGCCAGCAAGATGCTGTTGGTAAGGAAGACGCAAGGAAATGAGAGGGCGAGAGAAAGAAATAGAGAGCCGTTATATGGGAAAGATGCAATCGGAGGAAGTAGAGCTATATCATTGTATTACTTAATTCTATATACTATAACATTATTACTTCATAGAATTACACCATAGGCAAAGCTTGTGTCAAGCAAGAATCAAGTTACTGGTTTGAATGTGAGTAAAATTCGTTTTTGTTTTTGTTGTTGGTGTTTTTTACTTTTTACTTGGCCATTAAAGTGAACGGACATTGATTGGATAGATGTTAAGTGGCACAGACCTGTATTTTAATGTTAAAAAACACAAAACACTGCACATTGTTGCAGCTTGTAATGGTCAATACATCAACGTTCACTTCTCTTTTTATGTGCCAGAAAACTTGTGTTAATGTTAACAAAACACTTATGTTCACTAACAAATACTTAATTATCTGTTACTATAGAAAAAGGTAAATGCTAGGATTTGCACTCATTTGCAAAAAAAAAAATCTCATCAAGGAGTTTGTGGAATCAAATAAAACTTTAGATGTGTGTAATGATGTAATATGTAAATGTATTGATGATATATGTAAGTGATTACAGTGTTAGAGCGAAAGGATTCGTTTTTTGGGGGAAAACTCCAAAGTCACTTCTAGCCTGGATCCAAAATGAGATACAGTGGGGCATGGGGGCATACAGGTTCCGTATGTTATCCTGTGGCACATTTGCACAGAGTTACAGCTGAGCCTCTAGATCCTGCACACTTATAGCTTGTCGAAGGTGCCACCTGTGTCTGTATGGTGGGCAACAAAAATGTGGGAACTGCTCGTTCTTGTCAGCACATCATACAATCCTCTCTACTGGTGGTCTGTCCGGGGAGTCGGGAGCCTGTTCAAAATGTGTGCTTGCCCTCACACAACCACTGCTCCCAACACCTCCTAACAGCTAGGAAACAAGTTGTCAAAATGACCATCCTGCTTCTCAAAGTCTAATGATGCGCCCCCTCAAAGTCTCTGAACTGGGCAAGAGGTCGATGAATGCATCGTAGAGGCCTGTCTAGTAGTCAGCAATCTGTCACCAAGAGGTACACTACCCAAAAGTAGCCTCTGAGAGCCTTTTTATGGGGCGACAGGGGAAGCACTTATATGTCGTATGATGGACCCAGTGTCTAATTTGTGTGTGTGTGTGTGTGTGTGTGTGTGTGTGTGTGTGTGTGTGTGTGTGTGTGTGCACCCAGAATGTGAGAACTTTTTCAAAATGAAAGCACTTCAGATGTACAGTGATGCTTGAAAGTTTGTGAACCCTTTAGAATGTTCTATATTTATGCATGAATATGACCTAAAACATCATCAGATTTTCACACAAGTCCTAAAAGTAGATAAAGAGAACCCAGTTAAACAAATGAGACAAAAATATTATACTTGGACATTTATTTATTGAGGAAAATGATCCAATATTACATATTAGTGAGTGGCAAAAGTATGTGAACCTTTGCTTTCAGTATCTGGTGTGACCCCCTGTGCAGCAATAACTGCAGCTAAACATTTCCTGTAACTGTTGATCAGTCCTGCACACCAGCTTGGAGGAATTTTAGCCCATTCCTCTGTACAGAACAGTTTCAACTCTGGGATGTTGGTGGGTTTCCTCACATTAACTGCTCACTTCAGGTCCTTCCACAACATTTAGATTGGATTAAGGTCAGGACTTGACTTGACTTGGCCATTTCAAAACATTAACTTTATTTCTCTTTAACCATTCTTTGGTAGAACAACTTGTGGGCTTAGGGTTGTTGTCTTGCTGCATGACCCACCTTCTTTTGAGATTTAGTTCATGGACAGATGTCCTGACATTTTCCTTTAGAATTCTCTGATATAATTCAGAATTCATTGTTCCATCAATGATGGCAAGCCGTCCTGGCCCAGGTGCAGCAAAACAGGCCCAAACCATGATACTACCACCACCATGTTTCACAGATGGGATAAGGTTCATATCCTGGAATGCCATGTTTTCCTTTCTCCAAACATAATACTTTTCATTTAAACCGGAAAGTTCTAGTTTGGTCTCATCCATCCACAAAACATTCCTCCAATAGCCTTCTGGCTTGTCCACGTGGTCTTTAGCAAACTGCAGACGAGCAGCAATGTTCTTTTTGGAGAGCAGTGGCTTTCTCCTTGTAACCCTGCCATGCACACCATTGTTGTTCTGTGTTCTTCTGATGGTAGGTCATGAACATTAATATTTAGCCAATGTGAGAGAGGCCTTCAGTTTCTTAGAAGTTACCCTGGGGTCCTGTGAGATCTCGCCAACTATTACACCCCTTGCTCTTGGAGTGATCTTTGTTGGTCAACCACTCCTGGTGAGGGTAACAATGGTCTTGAATTTCCTCCATTGTGCTCAATCTATCTGACTGTGGATCGGTGGAGTCCAAACTTTTCAGAGATGGTTTTGTAACCTTTTCCAGCCTGATGAGCATCAACAACTTTTTTTCTGAGGTCCTCAGAAATCTCCTTTGTTCGTGCCATGATACACTTCCACAAACATGTTGTGAAGAGCAGACTTTGATAGATCCCTGTTCTTTAAATAAAACAGGGTGCCCACTCACACCTGATTGTCATCCCATTGATTGAAAACACCTGACTCTAATTTCACCTTCAAACTAACTGCTAATCCCAGAGGTTCACATACTTTTGCCACTCACTAATATGTAATATTGGATCATTTCCCTCAATAAATAAATGACCAAGTATAATATTTTTGTCTCATTTGTTTAACTGGGTTCTCTTTATCTACTTTTAGGACTTGTGTGAAAATCTGCTGATGTTTTAGGTCATATTCACGCAGAAAATATAGCAAATTCTAAAGGGTTCACAAACTTTCAAGCACCACTATAGCTGCAATTTACCTTTCACCCGTGATTACTTGTCAGGGCTCTGCCTTCTTCAAAAAGAAACACTTGTCATTCTTCAGAACTTACGATTCCACCACAGTTGTGCATTTTAGTCATTTTCTCTAAAAGATAAATGACATTAAAAAACACGTGTATGAATTATGAGGCAGTGTGGAAAGGCTTGTCATCTGACATAGTAGCACAACCCACAATACAATTCTTTAATTATGAAGGTCGTTATTGTAGGATATTTCTTTTTTTTTTTTTTTTTTTTTTTTTAACGGGGCAAAGGATAGAATCCATTGCTTCTGGCACTGTGGTGCAATAAATAAGATCAAACAGAGGCACATTAGATAGTTTTAAGAGTGTGATAAGTCTATGAAGAACAGTGTATCAAAGCTGCATTCCAGATTGTGCATTACATGCTTGCAGGATCATTCTGCCCGCTGGGTGGCGCTAGTGACTCAGTGCTGTGGAGAGGAGCAGCCAGCAGAGGTTAAACAGGCAGCTGCAGAGGTGCTGGTAAAGGTCACGCCCACTCTTCTGACTTCTACCACCCTGCCTATGGGTAAATGTGCTTCCATTTGTGCATATGTATGTAACTACTAATGGCAATGAAATGAACTCTCTTTGTTTGTCAGTGTGAGTTAGCAAGTTTATCTCCACTAGGATAGAAAGATGTGAAATCTCTTTACTTTGTGGAGTCAATTTGCTGTGTCATATGGGAAAACTACTTTTTCCACCAAAAGCCAACAGTTTTCCTTTTGGTTACTGAGATTATGGTTCGGGTTATTTGTAGGAATAGCATTAGTAAGTTACAGTAATCATTATGTCAGTGGAAAGTCCCTGTAAACATATGTTTACCAAGCTTGTGTGCGTGTGTGTGGCAGGCATCACTCGCACGCTGGCACTGTGGCAGAGTCTCTTTACCTTACTTCAGGATGAGGACCAGGATGTAAGAGACAGAGCTGCTGACTTCATCTGTTACGTGCCAAAACATCTCCTCAGCGCAGGTACACAGACAGAACGCTGATGTAATTGGGAGGTTTTTTAGACTACAGAAACACAAACCACTAAAAGCACTACAAATCTTTTTAAATCCCTCACTCACAGTACATTATATAGCTCGGTTACATTTACATGCACTTAATAGTCCGGTCATAGTCGGATTTCTGCAGTTGTCCTATAATTTAAGGGGTCATGTATATCGCATACTCCGAGCAAGACATCAGATCAAGACATCCGAAAAAGAGAGCTGGATTTTAGCATAAATTCCATAATTTTATATTTCTTACAGCATGTATTCCCATACACCGCTTCCTGTCGGTGTTCTCAGTCTACGCATGAGGTCTTTGCTACCTTTAGGATTCTGTCCATAGACCTGCTTGTTTTTTAACTCGAGGGATCTGGCAACCCCAGGATTAAATGCACCACCATTAAATGGCTGTTGAGTACTTTGTGGAGACTCTGAAACTCAGTAAATGCTCAAGAAAATGAAGAATTTCTAAATTTAATTAATGAAGTTTGAA
The DNA here is from genome assembly GCA_025084515.1 of Ancistrus triradiatus. Taxonomy (NCBI): domain Eukaryota; kingdom Metazoa; phylum Chordata; class Actinopteri; order Siluriformes; family Loricariidae; genus Ancistrus; species Ancistrus triradiatus. The sequence goes on along the minus strand of JAJAGP010000557.1, from coordinate 221,668 downwards.
GTTTACATCATTTATGTTTACATCACATTCTTCCGTGAGATTATTAGAATCCTTATCTGATTACCCAAGTACATCTATACTTGTTGATTGTATTACTGACAGAATCAACAACAGCAGCTAGTAAATGTCCAACAGTTAAATGCATTTGCCTGCACTTAATAATCCGATCATAATCGGATTTCTGCAGCTTTCTGATTATTCAAGTGGTCATGTATACAGCATTCTCCGATCTAGAAATCAGATTAAGAAATCTGGTAAACAGAGCTGATAAACCAGCTGTGTTTATTGGAATTCTCAGTACATGTATTCACATATCCCATTGTCAATCGGTTTTCTCTGTCTGCACATGCGTACAGGGGTGTTTTGGAAGTGGACTGCGGAATTAAACATGACTGCCAGCTCTTCTTATTCATGCGTTTGTACTGTTTTTCTGTAGACCTGATTCTTATGTCTATAGCAGGATCTGGCAACCCAGGAAGTAAACGCAGTATCCGCAAAACGTCTACCAAACGCGTTTGGGGAGACTATGAAGCTCAGTTTAGCAGTATATGCTTGAGGAAATAGTTATTGTTGTTGAAGTTTAAGTCACATCCTCCTGTGAGATTATTGGCAGCAAAGTAGAAATATGATTATTGCATCATGATGTAAACTCTGAGGTTTCTCATTACCTAAGAAACACAAGTGCATGTATACTTGTTGATCGGATTACTGACAAAATCTGGTTCTGCAGTTATCTGATTATGATGTGCATGTAAACACACTCAGTGTGCCAGCTCATATCTCTTACACAGCTTTGTGAAGGGGCATGGGTATGTTAGCATATACAGAGTTACAGTTTACTTATGGATTGTGGCTTTGGAATAGGCATTCGGGGGGTTATTTGGGGAACCTGGGTAACGTCTTCACGAAATCTGGTCTCTGAGTTTCATCCTCATACTTGCCATTAAGTTGAAGTTATTCAAGGTGGGTGATGAGGCCGTGTCCTAAATTTGTACTACCTACTAAATAATAAGTTTCAAAGCAGTAATCATACCATTAGTGGTGTACTATTTGGCTGTTTAGTAGACTGACATTATGCCAGCTGCTGTTACTAGCTTTAGTCATTCCTTTATTGGACCGTAGCCAGCTGGTCCCTGAGGAGCTCATGCTACTAAGTGACTGATCTTCAGTCATCTCTAACATGCTGAACAAGATGGGCAACTGAGAAATTCACATTGCTGATGTCCTAGCAGGGGCTTGCAAAGGTTCTAAGGTTTTTGAAGACTGGAAAATCGAGTCTGAAATCAGGTTTGGGATTTGTTGTTGTTGTTGTTTTTGACCTCACATGATTTTCACATGGTCCAAATTCCTACTTCCTTGGCCATCAAATTGAACTCAAATTTAACATTAGCTAATTAACTATACCAACTTGCCTTTTTTATTGAGCCTTTTTCCACATTTCCTTTTATTGTAAAAACGTTAATGCTTAAAGACCATCTATTCGCTAATCTGAGATTACTAACAGTATAAGTATCCAGTCACCACTAATGCTAACTTGTCTTCCACGATGATGAAGAGGATAGAAATAACAAGTTGAACGTATGTATAGTTTCCCTTTCAAGGTATGTAATTGCAGTAATTCTGCACATGAAGGGAATAGACCGATTAGGGTTAGTGTAAGGAGAATGGAGAAGCTCTTTTGCGCAATGGAACGAGGATTGTGTACGAATTCACCTTACAGCAGTAAATCCCAGTTCGGCACATGCAGTATTAAGTGTCAAAGGCTTACACAGCTTCGTTGGGGGGTTGGTGTTTTTTCAAAGGGGGTTGGTGAAGTGCAAGTTTCTTTTTACAGTTCTGCTCTGACAGAGCAAAAGAATAGAGGTGTGGACGAGAGGAGGAGGATCAGTAGGTCCAGGCCTTTGAAATGGAGGTGTTGGCTCGGCGATGAAGAGAGCTGGAACGACTCTGCCTCCTCGATGAGTCAGATCAAAACCCGTGTCTCTGTAGGCACGTCTATCTGCAGCCTGATAAGAAACTTCACACACACCCTATGTGGGGTTATCCAGAGAGACAGGACCAAAGGGAGCCTTGAAGTGCCCTCAGATAGTATAAGCGTGGTTTCTAAATGTTGCCTTAACTATTAGCAAGACTATTTAAAACTTAAGCTGTTGTTCCCCCTGTGTGTAGGTTGGTGTGGTTTTTTGCAGTGGTGTGTAGGAGAGTATGTGACATTGAGCTCCTCATCGTTCAGGGATTCCTTTGTTTGCATTACAAAATAAATGGATACCTGGTTGGAAAACATAATCAGTTGGTTTAATAAACTGCAGGTCTGCATCATTCAGTAATTGCAGGCGGTAGTGTAATTAAAAAAGTAACTTAGTTTATAATGGGTGCATTTTATCCAAACAGTAGTTGTGTTAACATGCATTATATAATAAGTAGTGAAGTGAAGTAAATCAGAAGACCGTGAAGAGGCAATGGCATTATTGTATAACATTTAGGGTGCCTTTTCCAGATGGTGCAGATGCAGAAATCCAAAAGAGATTAGGAATATACATGCCCTAGATCATTTAAGCAGGGGTGCTGACAGGGATTTTGGGCCATATGAAGAGATATTACACAGGACCTCACCAAAAACAAAACAAACAAAAAAATTCCAATACATTTTAGGGATCCTGTCAGTCACAGGCCCTTAGAATCACCCTAACCCTGAACCTCGCTCCCCCGTACGGTGCCTCTGAATACAAGTACTGTCAAGTCAAGGTGTTTCATCAGTCTTGATGAAAAATCAGCTAATAGCCCTACTTAAGTTTAAGATCTTGCACAGTGTTCTTTACGCGACTCTTTGAATAATCAGGTAGCATACTAAATTAGATTATAATCAGACTACTGGGGTGCATGTAAGTGCACTTACCCTTCATGACCTCTGCCCTCCACCGAATGACCAAATCAAACCCCTTGTAGTCCTAATATATCTCTAAACACTAGAGAAGAGAGATACTTTGACTTAGCAAAGCAACAACTATGGTTGAAGGAACAAAGTTGGGTTCTGGCCAGAATTGTGTGTGTTTGAGTATTTAGACTGTGAGCAGTTGAAGATGTTTGGTTGGTATAAATAACACAGGAACTTCTGTCTTGCCAAAATACAGTATACATAATGTGTGTATTAAAAATTGATCAAAAAAAGAAAATGGGTATAAAACAAAGCATTTTGTATGATGATGGTACACATTGTCCATCAGTTCACACAACTCTGTGTGAGTCACCAGTCAAGCTATAGTGTACGTATTGTCATCATAATGGTTGAACTGAAAATGATGACATCTGTAGTGGGAACAGCATGCATCAGAATCTGTTTCAAAGATGAAGTTGCGAGTATGAACTTGTGAACTCTTGATTTCTTTACAGAGCACCTAACCTGTTTCTCCGCCGTAGCTGTTTCTAGTTAGAAGCATGACTAACTGTTGATTCAACATTGAATAATAAAGCTATTACTTCAGTAATGGGTGAATGGGAAAGCCATTTTCCCATTACTCAGTCCAAGTTCAACATTCCAGTCCAGTAAAAATGAAGTTTCAAAAATGCATTTTAAAGTGTTCACAGTTCGTGGCTGTATTACACCAGGATTGTTTTTGGCTCCGCTACTTTGGTGTTGGGTATGTTTGAAATGTTAAAGGGACTGTCAAACAGACAACGGCAGTCAGTGTCTTAAAAACGGTGTCTGCGTCATGTCTTTTCTTACTGCTGTTCTGTTCATTATTGTCATAAGTACTGTCATGAGGGAGCATGGAGCCCTGTTTAGTGTGCATTTTGCTTGGGGGCATTCATCTAGGGATCTACTGACATGACTCAACTACTCTCATTTGGAGTTCAGGGACTGATCAGCTTGAATTGAGAGATCTAGTTTTTTTGGTTCTTAGGATTCCTTTCTCTTTGCAGCTTTAGTTTTCCGATAAAATGATCTTGCGTTAGTGTCTGAGCAAGGAATTTTAAGTCGAGTACCAGTGGACGATACACGACAGGTGAAGGAGAAAACTAGTCTTCCATAGCTATATGCATTTTTAGAAGCTTTCCTCATCATTTACAAACCCAAATCAGACAAAAGTTGGGATGGTAAAATTTTTATTTTTTTTTAATGCCAAGTGTTCTGTACATTTACTTTGACTTTCAGTTCATCGTATGATCAGCATGAACCCAAGATATTTCATGTTTTGTCTGGTCAACTTCATCTGCTAATAAACATCCGTTCTTGCATTTCAGGCCTGCAACACAGTCTGGAAAACACTCCCCATTGGGAAAGGGCCAATTTAGGGCTTATAAAAGAGTTATAAACGTCAGTGCCACTTCTGGACATGGCTTTATGTACAGTAACATTTGAAGTGGCATTTGTGAAAGTAACTCCGTGTTGTAGTGCTTGGCAAAGGTGTTCCAAAGCAATCCCTTGTCCATGTGGTTACATCTCAGCTATGGATGAATACCTGTTCTTAATGCAATGCCGTGTGAGAGGAGCCATAATTTTCTCACACATTTGTTGACTGGATATCCTCTGCCCGTTTTTACTCCTCAAGGACTCAGCCTTTTGTGGATACTGCTTCTGTACCAAATCACCTGTTGAGATCACACAATGATTTAGGTTTTTACTAAATACTAGCCCTAAACTGCCCCCATCCCAACTTTTTGTAATGTGTTGCAGGCCTGAAATCAGGAATGAATATCTGTTAACAAATGAAAGGAAGTTGACCAGACAAAACATGAAATATCTTGGGTTCATACTGTTTGCTATGAAATAAACATCAAAGTAAATGTAAGGCACGCTCCATTTTTTTCATTCCATACCGTCCCGACCTTTGCTGATTTAGAGTTGTATGCTTTTGTTCTATGGTCATGTACAGTATTATGGAGATACAGTGGACTACAGTTAGTCAGTACGTAGACAGAAGTATGGTTTGACATTAGTCGGCTCAGTTGTCTGATTACATGTTCTTAGGCGTTCTCATGCGGCACTTTACTGTCAATGTGTAATGGCTGCTAGTTAATGCACGCTAATGTGTGTGCGTGTGTGCTACTCTTGTGTTGTGTTCCCATAGATCTGTGGAGGAAGTCAAAGCTATAAACTGAGTTGTGGTGTTTTCCTCACCTTGATACTGCTGTCTTTCACACCAACACTTCCTTCCCACAGTCTTGAGCACCTTGCACCTATACTTTTAGAAGGCCAGTGAGACTGTGTGCAAGTTGGAGTTGAACTATAAACTGAAATGAACATAAAACGACTGCAGCAATTGTGTAACATCTGCTACTCAGAATGAGAAGGTATGCAGAATGTATATTGTTATATGAACTGCATCTCATTTGAAGTACAACTGACTGGTGCTGGGATTGCACTCATTAGGATCTGATAAATGGAAGAAAGGGATGAGGGGGAGAGGTCATTCTTTCTGCTTCAGTACCTCTATTCTGTGCATGAATAAGCAGCGGAGTGGCCCGGGTGGACGTGTGTGTTTGTGTGTGTGTCTGAGCTCAGATACACCGACACAGATCATGCTGACATACTCTGGGCCTTGGATGGCTCTGATTTCAATGCCTTGACTGACAAACACACTCTCCTTTCTTAGCCCTCCCTTCCACAAGTAGACACCCGACACTGAGCCAGCTGCAGCGTCTCACATCCTGGATTCGTTGCACTCCAAAGCGCCCCTTTCTCTTTCCCTCTCTCTCGTTACTCAGAAAAAGTTCTTTTAATTAGTTCCAGTCCTCTGACTCCCTGCGATTATGGGAATTAAGCTTTCTGGTGGAATCTCAGCTCGGCTGTACATTTAAGCAGCCAGACGAAGCTCCCCCAAAACAACTTTCCTCAAGGACGCTGGGAGCGGTTTCCCACACTAGGGCCTGTGTTCAGTCTGTAGATGATAATCCTAATTCTATACAGTCTCATCACCAAAATAACCATTACCAAACCACAAGACTACATTTAATTTGATTACCAGACTCTGTGGTTATGATGTATTGATTAAAACTTAATGTTTAGTGACCTGGCAGCGACAAACGGACTAGACACTTAATGGACGAGTCTGTGTTACTCTTTGATATTAAATGAGACCATTACGAAGCTCGTTTGTGTTTCTCATTCTTCTGTTTGCATTCTTCGTACAAATGAAGTTCAACTTTCGGGCAAGTTGTCCGCTCCGTTGTGAAATAGCACAACCAACACATTCTCCTTACACCTAAACACAATGGTGGTGGCTCCCAAATCAACGTTCCTCTCTAAGGACAGTCCAACACCGAGATAAAAACAGAAAGGCAAGACCATGAGAGCGGGGGTGTTGTGTAAGGCGAGCAGAGGTTGGGAAATCACATTACTGAAGTGTGAAACCACAGAAAAGGGCCGAAATGGAAAGCAGCTTGAGTTTCCTATTATGCCTTTAATGCCTGGATGCTGGTGTAGTCAGGCCTGGCTCATTTCCAGACATATAGGCCCAGACTTCCCGCCACCCTCCCCCTCCCCAGAGATGAATAGCAACAGAGGCCAGCGGGGAAGAAATGGGCTGTCCCAACACATTACTGAAAGTATAGCACATGTCACTTGTGCAGCTTTTCATATTCACACACATAGTGTACAGTCAAGCAAACAAAGTTTTCAGCATTGCCTCGATGTCCCACAGACCCCTCCGCTTACATTGCTGATATGCATTCTCTGCCCCACAGTACTTTGGTACACTTGTGTAGGAGGTCGTCACAGCCATTAAGGTGTCGTTATGCCCTCCTTTAGCTGGGCTGGTTTTTGACTGGCAGGTCCTGGTGACTGTCGACCGTGGCAGTAATTTGGATGTTTGCTGCAGGGGAGGGAATGGTAAAGAGAAGCCAGAAAGCAAAACAGACTCACTGTGACTCACTGTCATGTTGCCACAGAGAAGGCTTTGAAGCATGAACAACTGGGGTCATTTAAAGTCTGGGCTTGACAGGGGTTTGACCTGAGCTCTAGACTAGGGTTAATGTTGTCTCCACTCGCACACTTTGTTTTGTAGCTCCTCTCACTTCCCCTATCTTGTGTCCTGTTTTTCATTTCTTTCATATTCCTGGAACCATCACCCAAACATTCATGCTCATAGTTAACCTCAGCCTAAAGTTTTAGTGCATCTGCACGTGGTTACAGTTTTGTTTCTCTGAGCAGCTTCAGTGATCTATGGTAATGGGAACACCGTGTAGACAACAGAGCAAAGGCAAGGCCACAAACACCAGCACAAGGCTTGAATTGACATAAGTAATATCTTTGAGTGCTATGGGTGTTCGAAATACTTCTGACCAACTTTGTAACAGGAAGAGGTGGCTTAATATATATTGGAATATGTTTAATGAACTAAGGATTTAATACCTTTCCCGGTTATATAGGCTTTGTTAGGAAAAACTGTTTAACTGTCATAAATGAGAAAATGGTCCTAAAAGTATCATGTCATTTTTGTAATACTGCCCACCCCAACATCTTGTTTTCCGTCTTCTGCCTTTACAGGCTACATACGTGTAAGCGTTAAACTCCCACTTCGACCTAATAGGAATACTAAACTTTCAGTACTTTTAGCTCTGCTGCACCTGTTGTGAATAAAAAGTCTCAAAATCCTGTATGGGATTCAGTCTGATTTTGTTATACTCCAGCTCATTACATGTGAGTAGAGTCAAACCAGACTTTATCTGGCTGTAGCGTATAATAAAAATGAGTAATGACTGTGACTTCTGAAGAACTGGATTAGAACCTCTGTCCCAGATTCTGCCCTAGGCAAGGTTCTGGCAATTTGTTTCGAAAATACAGCACGACCTCCATTCAGTGATGTCCTCTGTTTGTGCCACCTTCTCCCCCAGGTGTTTCCACAGGAGCCGTTTCTCCTCCTGTGGCTCTGCAGATGGGGATGGGGATTTTATGCCAGCTGTTTCAGGTATGGGGACAGGTGGCCACTGGCATAATAACCCTGACAGAGTGGCTGCTGGGAGATGACAATGTAGAGCTGACCAGTGATGAAACACTTGATTTGGTAAGGACACGTTCACAGTATGTCATTTGTTGACTCACCACTCTTGTTACAACCCCTGGAAAAGATTATATAATTGCCAAGCATTTAGGATGTTCTCCCAGGTTTTTTTTTACTTTGCAGCAAGTAAACAAATCCCAGTTATGACCCCAAACAATTGTATGTTTAATAGCCGAACATTCTGATTTCATAAAGCATACGTCAGACATATTAAATTTTAATTAATGCCATATTTTTCCAGATGAAGTAGAGGAAACAAATATGGCGTCATCAACCATAATCACAATTAATACTTTGTTGAACCTCCTCAGGCTTTTATGATGGCCAGAATTTTCTGAGACATGGACTTCAGTAATGAAAAACATTCTTCATCAATCTGGTTCCATTTAGCCGACTAGCAGTCGACAGATCATCTTTGCAGGATGGATCCTTATCATGGACCATTTTTTATATCTACATTATACATTTTTGGTCAGAGCTGGCCTGTTTGCTGGCCATGTTATTGAGTCGATATGCCTTTCTTGAGGAAAACACATTTTACTTTGTGGCAAGATGTATTGTCATCCTGAAAAATGACTTGATTATCACAAACCTATTTTCTGTCAAAGGAATGAGAATTTGATTGTTTTCTTCAGGCAGCCATCTTTACATTTTCATTAGAATGGCACCAGTCAAAAGTTCCCACATCATCTGCTTTGTCAATGCTGATTAAAGATTTATCGCTGAATATCACCTCATCCAGTCATGCTCACTCCATGATTTGGTCTTGGCCTTGTTTTCTTCTGTTCAGGTGTTAGTGCTAGTTTTCTTTTGGCTTTTCTCTTTTTAAATCCACTTTTACTTAGCTAGTTTCTACCATTTATTTTTTTATTTGTTTTATTGTGCACTTTCTATTTTCAGCCCATAGTGCTTTAGACACTTTGATGTCTTCCTTGTGTACCGTATGGTTTCCATTTGTAATCTTTCCAATGTGTTTATACTTACAAGGTTTTAGACACAGCTGACTGGGAACAACCAACATCTTTTGCCACAGTCCAGGTTGGAGTTCCTTCCTGCAGAAGTTTTTTTAATCCTTTCCACATTTTTTCAACTGAATATTCTCTTGTTGGTGCTGTGCTTTCTTTAAGATAGCCAAGTCCATCAGACTAATTAGCATTTTAGAATTGTACCCTTATTTGTTTTAGAAATGCAAATTACAATTGATTCCATATTTCTCCTCTACTTGCTCTGAATAAATTATGCCATTCATTAAAATGGATTCAGTTAATGTGGTAGAGGTATGCATCACAAAGCCAGTTTTTTGGTGTCATATCTGTGATTTGTTTATTTGCTATAAAGTAAAACTTCACAAATGTGTGGTAATTCCATCATTCTGCTGAAATGAAGGGAAATCTGCTGTTATCCTCAATATGGTCATGTCGCTCAGCATTTAGGCCTGGAAATCTCTGCTGCAGTAGATTTAGGAAATATCCTGTTTATGTCACTTTAACACGGATGTACTTTTCTTAAATCCTTCTGGAACAGGATGAAGAGTTCCTCTTTGAGAAGGGCGACCTGAACCTGTGGGCAGAGCCTCTCCAGTGGGCAAAACTGTTATATAGACACCTGTGCGCGCTCTCCGTGATGCCATGTTCACCTGCATTGTGCCCTGAGACGCTGGATCGCTTGTCTGTCGTTGCGGATGGCAAAGCCAACTCTGCCCGACGGGCATTGAATGCCCTGCCTGCGCTGCCTCAGTTCTCTGCCACCATAGAGCATTCAAAGCTAACTCTGTTCATTGAGCAGGCCACACTTGTCCAGAATGCAGTGGCGACGTTCAAACGGAAAATGGATTGCAGTTAAGAACCAGAGACTTTTCAGCTCTATTTAGTTTTAAATGAATTCTGAAGGGATTTTCAGTTTTCCTTTCAGTGAGAATAAAAAGAAAAGTTTAAAACTTGGGACTGCTTTTTGAGAAATTAGGAACTTTTAGCGTTGGTCTGTGTTTCACAGTAACTGTGTGGGCCAAAAGCAGCTTATGTCAGAGAAATCCATTCATTCTGTGACCGCATATAAATATTATGATTATTTTATAATTTCCTCCCTGACTCTGACTTTTATTTCTTTAAAACCAGTCCAGCGCAGGACTGTAAACATTGTTTTAGTATATTATTAATTTCGAATGTGTGGTGTGCTGCATGTTAAAAAGTGGAATTATATGCAGACATGACACTGACCACAAAGTGTTTTTCATCAAATAAAAGCCAAATTTTGCTATATACGTTTGCCCAAGGGCTGAACTGGCTTTTTTATGCATTTTTATGTGAGCTTGGCTGCAAGTAAGGGAGGTGTGAATGAGTATGCTTGTGTCATGCTTAAAATCCTTCTTATTCCCCTCTCATTTTCACAAAGTGGAAAACATATTTGCCCGCTTTGTCATGTTAAAATTTTGAGAATAGAATCAGTGGCCGGGCCACAGAAAGCTGAACTTATCCAAGGTCAACTCTCTTTGGCTGTTATGTATTTTTCTTGTACTTGTACACATTTGTGTGGTTTTAGTGTGTGTGTGTGTGTGTGTGTGTGTGTGTGTGTGTTTCCAATGCACCCTTTAGCATGATTCCCAGGAAAAGAAATATTTCACTATGCCCCTCCTGTGTGGGTTGTTACGCAATTGGCACAAACCAGCAGACTGGTGACCAGCATGTGTGTAGACAGCTGGACAGCCCTCATGGCTGCATTAGTAAGTGTTCTTTCTTACTGTATGGTGATGTCATGTTTGGTAGCAGTCCAAAATAATCCTAACACCCACACCACACACAAGGATGGGATGGTATGGGGGGCCACTGTGTCTCAAGTTGCTGACTACTTCCTATACAAGTGTTCACGCTATGTAGTACTCTTTCTGTCCTATAGGGAGCTGGTTTTGCTCGTGAGGTTTTGACAGCCCTGTGATTTTGGCAGTCACAGATAATGTTGCTGGTCGAGTTTCATCTTAAAAAGGGAAATAATGAATAAAACATAGTTACTGTAATGATGCGTGTTCATTTATCTTGACTTTGAATTTGCCAAGTTGGACGTTAGGTGGCGCCTGAGGATTGCTTGATATTGAAACTTTTGGACCCTTAGAGGGCAGCATCGGATTGTTGTTTAGGGAAAAGGGACTTTGTTCCTTCATACGATTTTAATTTTTCACACCGCTGCTGGGGAAAGCGTGGATTGAACAGTGTTACAGTCAGGACTGGGATATGGGCTTTTGTTTCTGTATAGTCATATGAGTCACTTGACCTGACGTGTCGTTTACACAGGCAGATTTGATACTTTTAGGCGTTTGCTTACTGAGGATTAGTGATAGCGATTAAGTGATTAAAAGTAGGTCACTATAAATGAGTCACAGTGGACTTGACTACCTGGTGTTTTCTTTTGTCTTGCGAGTTGAGTAAATGATTAATTACCCAGCCTCCACCAACTAGGGCTTTATATAACACAGACACAAGTGCTAATGAGTTTCCCTCCATTTCATACATGTTTATCTCTCACACAGTTCTTGTATTTCCCAGCAGGACAAAGTGGCATTTCTGACTTATGAGTTTAGCGGGAAAAGTCTTTGTAATGAGCAATGCGTATTGTTTGTGAACATACTCAGGAACTGGAGTACTAGATTGTATCCTGTTTCCTTAAAAACTTGTAGAGTAGATTAGCGCGCTATGGGCGGAGTCTATCGACACTCGGAGAAGGGCGTGACAAGAAGTGCACAGACCCCGCCCTCAGACCCGCGCCGCCCCGGTATGGTATATGTTGGCGGAAAGCTGCGGCTCTGCTGTTCTGCTCTCGCTCGGCATTTCAGGGAGAGAGGCGATCTGAAAAGCAACAACAAAACCCCACCATAACACGAGCAGCCCGCGCGGTTTTCTTCAGACTGGGTCTGGACTTTTTCCCTTCTCTCTCTTAACTTTGCTTCACGAAGCAGTCGTGGCAAACTAAACTCTTATTTGCACTCCGGGATCACGGTAGGTCCTCAAATGAAAGATCAACTGCGAATTCAAAGTTTCGAAACCGAAATGTCTGCGACCATCCTGTCTGCTTTCTACGACATCGACATGCTCTATAAGGTACGTGCATGACATGCATTTAGCGCACTAGGACTTTGTAAACTTTTGCAAACCAGTAGCCTTTTTTTACTGAAAGCTTTACTAACTTTTGTACTGTTTGCTTAGGACAAGAGTCTGAACATGAACGCCATCCACCTTAACAGTATGCTGGACAAGAAAGCGGTGGGAGCGCCGGTGTCGGCATCTACCATCTCCAATAACTGCTCATACCCGCCGGCGTTTTTCCGCCGCAACTCGGCGAGCAACGCGGACTGCACAAACAACGGCAACAAGTTCTCCAGCTCGTGCTACAGCAGCACGAAGGAGAGCTCGACCAGCACCGCGATCATGAACAAGGAGAACAAGTTCCGTGAGCGCGCCTACAGCGAGACGAGCGAGCGCAGCCAGCAGCTCCAAGCGCTGCAGCAGAAACCCGGCTCGCAAATCAACTCGACCCGCTATAAGACCGAGCTGTGCAGGCCGTTTGAAGAGAACGGCGCGTGCAAGTACGGGGAGAAGTGCCAGTTCGCGCACGGCTACCACGAGCTGCGCAGTCTGTCTCGCCATCCGAAGTACAAAACGGAGCCGTGCCGCACCTTCCACACCATCGGCTTCTGCCCCTACGGTCCGCGGTGCCACTTCATCCACAACGCTGACGAGCGCAGACCCGCGCCGCTCAACACTAGTGAGGCGAAGCCCCTCCAGCAGCAGGCTGCTGTCAGCGCTTTCCGTGACAGACCCAAACTTCACCACAGCCTGAGCTTTTCCGGCTTCTCCACGCCACACGCACTCGACTCGAGCCTCGCTGACAGCCCTACGTCCCGCACTCCTCCTCCCCCCTCATCCAACTCGTCCACCAGCAGCTTCTACGAAGACGTGCTAGCACCAGGAGCTAACGGCGCCTTCTCCTCCTTCAGCACCACGCAGGAACTAAAGGCGCTCCTCGCCCCGCTTGCAGTGCAAGCACACACGGGCTACCACTCCAACCCGGCGTACTACAGCAACTTCCAGACCGCCATGGGTCCTCCATCTCCGCCTTACAACCTCGGAACTTTGCATGCCCTGCAGCGTTTGTCCGAGTCGCCCGTCTTCGAGTCACCGGTCTTTGACTCGCCACCCAGCCCGTATGACTCCATGTCAGACCGGGAGAGCTATGCTAGCAGCTCCCTCAGTTCATCCGGCAGTCTCAGCGGCTCCGAGTCACCCAGCCTGGAGGCCGGGAGACGTCTACCCATCTTCAGCAGGCTCTCCATTTCTGATGATTGAGAGCTGGGGTTTGTGGCTTGTTGAATTGACAGACTTTAGGAGTTCCCAATGTTAACCCATTATTAAAATGGCGAGACGGACTGTCTCGAAACTACCCAGGGCAGATGGCTCGTCAGACCCTAGACGTGGCATTAGTTTTTGTTGTCCTTTTTTCTGGTCGAATCGATAGCTATGAAAGTAGATATCGACCGAAGGCATTCCACCGGTGATTTATGAGACCACCACACTTTCCGGAGATATGGTTCTGTGCACAGAAACTTTTGACTGTTTTTCACTTCGTCCTGCCAAGAATATGCCTTGAGAAGTTCACAAAGTAGCCTATATACCCGCTTCTGAAAGCTTAGTAAACTTCCATTCCAAAAGGTGAAGCCGTTTTCTTGGCCGCAGCGCCACCCAGTGGTTCGGTTGGGTTAGTGTAGTGTTGTTGCTCAGAGCTGAAGCACTCTTGTTTGGTCTGTTGAGGAAATCACTGCTGATGGTTGAATATGATATTTTTTTTTTTAGCTCTTTTGAGTGATTACATAGCAGTACATAACTGGCTATGACCTATTTAACTTATTTATTATCTTGTGAAAAAGTATAGGCTACATTGGTAATTGTGTCCATACTGTATTTATCAAGTATGTCGAAGCAATAGATCTATATTCTTTTATTATGTTTAAATTATGATCGCCATTATTAATCTACATTAAAGTGGAGTGTATGTTCTTTTTTTCACAGTAATATATTTTTGTTTGGTCTTCTTTTTGTAACTTCACTTTATTGTATTGTAAATGAGTAAAAAAAAAAACTTAATTTAAGAGATTGTATGTAATATTTATTTCATTCACTTTGTTTCCTTGTTTACGTACATTAAAAACATTTGCGTGATTGACGTTTGTTGATGTTGCTTGTGGAAGATTTTTTTTTTTTTTTTCCTATTTTTTGAAAATCCCTAGATTCCATTTTTTAGAGTCCATTTTTTAGCTACTTCTATAGAATGTATAACTGTGTGGTTGTCAAAACACCGTCCAAACTGGTAGTAGTCAGTCAGACTTGTGTGATAAAGGTGAATAAATTAACCAAAAAGTGTTTTTTTTTTTCCCCTTTTGTTTTCCTTTCAATGTAATGCACAGGGTCAGGATGGGATTCCTGCCACGTGCTTCGAGAATGTAGCAATCCAGCACCCCAGTATTATTGCCTTAGTGCCTAAGGGGTCCACCACCATACATGCCTTATGATTAACCAAATAAAGTATTTTGATACAAGTCATTGTTTTACACAAACAGGAGCTGAATGTAGTTTTGCATTTAAACTTTTTGCAAGGTTGTTACCACTTATCAGTAGAGGGGCCTTGGAGCAACCAGTGGAGTTTCTTTTCCATTTTATTTCTTTAAAAAACCCCATTCCTAAAGATTTGGTTGGACTTCTTTGTTCTGTTGATAGTCTTTGATATGGTATTGGTCTGGTATTGATTCTGATCTTGCTGGATGGGAAGAGGTTGAACATGATTTGCTTGTACATAGAAGGTACAGGGGCTGGGCACTATGTACTTTTTCTTGACTACTTTATCAGAAGTAAAGCCTTTTGAATGTAACTATAAATGGACAAAAAAGACGAGTTGTAACACACTTTATTTATTTTTTTTAGATGGGAAAGTTCACTACAAGTTGCGTATAAGACTGTTAACTTTGTACTGTACATTTTTGTAGTTCTCCCAATAAAATTATTTTGGAAAAAAGAAGTGCTGGAATGTGCCACGCGTGGTTATTCTTGAAAGACGGAGGTGATCCTGCATCTCATACATCAGAAAGTTCTAGGAAAAAGTAATAGATATGGAGTTGTATGAGCACATTACCTCCATTACTTACTTCTAAGAATAGAAGAACCATGTGTTACTAATAGTTGTACCATTTCTGACTTGGTTTCAATGACCACAGATACTGAGGAATTAAAGCAGAACCAGTCTTTATGCTATTAACAAACAGTCTATTAATAGTTAGTTTTAAAACTCAAGTCATGTAATGTTTTTCTTTTTCTAAACCATATCTTCATATCTTTTTTACATTAAAACCCCAGGTGGTCTCATGGTTTACTTAAGCGTTTTGAATCCTACCTGTTTTTGGAATATTCATTTCCACTTATGTTCAAAGTTACAGAGTTACAGAAACTCATCTAAGCTCTGAGAAGCCTGACAGATCCAGCTGCTCCTTGTACAGTTCAGTAATTTCCTGTTTAATCATGCTAGGAGGATTCCGAGCTTCAAGTACTCGTACCCCAGTTTAAGAAGCCTGTCTCTCAGATCTTTACTAACAGACTAGACTGCACCATTCGACAGTCTTTTCCTTTCATTTAGAGGAACAAAAGTGATTGCAATTGGACATTTGATAAGTTATCAGTACTGGTGAGTCATTAAGAAAACACGAGGACTGGAATCCATCTAGTGTTGAGAGTTCATGGTGAGATAAGTAGGACTTATAACATCCCTGAGCAAATATTTACAGAGTCCTGGTGAATTTCATAATGTTTATCACAGGCTTAAGTGCATAGCATTATGCTAACTGGGCTGTATGTACCGAATACTATAGAGCCTGAAGTTTGTATACACACACACACCAAAAAATGGCCAAAAACATGAATATTATAATGGTTTTCGCCCCATATATGACAAGGTCATATTATGAACCTGTTCGCGGCTGATATAACAGGTCGCACATTATAGAAGATGTGTCCAAAGGTTTGTCCATATAGTGTGATGTATGTATGTGAGAAAGTGGGCTTTGCTGTACATCTCTACTGCCATTATGTTTAAGAGCAGTCCTGAAATATGTACATCATTTATATAATTAATGAAAGTACTTACAATTAATACATAAGATTTAGCTGTGCTCCTGTTTGTAGACCACGTGGTTAATGGGCCAAAAGCCCCTACAATGACAGGAAATACTCTTGACTTCTGATTATGCCAGGAAGAGCCAAGTTCCTCACCTACGCCCATTTCCAGCCCTTCTAGGCACTTGTGTTTTTGTCATTTTTATGAGCGCTTTCTGTTGGCCTCTTCAGCTTTCTATTTGTGCCACTCTGTTTTCTTGAGGTGTGGTGGGGTTTCCTGCTGGCCAGTAGGAAAGGTCCTGGTGTTATGTCTGTGTGGAATAGCTGGAACTACTAACTGTCAGCCTATGTTTCTGGCAGATTGCAGATATGAGTGTGTACCAAAGCCACTATTTGTTGCTGAAAACTCTTGCCACTTTCTTTCCCGAAGATCTACAGTGCTTTGAGTTTGTGTGTGAGGTAATAAGAATACTTATCCTTTTTTGGTAGCCTGAAAGATGACAGCTTGCCACATTTTGAGTTGCTCCTTCCTCCAACCCCTCGGCTTTCCCTTCCATTTACTAACACTCAGAAATATTTACGCATCATCTTTGTGAGGTCAGTGTTTACAAGTTGATGGCCACTGGGCCAGAGCCTTGACGAGATCCATAAACAGCAGAATAAACTTAGCAGAGAGTGTGTCTAATAACCCACTTCCTCCCTCGTTCTTCAGTTTACTAACACTGGCGGGACATGTTACATGTTGAATGAAATGAATGAAGTTAACCGGATAGAGCGACTGCCACATAGTAACCAGCGGTGCCTCATGTTTCATACATACATACCTTGTTATCATGGCAGGTTCTTTTTGTATTATTGACAATTTTGGGGTAGTCTCTAAATCTGTATTGAAGCACAACAGACCATCGTTGCCATTAGTGCTGTTAGTTAACCAGCTCACCAGCACCCTCACCAACTCACTGCACACTATTCCTTCATCTGAACCGTTAAACCTGGTGACCTCCCTCAAATGTAGTAATTCCCTTCTTTCCAGGGCAACTCCTGAAGCAGGTTTCACTTCCGTTTTCTTGACCAGCAGACTTACAGTAAAGGTGTTTAGTGCCCATAGGCCTTGCATAGGGGAACTACATAATGAGTCATACTTTAGACTATTTGTCTGGCAGCAAATATGTGAAAGCTTACACTGCTCTTGTTCAGCCTGGAGAGTCAGATGTCACACTTGAGTAAGCCAGGCACTTACAGGACATTTTACATAAGACACACACTGTCATAGACAGTAATTGTACTCAGTGTACTGCACGTACTGTACAGAAACATGAGAGGAGGACAGACGAGCGGTTTATGTTAGTGTATTATGTGCGTGTGGTCAGTTTTTGTACATGCATGTGTTTGTCCATATTTTTGTGCTGTAGAGCTTTGCTGGCTGGGCGTGGCTAAGCTAGGTGATAAGGAAGTGTTTGAGTTTTACCGAAAGAAGGTGTGTGATTCATGCATGAGTCTACTCTGATATTGCAGTGTACGTGAGACTTGAAATGTTTACTGTTGAACACAAGGACTGGATGTCTTGTACACTGAGAATTACAGCTTCATGTTTTCAGAATATGCAACATTCCACTTAATTTAAGACGGCATTCTTTGCTAATTAGATCTAAAACAAAATAAAGCAGTGATTTCAACAATTGAATCACTTCTGAGAGAATATAATGTAAATAATTCTTCCATAGCAAAATACAAGCTTGCACAGTGTAAGACACACAGAGCAAGTACACAAATTAAAGATACTAATGTTTCAGCTTATGACCACAAGTTGTTGCCTTGTTTGAAAAAGAATTGATGGCCTTGTGTACCCTCCAGTTTTTTGGCAGTAGTCCAACTGATGACTTGTGTCTTTATGCTTTATTACTGAGTGAATACTTTTGCCACTTCCATTTGAAATCTTTGAGCTGGACAACTTTATCTCTGTGTGTCTGCTTATGTTTTTGCCCATGTGTCTGCATGTACCACAAAGTAATTACATAGAATTATCCGAAATGTTTATACTGTTTAGACACAGTAGCTACTCTGAATCTATTATCTAGAGACTTCTATGTGACACTCTGCCGCTGCTGTAGACCTTGGCATAGCTGTATCGGCTTCCTTGAGGGTTTGACCCTGCAACTGTGAGAAAGTTAAAAGATATTATACCGAGGAAAAGGTGACTTGTACGTTCAGGATGCCGAAGGATGCCCAGAAATGCTCAGGATACTCTTGTTCTGAACCTTGATTTAAAACAAAATAAAAAATAACTGTCTAGTATGTTTTAGGTTGAGATCCCTCCTAAAAACAGCAATGATATGTTTTGGAGGCTGGGATGCTGGTCAATCACAAGGACCATACGAGTTCCAGGTTTCATATTGGTCTAGGTTGGTTTATGCTGGTTAATTCTGGTGTGGTGCAGGTGCAGGTAGCTGGTGAAGTTAGTTGACCAGTCGATATGAGTGCCGAGGTCTTCATGCTTGAGATTTTTTTTGGTTTCACTTTGTTCGCGCTGACACACAGCGCTGATAAGCCTTATAATACATGTACTGATTATGTGACGCACTGATTTTCGTGCTGCACGTAAGAAGATTTTTATGAGGGCAGCTGACGCGGTTTTCCGCGCTGGAGCTACGTGCTGTGCTCGCTTCTGAAGGAAGAACATGTGAACTTTTGGATAGGGGAAACACTGACTGGAGACACACCAACAACTCTGAGGAAACTTTCATTAATGCTGAGCCTGTGAGCCGAAAAAGCCATCACTTGGATCATACCATTTGCGAGGCAATGGGGGTTGCTGTATGTTTGTTGTTAAATATTAGGTATAAACCATATATTTTCTATGGTTTTAACGTTTTTCAGCTTATCAGAGACAAACTGTCATCTTAAAAAACAACAACAAAAAATGACTTTTACTATTTACTTTTACTAAATAGGGGCTAGGCACACCTATGGGCTCTACCCACTGAAATGCTTCAAAATGCTTAATTTAAATGTCTAATGTCATGATACCACAATCTATGAATATACAATTATATCTTCCAGCCATCACCCAATAATAGAACAGTAAGCTATTTGCTAATAAATTATTACTTTCTTATTATTTACAGGCAGAAATGAATGGGATTTTAGGATCAAACTGCCAACTGTATTCCTCAAACCCAGCAATTTATTTAGCAGTAGCCGAACCTGTCCTTTAGTGTTTTGAAGTCCTTTAAATATTGTGTTGCACTGGTATGTAACACATGGTATTCTATCAGTGGTAGAGTTATTATTCTAACAAATGATGTAGTATGCAATGTGTGTTTTACATAAAGCCTTTGTTGACATTCATAAAGTTAGCACGCTGGCTAGGTGGCTGCT
This sequence comes from Ancistrus triradiatus, assembly GCA_025084515.1. Lineage (NCBI taxonomy): Eukaryota > Metazoa > Chordata > Actinopteri > Siluriformes > Loricariidae > Ancistrus > Ancistrus triradiatus. The sequence continues at coordinate 202,146 of JAJAGP010000557.1, read as the reverse complement.
AATAAAGTAGCTTGTGTAACACTTCAGCATGGGTGTCTCAGTTTACTTAAAAAAATATTCTCAGCGGGTGGCTTGGTTGGTAGCACTGTCACCTCACAGGGAGAAGGTTCTGGGTTTGATCCCAGATGTGGAGTTTGTATGTCCACCCTGTGTCCATGTGGTTTAGGTTAATTGATTATGCTAGAGTGGACCTAGTGTGTGTGTGTGTGTGTGATAAGAAAGATTTACTTATATGTAAATTATATCACTTTATTTTCACTTTCATGTGTTCATTGAGTATTATTAGTGTAATACATTCATTCATTTTATTCATGCTTTTAATCATTAATTACATATGAATATAGGCATAAAAACAATCATTTACATTTCTTCTTATGGGGAAATTTGAAACAAATTTCAAGAGTTTTCAAATTTCAAAATCAGAGTTTGAATGGCCTTCTGAAACCAATTAAGTTCGAAATATCATTAGGTCAAAATGATTAAATATATACAGTGGTGCTTGAAAGTTTGTGAACCCTTTAGAATTGTCTGTATTTTGCATAAATATGACCTAAACAAATCAAAAAACATCATCAGATTTTCACACAAGTCCTAAAAGTAGATAAAGAAAACCCAGTTTAAACAAATGAGACAAAAAATGTTATACTTTGGTCACTTATTTATTGAGGAAGATGATCCAATATTACATATTAGTGAGTGACAAAAGTATGTGAACCTTTGTTTTCAGTATCTGGGTGTGACCCCCCTGTGCAGCAATAACTGCAAACTAAACATTCCCTGTAACTGATGATCAGTCCTGCACACCCGGCTTGGAGGAATTTTAGTCCATTCCTCCGTACAAAACAGCTTCAACTCTGGGATGTTGGTGGGTTTCCTCACATTAACTGCTCACTTCAGGTCCTTCCACAACATTTCCATTGGAATGTCAGGACTTGGCCATTCCAAAACATTAACTTTATTCTCTTTAACCATTCGTTGGTAGAACGACTTGTGTGCTTAGGGTCGTTGTCTTGCTGCATGAACCACCTTCTCTTGAGCAGTGGCTTTCAGATCATGCAACAGATGTTCTGACATTTCCTTTAGAATTCATTGTTCCATCAATGATGGTAAGCCGTCCTGGCCCAGATGCAGCAAAAAACAGGCCCAAACCATGATACTACCACCACCATGTTTCACAGATGGGATAAGGTTTTTATGCTGGAATGCAGTTTGTTTCCTTTCTCCAAACATAACGCTTTTCATTTAAATCAGAAAGTTCTATTTTGGTCTCATCCGTCCAAAAAACATTCTTCCAATAGCTTTCTGACTTGTCCACGTGATCTTTAGCAACGAGCAGCAATGTTCTTTTTGGAGAGCAGTGGCTTTCTCCTTGCCAACTCTGCCAATGCACACCAATGTTGTTCAGTGTTCTTCTGATGGTGGACTCATGAAACATTAACATTAGCCAATGTGAGAGAGGCCTTCAGTTGCTTTAGAAGTTACTCTGGGGGTCCTTTGTGACCATCACCAAATATTACACGCCTTGCTCTTGGAGTGATCTTTGTTGGTCGACGACTCCTGGTGAGGGTAACAAATGGTCGTGGAATTTCCTCCATTTGTACACAATCTGTCTGCCTGTGGATTGGTGGAGTCCAAACTCTTTAGAGATGGCTTTTTGTAAACCTTTTCCAGCCTGATGAGCATCAACAACTCTTTTTCTGAGGGTCTCAGAAATCTCCTTTGTTTGTGCCATGATACACTTCCACAAAACATGTGTTGTGAAGAGCAGACTTTGATAGATCCCTGTTCTTTAAATAAAACAGGGTGCCCACTCACACCTGATTGTCATCCCATTGATTGAAAACACATGACTCTAATTCAAACTCAAAATTAACTGATAATCCTAGATGTTCAAAACTTTTGCCACTCACTAATATGTAATATTGGATCCAATTTTGGCCAATAAATAGAAAAGTTCCAACTCAGTATTGTTAACGGGTTCTCTTTATCTACTTTTAGGACTTGTGTGAAAATCTGATGATTGTTATAGGTCATATTTGATGCAGAAATATAGTGAAACATTCTAAATGGGTTCACAAACTTTCAAGCACCCACTGTAATCAGAATCAGCAACCTAAGATGTGTCAGATTGAAAATATATTTTTATATACAGAATTGCGTTTTTTTTATCTTACATGTTCATAAGGCAAACACAGAAAAATGTGTCCACTTAGCATAATGCAAAGTGCATTACGTAATTGTCAAAATTCAACTGTTGCGTAATCGGAAATATATAGTGAATAAATAGTGTATAAAAAGGTCCAAATGTATGATTCATATCTAAAAAACAGAGGTAGCCATCCTTGTTGTTGCAAAAACCATTTATTTATAAGAAGCTTATATTTGATTTGTTTAATGTTAAAGTTTTACTTATTACCAATACTTGAGCCAAAGTTTGATGATTTGTACATTAGCTTGGATAAATTTACTTGACTAGCTTCAAGTTCAAGATATTTTGACTGAATTATTCCTTTTACATAACATTATTCAGCTGAGGTTTTCGAATGCCCAGCCTGTGCTATGTAAGGCTTAGCAAGCCAAACTGGCTCACACCTTGTGTGAGATTCTATAAAAGAGATGTCTTTAAATAAACACCAAACAAGCGCATGCCCAAGCACCCTGCATATAAATATCATGCACACTCCTCATTCATGCTATAGAGAAAAGTGTACACCATAAACAAACAAATCTTACACATTCATGCTCTCTCTCTCTCTCTCTCTCTCTCTCTATACATATTTAAAGACATATACATATATATATACACTGGTGTTATTTAAAGATTTTCCTCTGTGTTGTGTGTGTGTGTATATATATATATATATATATATATATATATATATATATATATATATATACACAACACAGAGGAATGTACTACCCACTTGCTTGAATTCAAACAAAACACGCTGAAACTGTAGCATGTGGCACATTATGATAGCATAGTAACCATGCTGTGATTACATGATAGCACATTGTAGCATGTGCACCATTGCATGATAACATAGTAATGTTTAAACATAATCCTAAAAGAACAGCACTGTATGGTGTGTGAACATGTGTTGTTAAGCATGTTTATAGCAGCTCATGCAAGCAACCTTGTAGACTTAGAGTAAGTCTCCCCAAGTACTATTTGGGTGGTGGATCATTCTCAGCACTGCAGTGGCACTTATGTGGTGGTGGTGTTAGTGTGTATTGTGCTGGTATGAGTGGATCAGAAAATACAGTGCTGCTGGAGTCAAACACCTCAGTGTCACTGCTGGACTGAAAATAGCCCACAAACCAAAAATGTCCAGCCACAAGCGTCCTGTGAGCACTGATGAAGGATTAGAGGATGGCTAACTCAAACTGCAGCTTTACATCTAGAAGTGGGTACATACAGACATTTACCTCACGGGGAGGAGTCCACAGTGAATGAATAGTGTTTAAAAATTCCAGCAGCACTGCTGTGTCTGATCCAATCATACCAGTAAAACACACACTAACACACCACCACCATGTCAGTGTCACTGCAGTGCTGAGAATGATCCACTGCACAAATAGTACCTGATCTGTGGTGGTCCTGACCATTAGAGAACAGAGTAATGGGCACTAACAAAGTATGTAGAGAAGGAGAGGGAGAAGTATGTACATATGGACTACAATCTGTAATTGTAAAACTACAAAGTGCTTCTATCTGCTAATTGGAACTGATAAAATAGACAATAAGTGTAGAAACAAGGAGTGAACCTAATAAAGTGATTGGTTAGCAGTAAGCACTACTAGTAATGCAGTCCTTAAAGAACAGATGGTTTTATTCTAAACTTATAGAAACTACTCATTGTTGTAAAGAGGGCTAATTAGACTGGTGTGTCATCTGTAAGGTGTCTGGTTGTACCTGAGTAAGATTATAATGCTTACTGTAAAGGGCTTGATCAATTATACAGATCATTTATCCAGGTTTGTCATGTATAAATACAGTTGGAAAACACAACCTAGTTCCTATATATTCAAAGCTGCACCTATGTTCAATGTCATCAGCGTGACATAGTGGTGTAGGGAACATTCTGATGGATCCTACTGAGTGCCTGTTATCTGCAGATTGGTCGGGCTTTACCTCTCTAATGAGTAGGGTCTTGTACCATCGTGAAACCCCCAATCCTTCCTCACCACATTCATTGCCTCAGACCACAAGACCCTAGAGTGGATAGTGAGAACAGCTGAGAACATTATCAAGGTCAATCTCCTTTTGAATGAAGACATCTACAATAAACAGTGGAACTCCAAAGCCCACCAACACTGTGGATGACCCACTATTCTCAAATTCTGTTTACCATCCTGTCATCTGGCCGAAGGTGTCAGAGCATCTCAGCTGCCACTGCTGGGCTCTGCAATAGCTTTCTCTCCAGGCAGTCGAGATCCTAAATCAACCCTGACCTCCTGAACAATAAAACACATTAACTGATTAGCTTGCTGAAACACACACCAGGTATTAAGATATACTTGCTCACTTTGTAATTAGCTGCTCCTATTTTGTTAATCGGTAAATTTGCACAAATGTTCACATTTTGCACTGATCCTATACTATCCATTCTGGAATGGAGTATCTACATCTACATCACTGGTTTTCAAGCTGTGGTACGAGTACCACTGGAGGTACTTGAAGGAGCCAGATGACCTTGGAAAATGTATTAATTAGTAACTATTTAATAATTAAAAATCTAAAATTTTCACTTGCAAATTACATATGTTTCAGACAATTTTGTGTTAATAAAATTTATTTGTGTTTTGTGTTAAAAATACCACCTGGGCTACACAGACATCTGTATTTCATTACATCTACATTGTGTTAACTGCTTCCCTTATTTCAAATTTGATCAGTTTTACTTTTGCATTTGTCCAAAAACAATAGGTGAAAATGAATGTCTCGAATAAATCGACTATTATATCATGGCTGAAGGTTGCAGGTGCCAGAAGCACTGAACCCAAACTGGTAAGTCAAACACACCTGTTGAATGCGTTTAAGATAAAGTTAATTAATCGCCCAAGCCGATGCTATTTTAGACATAGGAGGCACGGCTAGTTGCCAAAAAACTCAGAAAAAGCACTGTGAGATGGTGCGACGCGAGATTAAGTTTGGGATTCATTTACTGTATAGTTGAACAGAGGAAGATCCAAAACCACATTGGTTTGTGTGCTGTGAGGCATGTGAGCACTAAACATGTGCAGTATACCAAGTGTGTACAAGTATGTGTGTGCCGTATGTGTTTTTGCGATGAGACGCATAGCTGGTACTAGAACGTTGTGACTTGATGGGTGGTACTTGGTCTAAAAATTTGAGAAGAAATGATCTACATCATTCCATCCTACCAGGCATATTTGGTTTTGCATAGAAGTAAATAATGGGTATTGGGTTCATATCAGTGTCATGTATTCTGCAGTTTATGTTGTTAATTGTCATTGTTCATTTAATTTTCATACCCGCTTAATCCAAGTCTAGGTTGCAGGGAGCTGTTGCTTAACCATTAGCACAGGGCACTAATCCATCATAGGGCACTTCACAGACACCAGTTGATGTAACACATTTGGAAAGTGGGATGAAACCAGAGCACCTGGAGAAAACACTTATAGACATGCGGAGAACATGCAAACTCCACACAGACGAAGAGAGTCTGGACTGGGAATCGTCTAGCACTATGGATGTAACATAAAATAAACAGACATTACCTCATAATTAAGCACTGAAGATAAAGAAAGTGGAGAGTGTAAGTAAGGCTGAAGCCATTCAGAACACCATCTTCTTCTGGTAGTTTTTGTTCAATTGCTGATCATCCTAGTGGGCTAGTGAATTGTACCTGGATAGGACTAAGCCAAATAAAAATGTGTGTGTAAATGCACCCAAGATCAGTTGATATCCGTTATGCTCAAACCACTTCAGGAGGTAGGTTGAGATGCACTGTAGCCATATAGTAAACAAGTGTAAATTCAACAGTCTCCTCGAGACGCAGCTCACTGCTAAAACCCAGGAAGTAGTTTACAACTCAGTACACGTCATCCGTGATGTCCATCCTTGAATAGTCAGAAAAATAGAGGGTACACAGAGCTTCTGACAGCAAGAGACTTTTGAATTTTTGGACAGACACTACTGGACCACATGCTTCCTATTTTTGCTTTCCTATTACAGTTATTATTTGCAAAAGCTGCTTGCTGCATCAAGCGTCACGATTTTAATAGCACCACCTTTAGGAGTTAATGTTTAGAAGCAGTTGACTGTTAAATGGTTAACACAGGTGAAAGTGATGCTGAAGCATAACTACTGTGCGCACAGATACAGTCGTATCTGTCCAATTTACTTCTAAAAATGAAAAAGGTCCTTGCATTCAGCAGCTCTGTGCGTCCTCTGTTATTGTTTGCCCAGCCATGCAGGGGTGGTTGTTTTATAAAGTACAAACCCAAATCAGAAAAGGTTGGGACAGGATGGAAAATGCAAATAATAAGAATAATAATAATAATAATCATAATACATTTTCATAAATCCAGATTGTTATTAGCAACAAGGGTCTGTCTGCAATAAAATAAAAGTCAAAGGAAATGTAAGACACACTGTTTTTATTTTTTATTTGTGTTACTGTCCCAACCTTTTCTGATTTGGGGTTGTAGTTCTCGTTGCTTTCCCTTTCCCTAAGACTCTTTGGTTTTCATGTGTAATCACACTCAAATTGGAATAAAGGTAATGCCAAACCACAAAAGCTGAATAGTACATATTTTAAATTGAACTTACATTCACATACTTTTGGCAGAATAAGTAATGAAAGTATGATACAAAACAAGTTTTTTCAGGAATGGTACTGATGCTACCCTAACACCTGTCCTTAGACTTCTATTATTAGTCAGTTTTGAAAAAAAAAAACAGGACTCTTTTGTAACAGAGCACAGAGAAATTAGTCCTTTTCTATGTCTATAAAGTTCTTGTCTATGAAAGCTGCGCATGTGCATGCAGGTGATATATACCTTCTGTGTTTTTCAGCCTGAGATGTTTTCTCGCTACCCTTTAATAGGTGTTAAGAGCAGGGGCTCTTAGTTTGCGCTTGCTCATGAACTAAATAATTATTTATTTCCAGGCCCAGCATTGATTTACGAGTGTGATGTGTGTATGCCATATATTTGCTGTGACTCTCACTTAGTGTGCTGCCTGTTTTTTCCTGTGCACTGCGAGCTCAGCAAGGTTATAGTAAGAGCTGCAGTCATCAATGAGTCCTTCACAGGTTACATGTCCAGTCAGGGCACACACTGCAGCATAGATAGCCTTTATGCTGAGTCTGAGGAAGGTCATTCATGAAGGTGAGCTCAACAGCTCCTTAATGGTTGTTTGTGTGTATGGTGCTGGTACGCTACAGTCCCCTCTCTGTGGAGGTACTGTATGCTTAGCCAACGTACACTCTCGATGTACACACCGACACACACAATACAAGCTCACATATATTTACACAATTTATACTGACTATAAATCGATACTCTGTGATGTCGAGCACTGATATCAGCTTGGAGTTGATGAGAAGTACCTCATTACCTTCCTCATGTTGGTTTGTACAAGTTAAACCTTCCTGCTTAAGTACCTATAAGCATTCTCAGTAGAATGCACATATAGTAGGGTAAAAAAGTCTTAGGCATTCTATATGTTTGAGTTTATAATCTGCAGACTGTAGTCTGTCTGTTTCTCTACATACTTTGTTAGCGCCCATCACTCTGTTCTTTTATGGTCAGGACCCTCACATGACCACCACTGATCAGGTATTACTTGGGTGGTGGATCATTCTCAGCACTGCAGTGACACTGATGTGGTGGTGTGTTAGTGTGTGCTGCTGGAGTTTTAAAACACCCCAGTGTCACTGCTGGACTGAAAATAGTGCACCAGCCAAAAATGTCCAGCCACCAGCATCCTGTAGGCTGCATCCTATGAGCACTGATGAAGAATTAGAAGATGACTAACACAAACTGTGTAACAACAGATGAGCTACTGTCTCTGACTTTACATCTACAAGGTGCAAAAAGGTGAATGTTTGTAATAAAGTGGACAGTGAGATTAACATTGTTTAAAACTCCAGCAGCACTGTTGTGCCTGATCCAATCATATCAGTGCAACACACACTAACACACCACCACCACATCAGTGTCACTGCAGTGCTGAGAGTGATTGGACTACTGAGATGAGAAGATTCTAGTAATGCATGGTAGGTCAAAAAATTCATCATGGTTGGAACAATGCTCTGGGATAAAGCTGTGGAAAGGCACTATATATAAATCTGTTCATTTACTTAACAGAGGCCAGTGATTTTCAACACTTATATCAGCTGGGTAACAATGTTCATTGCAAGTCTTGTAGGCTGTATATAAACATTAGCCTATATAAAAGACTTATAGTACAGAAGTGTGGCTCCCTTGTGTCATGGGAAGTTTGAGGCTTGTGGCTTGTGGTGGACAGGAGGTTAAAAACTAGTGGTCTAGGCTACTACACAGTTAAATTGGAGAGATAAATCACACCCATTGACCACATAAGTGCATGCACGTCAGAAAGCCACCCTTCTCAGTCATCGCGTAACAGCGCGTAGTGTTTTTTTTTTGTTTGTATTAACTTTAGTGCACTGTGGCTTTCCAGCCTGCACACAGACATGTATGATAAATATATGAAAATGGTTTGTTAATGTCATTAGCAACAAAGGCAATGATTACGTAAAATCATTAGGTCTGTTCAACAAAATGTTTTACGCTTACACTGAGTGACCACTTTATTAGAGACACCTGCCCTTCCACAATTGGGGCTTCCCTGTATAGAAATTACATATGTGACCTCGGAGTGGCGCATAAATATGAAACGTGCAAATTTTCTGTGGACCCGGGTCAGTGTGTATCCTCATTCGAATGCTGCACCATGCTGATGGGAGAGACAGAATTTGGTGCAAGCAGCATGAATCGATGAACTGTTCCTGACACGTGTCAATAGTATTACATATATTATCTAAACCGCCCAAAGAGGATGGGTCCCCTTTTTGAGTCTTGGTCCTCCAAAAGTTTCTTCTTATAATGTTTACATAAATTTTCCTTACCACTGTCGTCCTTGGCTTGCTTGGGGCTGGGCTTAGATAATAGAAGACAATAGAAAAAATGTAAAGCAGCTTTGGGACCAAAGTAACAAAGGCTACCATCAGTAACACACTATGCCGAGAGGGACTCAGATCCTGCAGTGCCAGGCGTGTTCCCTTGCTTAAGCCAGTACATGTCCAGGCTCATCTGAAGTTTGCCAGAGAGCATATGGATGATCCAGAACAGGATTGGGAGAATATCAATGTAGTCAGATGAAACCAAAATAGAACTTTTTGGTAAAAACTCAACTCATCGTGTTTGGAGGAAGAAGAATGCTGAGTTGCATCCCAAGAACACCATACCTACTGTGAAGCATGGGGGTGGAAACATCATGCTTTGGGGCTGTTTTTCTGCAAAGGGGACAGGACGACTGTCCGTGTTAAGGGAAGAATGAACGGGCCATGTATCGTGAGACTTCCATCAGTGACAGCATTGAAGATGGAACGTGGCTGGGTCTTCCAGCATGACAATGATCCCAAACACACCGCTCGGGCAACGAAGGACTGGCTCCGTAAAAAGCATTTCAAGCTCCTGGAGTGGCCTAGCCAGTCTCCAGACCTCAACCCCATAGAAAATTTGTGGAGGGAGTTGAAAGTCCGTGTTGCCCCAAAACATCACTGCTCTAGAGGAGATCTGCATGGAGGAATGGGCCAAATACCAGCTACAGTGTGTGCAAACCTGGTGAAGACTTACAGGAAATGTTTGACCTCTGTCACTGCCAACAAAGGTTATGTTACTCAAGTATTAAGTTGAACTTTTGTTATTGACCAAATACTTATTTTCCACCATAATTTACAATTAAATTCTTTAAAAAAATCCTACAATGCGATTTCCTGGATTTTTTTTTTCTCATTTTGTGTCTCATAGTTGAAGTGTAGCTATGATGAAAATTACAGAAGTAAGATAGCTTGCACAGTCAGTGGCTGACCAAATACTTTTTTGCCCCACTGTGTATATATGCAAAATGGATGTCATATAGTCATGGACTGGTTCTAAGGACATGACAGCTAGTTTCCCTTGCTTCAGATCTTAATCCTATGGAGTATCTCTAGGAAAAGGAAAAATACTCAGAGCATGCCAGTGTCTCCTTGTAATTTGCTAATATACTATTCCTGCAGAATGATTTTAACACGGAGTGGAATCTATATCACGATGAAATGCTGCAGTTATGGAGGCCAAAGTAGCTCCAATGTGCCACTAGATGGGTGTCTCTAATGAAGTGCCCATTCAGCGTATGAACTTATGAACAAGCATCATGTAAAACTTCTGATGTATTATACCAGTCCTAGTTCAGCAGAATCACCTTGACCTACATTCAAAGTGAAGCACACTCAAAGATTATTTAATTTAAAATAGAAATGAAGTCTCTGTTACTCAGTTAAATATGTAATGAAGGACCTAAAGCATCTCACAATGTGCCCTGTGTTTAGGTTTGTAATGATGATGCTAATTTAACCATAGCAACATGGTGTCATGATTGCAAATGTTTTAACAGGCAGACTTCTCAAAACTCACAAATGGTGCCACTCGGAATAAGTAGCATTATTAGCAACGATCCCTTTAATTACTACAACTGTATAAAATACAGAGACATTGTTATTACTCATTGTGGTTCCTACAACCTGTGTTTGGCATCTGGTATTGGACCATTTATTGAGATTGTATTGTCTAAGTCAGGTGATGATTCCTATCAGCTGAAAGTCTGGGGCCCAAGACTCATCACTCACCTAAGACTCCTACAAAACCTTTGTGTTTTTGGTGCAGACATGCCCACACACCTGTCACACAAAGACTACTCAGGGTTCAGCAGAAATGGATGGAGCAGATTCCTCCAAAGATAACATTCTACTTAGGCTGGCCTGTGAATGTTTTTAAAGCTGTGTTCTACAGTCACCACAGTCTGGCTGCCATGTTTTAGCCTTCTTCCATTCTGAGCCTTGCCTTTCCTCTTCCTGGCCTTCAGGCGTTTATGAGCAAGGTGTTGGATAACCGTCCCTGCTTTTGGAAAACACATGAAGTGTTTTATGACTGTTAGGGAGTTTTGGCAGCTCTTGTTAGAAGTTGAGTTCCTGTCATATTGGAGCAGACAGAAAAGTCATATTCATCAAGACAAGTTCCACTGTTGACACGTTTTATTCTATATTAAAGAGGAAACACAAACTCTGGATTTTTAGGTGGCTGTCTAAAGAGGTCAGTTGCATGAGACTTTGGACTGGCATGTGTCACCCTGACTTTTTATGATAAAATAAAGATTTTAAGATTTATGATGATGATTTGTGATTGTTCTATCAAAATCCCACTTACTACTCATAAAACGTTTCAGAAAACTGTCATGAATCAGGTTTTGGCAATAATCCAGTCACCAGGGATACATGCACTTTAGTAATGTGATAACAAGGAACCTGAGTCTACATGAGTCATCCTTAATCAGATTTCTCAGTAGCATGACCAAAAGCTGCAAGTCCAGTCAACTTTAAAAAATGCTGTAAACCTTACAGTACTCAATCCAACCAAACACATAGATAGTGGGATGTGTTAGGTAGCACTCTCTATTCATCAAACCACCAGTTGAGGAAATATCGTTCAATTGGTCTTCCATCACTGAATTACAGTTCCTGAGACTTGTAGAATGTATGCCATGGCACATTAAAAGCTGTTGTGGAGACTTGTGGTGGCCCAACAACTTACTTACACTTACAATTACAGCATTTAGCAGAGCGACTTACAATTGGTACAGTCTTACAATCCAAGCAATTGTGGGTTAAGGGTCTTGCTCAAGGAGTCAACAGTGGCAGCTTGGCTGAGGTGGGATTTGAACCCTGGACCTTCTGGTTCATAGTCCTGCACCTTAACCACTAGGCTACCACAGTCCTACCACAGTTACTAAGACACTTTATGCTATTATTGTTTTCCTTTGATTTGTCACTTATCTATAGCATTCTAGTGAGATTGTTCACCCATAATAGGAACATAACCTTCAAGATGAGACGTGAACCCCATGTGAACTTTGAAGTTACAGCCACTCAAAGTGATTGTAGTGGATTGCAGACTGCACATGTTGTAAGATTAAGATGTCTGTGGCTGTGGAAGTGTGAAATTAACCTAGATGCAGACCCTAGGTTTGTGATATATACCTCCTTTTTTCTACACTCATTGTCTATTTTATCAGTTCCACTTACCATATAGATGCATTTTATAGTTCTGCAGTTGCAGACCCTTTACTCTGTTCTCTAATAGTCAGAACCACTGTAGTGACACTGATGTGATGGTGGTGTGTTAGTGTGTGTTGTACTGGTATGAGTGGATCAGACACAGCAGTACGGCTGTAGTTTTTAAACACTGCGATCACCTACTGCGCACTCTATTAGACACATTGCTCCACCTTGCAGATGTAACGTCAGAGACAGTTTGTTAGTGAGAGGATGCTGCCTACATGATGGTGATGGCTGGACATTTTTTGGTTGTTGGACTATTTTCAGTCCAGCAATGACACTGAGGTGTTTAAAACCCTGGCAGCACTGCAGGGTTTGATCCACTCTTACCAGCACAACACACCAGCAACATGTTGTCACTGCAGCGCTGAGAATGATCCACCACCCAAATAATACCTGATCTGTGATGATCGTGAGGGGGTCCTGACCATTAGAAAAATAGTAGAACTACAAAGTGCATGGTAAGTATGGTACAAGGAACTGATAAAATTACCTTCCCAAGGGCCTTAAGTGTGGTCTTGCTCTCTCTCTCTCTCTCTCTCTCTCTCTCTCTCTCTCTCTCTCTCTCTCTCTCTCTGCCATTCTTTCCCTGTGCCAGTGGATTTCTATTGCGACATTGACCTACATTTCTCCTATCAACAGCAAAAGAGTGAGAACCCACAGGTGAGGCAACACGTTTTAGACAGATGGCTGAACAAATTCACATGGTACTGGTAAACAGACTACGTTTGAACACGACACAGAAGGTTTTCACGCATTTTTCAAGTTTGCTTTAGTGTGGTCTCCTTTCGACTTGCTGTAGACAGGAGTGTGACAGGATATGAATCAGCACAGTCTCACAGATACCGGCAGTCTTTACATACATGTCAGGGATTAGATTTCATTTCATCATCAACATCTTAGCCACAGCCCAGTGCTCGCTCATTTTCAACACAACGTACCATTGTGTGGTTTCGGCTTTTTGTTGGTCTATCAGTTTCAGGTAGCTGTTAAAGGTTCAGGAAGGATTAACATGCAAAAAGAAAATTATATAGATACCTGGATACCTGGATGTTATTACACTGTTCATCGTAAAAATAATTAAAGAAAGAAAAAAAATGCTCCCTGCCTTAATCAACCTGCTCATACTGAATTTAAGTCATTAAGTCCAGAGTGATCAAGTGTCAAGTCAAGTCAAGTCAGATTTATTTATATAGCGGTTTTACAATGGAGCATTGTCTCAAAGCAACTTTACAAGTTTAGATTATCTCCTACTAACTATGGCGTCAATCCAAATTGAGCAAGCCTGGGCGACAGTGGCAAGGAAAAACTCCCTGAGTGTTATAGGAAGAAACCTTGGGAGGACCAAGACTCAAAAAGGGACCCAACCTCCTTGGGCGGCGTAGATGATAAATCTAAGAGCGAAACTAAAGTCATGGAGTCAAAGTTCGAATAAAATGTGAATTATGCACATCGACATTAAGTGGCCCGGGTAAGTGTCTGAAAATGTACATGCCGAAAGACTTTTCTTCCACTTAGTGAATCCATGTTAATATCCATCAAGCATTTAAACACAAATATACACATTGGGGGTCAAAATTCTGAGACCTCTAATGAAAAGGCTTCTATTTAAATTTTTCTCAAATGTAATACAGTGTTTTTGTTACAAATCATATGACCAGTATAACAGTTTGAGTGAGAAGTTGTATCTTTGAAAAAAAAAACCAACAGATAAATTTTAGAATGTATTATTATTTGGTATGTTCTCTCTTGGGTGGCACTGTGGCCCAAGGGGTTACCGTTGTCGCCTCACAGCGCCACAGAACCCCCGGTCTGGGCTCTGTCTGTGATGGGTTTACATGTTCTCTGGGTACTGTAGTTTCCTCCCACATTCTAAATATATGCATACAGTCGACTGTTCTCTCTAAAGTGTCCCAGTGTGTTTGTGTGTGTGTCTGTGATGGATTGGTGCCCTATCTAGGGTTAGTTCCTGCCTTGCATCCTGTGTTACTGCGTATGGCCCAAAATCCCCATGAAAGTGGGTCTGAAAATGAATGAATGAATGAATAATGTGCCCTCTTTTGCTTTAATGACAGCATGCACTTGAGCTGGCATGGATTTGACAATTTTGTGCAAGCGATAGACTCATGCAACTGACACACTATGATACTCTTCTGGAGATGCTGGGCATCCGGGCATCAGCCAGCTGAGCAGCAGCACCAATGGAATAACCATTTTATTTTTGTTTTTCTCCTTCAATATGTTATTCAAAAAATGACATGAGATTTTCAACACTTTATTATAAGATATGCTTTGTGTAGGTTAAAGTGTTTAAGGTAAGCTATGCTATGATATATACAGTATATCTAAACTCCTCGGTTTAGTATGTAATCGACTTATGATGGGTTTATCGGAACGTATTCCCATCGTAAATCTGGGAGCTCCTTAATTCCGAAGAGCATCTTATGATTTTACCTATGATCTTATGATGTTATGAATGCTTGGCTTTTTCTTTTTCTTCAAAGTCTTTAGGTCTGTTGAATGTGGAGGAAAGTCCATGACAGTGATCACTCCTTTATCAATCTTCTTTGGTCTTCAAGTAATTGTTGCAAAGCTTTGAGGTGCATTTTCGGATAACTATCCTGCTTCAGTGCAAATCCTTCTCCTCAATGATTTTTCAAAAAGCATTTTCACTAGCAATCACAGACTGGCCCTAACTGTATAATTTAATTACGTTTTTTTTGGGACAGAGTTCACTTTTGATCACATGCTTGCTCGTGTTCTTCATGAAGTTTTAATCCCTTGAAGCTAGCAGGAAATGTTGACAGGTGCAGACCCATGATTCTCATTCTTTCATATTAAAAAGCTTGCATATTTTTCATATTATTTACACTATATATTTTTATTATAAAAAATGTAATGTGCTTTAAGACAACCATAACCTTAAGCTTAATGGCAAATGTGATCAAATATTTGGAAAACAGGAGAAAAAGTACTTCACTTTATTGTGCTTGCTGCCTTACTGAGTCATTAACTTTGTAGTTGTAGCATGTCTTAAAAGACACCTGCTGAAAAACTCTGACATTGTACTTCTTCCACTCAGCAAATCCACCCTAATATCCCCGTCAAACATCTAAACCAAAATGAGGTGAAAATGTTTATCAAACCAGCATTTCTCACTAAATTGGCTAAAAACAGCACTTAAAATGCTATCAGTCCCCTCCCAGTGCTCTGACCCAGTGTGGAATCTACAGGCTGGGCCATTATACACTGTGTTTGTACACATCCTGACCACTGAGCCTGCTTTGGACAGGACTAAATAGTGCACATTCCTGCAGCCAGTAAACATGCACTGTGGTGGGCTCTGGCCTGACTCTAAAAGCAGGAGCAATACTGGGCCATTGAACCACAGGAAATACAGCTTTCTGTCATGACTTCTCCAACCTTGCCAGCATCTGTGATTCAGCCATTCATAACCCTTTTCCACTGACACAGTGCCGGTGCCAGAGCTGGTGCTCGTTTGGGGAACGAGTGTACCGTTTTAAGAACCGTGACATGTTTGAGAGCCAAACCCTTATGTGATGAGATGTAGAACTTTAGTAATGCATAACATAAAGACTGGATGATATTTAAGAATATGTTCCCTCCATAGATCACACATTGATATTGTAAATAATGTAGGTCATTTTTCTGTAGTCATCTTTATGCATATCCCTGTTTGTTGACTTGTGCGGTCTTTCTATTGCCTGTGTGTTAGTTCTAACACTACACCCAACTTTAACTGTAGATGACAGCACTGGCACCAGCAGCTTGCTGGTGGGAAAGGAGTATGAGTGCTCTTGATGGGGTCCTGAACACAGATCTGTGTATATGAGTGTCTGAGGTACAGTCATTTAGGGAGGAAAAACTTATGCATGTATTCTGTGATTAGTCTTGAGAACACTGAGATCATTCTCAGGTTGTATTGTTGATTGAAGAACGTCATTCTTTTGATATGAATATCTCTAGCTCTTCTTCTGTTCCAGAAACATAAATGTCTCAGTTCATTACACATGACTGATTGCTGAGTTATAACGCTTCGTTCGGTATTTACTCCCCATTCTTACACACATGGACTCGGACCATTCACACACAACAACAAAAGAAACAGGTGTGTACCATCTGGAACCACCTCTAGACATCTGGAGGAATGGTAGAGACCGGACTATTAGGCGCCACTGCTTTACTGTTTCTGTTCCCTCTCATTCCCCATTAACTAACAAGTTCACCACAGCACAGCAGACATTATTACTCACACTTTCTGAAAATCACCACATTGTTTCTGCCTGCTCTTTATCACACAGTGGTCTTGCATAAGCTCATCTTGTCATACATTTAAGAGTACTGGGTGTATAGAAACTGGAGCCAGTACCATGCCAAAAGTTCCAACTTACAGTATCAGCATGACCTAAATGGTACTCAGGAGCACTGTTTGTTGCTGATTGGTGACACTGAATCACACAATGTGACATTATACACACAGACAAACGGAAAGCAACTGTACCAGGCATTCGATGGATGCAGCTGTCTGTGATGGTAGCCCATCACTGCAGTGATTTGAGTCCCTGCGGTGCCTTCTTGCCAGGTGATCTCTGCAGTTAGGTGCTTAAACTGCATCTTATCCATCCAGCTACAGCAGGATCAATCAAATACTTTTTAGGTTTGAGCACCTTTTCTATGGTAAAGGGGACAAACTATGTTTTTTTGTCCCACTCCAATCTTATTGTAGGCCCATTATTGTATTTTTTTTCTAATTTGCAGTGGTGAAATGTTCATGGAATGTCCATGGGATACAGACAGCTGTTTAATATTCTATCTTAGCACAGAAATCAAGAACTATTAATAAAATGCGCTATCACCATTTGAGCATAATCAGGACAATCAAACACATTTTCATCCTTGACACTTTACATCAACAAATGGAGGAATAGATCAAACAACACCCCCCAAACTCAAATATTATTTTTTGCTAATTTTTCAGTTGTTTCTTCAATTCAACTGTTTATTTCCTCTCTAACTTATCCTCATGTCTGTAGTTTTCCGATCTTGCTTTCTTTTCATCGAGTTCATTTTAATCTGAGTGAATTTTCAAGCTTGCTTAATTTTAGAACTCTCTCTTTCTTTCTCTTTGCTCTTTATCGCTAAACAAATCCATTTCTTATTGCTTTTGTCAAAACTATTTCCCTTTTATGCCTGCCTGTTTTCTCTGAAGAAGTAGCACAGCAACAGGTGCCATGTGTCTCCTTCTGCATTTCCTTTGTCACTTATCTTCTTTTTGTCTCCCCTGGCTTCCCACTTATCTCAGGCCTTGCAGTGTCTATCCAGAAGTTCTCTGATGTAAACAACACCTGGACTTGATGATCCCAGCTGAAGGATGATTGCATGAAACATGGATTTATTGGGTAGATTTGCCCTTAGAGGTTTAATGAAAAATGAAACACTTCCCCAGGCTCTGACTATAGCATTGTTCTTGAGTTTTATTTTTGTCAGCATTTGCTTCAGGAAGGAAGTCTGCAGGGGCCAGCCTGGATAGCAAGAGAAGGGGCCACAGACAGAGATAGAGGCCTTTGTTTTAGCATTAGTGCATCCTGGCCCCTGTGGTGACCCATCCTGTTTATGCAAAAGGTGATATGACCATGCACTAATTGGCCTCAGCAGACTAACATGCATACACACATCTCCTGTCCACCATTCTCTGTTCAGCTGTCTCTCTCTGTTCTCTCTCTCTCTCTCTCTCTCTCTCTCTCTCTCTCTCACACACACACACACTCACTCTCTCTCTTTCTTTCTGTCTCTCACTCCTGCAGAGTGATGTTGTCAAGGTTGTTTGGCTTTTCCAGAAACACTTGTTTGGTTTTGCTAGGTTATTTTCATTGTATGCTTACTTTGCCCTGCTGTGAGTGTTTAGGTGCTTGTGGGTTGCTTGTGCTCTGTGGGTTTCCTTGTTTCGCTCCAAACTGAAACGGACTTTGGTTAAACTCCCACATCCACTATCCCGTATTAACATATCAATGGAAAATGAATTGGTTTGGAGGAAATGAACACACTGTGGAACATTTAGGACATTAAGGCATGACTTTACAGGGAATGAAACATCATACTGTAAATCTTTTGATTACCCCATTCAATGTTATCATAGCACATAGGGACCATAAAAGTCTGAGCCTTCTTGGGGACAGTGACTCATCTGAAATGTAGGACAAGCCTAACTAACTACATTGTTTGGGCATTACCCTTGGAAATGCCATTGAAGGAGACTAACATTGACTTCACCAAAGCTGATGATTTACGTAACAAAATCTTGTGGATGGCAATGTCTTTATAGTAATAAAACAAGCTTTTGAAATGGCAAAACAAAGAGTTTCATTTACTGACAGGAAAGCAGGTCAAAATATACAATGTTGCCTAGTGTTCTGAGAGTAGTTTAACATCCACTTCAATTGGTGGAGCCCTGCAGAAGGGCACACATGTCTCTTAAGTAGCTGCTCCTTAGATCTATGTAGGTCAATGCTATTCAAGGAACTGTTTCTTTAAACTAGCTGAAGAGCATGAAAATGAGTCACTGGGTGCAAGCTCAATGGTGTTAGACAAACAATCTACTGTATAGTACAGTATTAGACTAACAGTCAACATTTTAAGTATACCTACAGGACAGCTAAAATATTATGTTAAAATATACAGAACATAGCCAGAATCCAGACATCTTGTTCTGGATGAAGCAGCAAATTACCCAGCACCCAGTTTTGAGTGACCATTTCATTAATACAAGTTTTTGTATATTTGGCACAATGGTGCAGTAGGTAGTTCTGGACCCCTACATCTCTGAAGTATGTTCCTCATTTCCCATCATTGTCTGTGTAGATATGTGCATGCTCTCCATGTTCACAGTGGGTTTCCTTTGGGAACTCCAGTTTCCTCCCTCCTCTTAACACAAGACAGTTAGATTGGCTATTCCAAACTGCCCCTAGGAGTTAGTGTGAATGTGTTTGGGAGTGTGTGATGCTTTGTGATGGATTGGTGCTTTGTCATAAATGTTTTCCAGTCATGAACTTAATATTTGCAGGCCACCTTGACCCTGTTCGGGATAAAGAGGTGACAGCTGTATAAGATGAATGAATGAACTTCCATAACCTGCAATTAAGTCCAAACTTACATTCCTTATTTTGATATCTTTTTATTAGGTTTTATGGTGTGGAATAATTTGCTTTTTACATAAAAAGAGTCAGTGTTGTTCCACTCAATGTTAATGGCTTCAAACAGTTGACGAGTAGTTGAAAAATGTTTCTGGGGTATTTTGTGTTTAATGTGAACCATATATTCTCTATACACTCAAATCTGGATTCTTACCAGGCCAAAACATAAGCCTGGTGGACTTTCTGTCAAGCCACTTCTTGGTGGTCTTTGCAGTGTGAGCAGGAGCACTGTCTTATTCAAAATTACCATGTGATTGTTCCTCTTTAGAACACAACTTTTTAGTTGTGGGCAGGCCTTTCTGCAAAGCATTATACCACGCAAATCAAATCACGACCTATCAATCCTCACAACTCTGCTGAACCACTCTGAATCAAATTTTAAATATTCTGCCAGAATCTTCATTCTGCCTTACAGATGTTTATCTGAAACAGCAATGGCTTTTTAACACAACTTCTAAACATAAAACAACATATTAGACACATTAGAAAGCCTTCTGGTTCTTGTTCTTCTCAAAAGAGTCTTGTTTCCTGAGGCCTTGAATTCTGGTGACAGGTTTTAAAGGATTTTTTAATGTGTTTGAGAACTGTACATTTCAGTAGGTGATCATCTCTGCTTGGATAGACTTTGGGCCTTTTACGTCCTTTTTCCTAGCAATATCACTTGTTGTTTCTCTTAATAGTTGATAGTGAAATAGGGATTTGCTGTGCCTTTAGAGTCTTGTATGTTCCAGAATAACTGCAATTGGCCTGACAAAGAGGTGGTATGAGGTTTCTGACAGCAACCCATGCATGATACTTGCCTTTTTGGAACTGATTTTCTCAATTACTTACATTGGGACTCACAAATAACAGCTTCAGGGGTGCTTGAAAGTTTGTGAACCCTTTAGAATTTTCTATATTTCTGCATAAATATGACCTAAAACATCATCAGATTTTCACAAGTCCAAAAAGTAGATAAAGAGAACCCAGTTATACTAATGAGACAAAAACATAATACTTGGACATTTATTTATTGAGGAAAATGATCCAATATTACATATTAGTGAGAGGCAAAAGTATGTGAACCTCTAGGATTAGCAGTTAATTTGAAGGTGAAATTAGAGTCAGGTGTTTTCAATCAATTAAGTATAACTGGCAAATTAAGTATAACTGGCAAAATAACAGCTTCAGGGCTGCTTGAAAGTTTGTGAACCCTTTAGAATAGCTGCACACCGGCTTGGAGGAATTTTATCCCATTCGTCCTTACGGAACAGCTTCAGCTCTGGGATGTTGGTGGGTTTCCTCACATTAACTGCTCACTTCAGCTCCATCCACAACATTTCGATTGGATTAAGGTCAGGACTTTGACTTGATCATTCCAAAACTTAACTTTATTCTTCTTTAACCATTCTTTGGTAGAATGACTTGTGTGCTTAGGGTCGTTGTCTTTTTGCATGACCCACCTTCCCTTGAGATTCAGTTCATGGACAGATGTCCTGACATTTTCCTTTAGAATTCTCTGATATAATTCAGAATTCATTGTTCCAAATCCTGGCCCAGATGCAGCCAAACAGGCCCAAACCATGATACTACCACCACCATGTTTCACAGATGGGATAAGGTTCTTATGCTGGAATGCAGTGTTTTCCTTTTTCCAAACATGGTGTTTTTCTTTCACACCAGAAAGTTATATTTTGGTCTCATCCATCCACAAAACATTCTTCCAATAGCCTTCTAGCAAACTGCAGACAAGCAGCAACGCTCTTTTTGGAGAGCAGTGGCTTTCTCCTTGCAGCCTTGCCATGTATACCATTGTTGTTCAGTGTTCTTCTGATGGTGGACTCATGAACATTAACATTAGCCAATGTGAGAGAGGCCTTCAGTTATCAAGCTATTACACACCTTGCTCTTGGAGTGATCTTTGTTGGTCGACCACTCCTGGGGAGAGTAACAATGGTCTCCTCCATTTGTACACAATCTGTCTGACTGTGGATTGGTGGAGTCCAAACTCTTTAGAGATGGTTTTGTAACCTTTTCCAGCCTGGTGAGCATCAACAACTCTTTTTCTGAGGTCCTCAGACATCTCCTTTGTTCGTGCCATGATACACTTCCACAAACATGAGTTGTGAAGAGCAGACTTTGATAGATCTCTGTTCTTTAAACAAAACTCACACCTGATTGTCATCTCTTTGATTGAAAACACCTGACTCTAATTTCTTCAAATGAACTGCTAATCCTAGAAGTTCAAATACTTTTGCCACTTACTAATATGTAATCTTGGGTAATTTCAGTACATAAATGACCAAGTATAATATTTTTGTCTCATTTGTTTAACTGGGTTCTCTTTATCTACTTTTATTACTTGTGAAAATCTGATGATGTTTTAGGTCATATTTATGCTGAAATATAGAAAATTCGACAGGGTTCACAAACTTGCAAGCACCACTGTATCTACCTGTAGATCTTTACCCTTGGTTTTAATAACTTTATTTATAAAAGAAAGAAGATATTTTGAACACACAGACATATGTTTGAGTTTTATATCAAGCGTTTAAAAGAAGTTTCAAATGCAGGTAAACAATAAAAAAATTCTTTGTTTAAAAGAAGACTTCAAGTGAATTTTCCTGTTTCCAGTACCTCACCTCTAATAGTTCACTGCAGTACTGACATGTAGATGTAATTTTGTGTTCAATGATTTGTTTTCAGCACGATTAAAAGCTTAATACTTTGCAGTTTTTGTTTTGGCCCATTTTTTCACCCAGGAGTATAGTGTCCGTTTCAAATTACCGATGTACTGATAGTGTTCACAAGAGGATTACCATAAATTGTGAAATAGGTTAGAAAGTCTATGAGCCTTCCCTTACTGCCACAACAGACACACATGCTCAGTGACAACCTCATGAATCATTCACATTGCATGTTTATTGCAACAGAAAGAACACTATGTTCTGAAACCAAGCATGAATCCAGACAATTTGCAGAGATTTGCACCATTTGCAGAATCTAAATTCGCCCTTTGTCACTGTTCTTATGAGCCCTGCTTTGACACAGGTTTTGTATACATGTGCATGTTTATGAGGTGACCAAGTTCATGTGAGTGTGTGTGGGAGGGCAGTTACTATAAGTTGCAGAACACTTCAGTGCCACACAGCAATTTGCTCACCTCAAAATACACACACATACAAAATACCTCCAGATAAATACTTTGCTCTCACTCTGTGTCCCATACTGCCCATTGTGGAGGAAACAAGGACAAACAGTTGGGAGTAAACCGAGAGAGAGAGAGAGAGAGAGAGGGAGAGGGAGAGAGGGAGATTAGTTGGTTCTATAATGAAAGTCTATAGGAGGGAAACCAACTTTGCTTGTAAACAGTTCCTTTTATTCAAAGCACAGCAAACCAATCGTTCAGTTATGTAATTTTCAAATCATTTCAATACAAATATGGTGTTGTTACCATAAACAACAAAATCAGTGGTGTCACTCATAATACCCACTTTTCCCCCTTCCTTATTTGCTACCAATTTGCTTTCCAATTTGCTTCCCAATTACTCCATCCAATTACCAAGTCTCTCAACATCTCAAGTCTCAACCAAGAAAGAAAGGCTGTAAACCAGTAAGTGTCTCGATACTGTAGGCTGCCAACCACTTCTTTTCACCCGTGGGCAGCAGACTTCTACAGGGGAACTGTAGAATGAGTCTGCATGGTGGTCTATACGACACTCCCCTTATCACTTCACCGGCCTTGCCAGTGTCTTGATTTGTTGATAGGAGTCAGATGGTTAAATCCATCTTTCACTCCTCTTTCTTGCACATGGCCAGTTGTCTACTTGAGCGCACTTATCCATTATAGAGGCAAAACCAGGACTTGAATGTGGGTATCTTCCATGGTGGGTTAGCGTGTTAAACTAAGCCACTATTTGGATGCCTGATCTGATTTAGTAATTAGTACCTCACTGATATAATACAAAAACACCAGCTGCATTCACCCAGATAGCAGATAGTCCTGGGTCAGCTATGGCTCAGTTATGGCAATTGCAAGTATATTGTGGGCCAAATTTAGCCAAGCTGTTGCCACCCATAATAGTTCATCACAGCATTCAGACTGCATGTGGACTACATGTAATCTATCATAAACAAAGTCTATGCAAAATTTGCATTTCATGCCAATTGTGGCCTGTCAGGTGTGTCCAACCCATCACTGTCATTCCATGATAGTATGTGGGCTGAGGGAAAATGCAAGTGGGTACCAGAAATGTACCATCACTTGCTATCCCCTCTAATACTGGTTTAACACCATTTGTCATTCTTAACATGACAAAATTCTCAAGCTGGTTTGTTATTTTTTATATTATTGTTTTTATTATTATTATTATATTATTTTTTACATTGTTGTTTTTTATATTTTTTTATATATGTATGTGTATGTGTGTGTGTGTGTGTGTGTGTGTGTGTGTGTGTGTGTGTGTGTGTCTAAGCCTAAGCACTTCATTTTGAATCTTTGAAATAGTCACACATGGTGGTCTTTATTTATCCCTCTCTCCAGTTGAACTCTAATCAGTCATAAGACTCATGGCATGGCAGGGCACTATAGATCATGTGCAGTGAGGCTTCCTTGAGGAAATGTTAAGCATGAAGGGCAGAAGCAAATGGCAATTCCAGAAGAGACTATTTCATTAACTCGTTTCGCAGTTATTACGTTATATAACAGACTTAACGTCAATCACTAGTTAGGAAAGGACAAGAGGCAGGTTGAAATGAACTTCAGATGGATGGAGGTATAATTTGGATTGGGAACGTTCACGAGTTGAACCCTTGATTGAAAGGAACTCAGCTGTGCATGGAGATTAGTGTGATCATTTACAAGATAGTCGACTTTTCCAGTAAACAGGCTTGAGTCAAGAGGCAGATGATGAACTAGATAGCTGCAGCATTTCAGTCTGTTGTATTTCCCAGAAATATTTTGAATGATGTTGTCATTTTTCTATTAAAGTCTCCCTGAACTTTATGGACTGTGTGTCTAATGTGTTAAGGCTTTAGATGAATTCATTTAAAAGCTTAGACTGGTCATAAAGGCCTAGCATAATACATTTTATTTAGTTATTTTCCCAATTGCTAACAAGAATTTTCCAGTTCTGAATTCTCTTTTTGTTTTTTGCACAATAGTCTGCATTTCACACTCAAAATGCACTGCAACTACCAAAACACAGTAAAGATGCCAAAAATAAACTCATTCTATCAAAACACCAGTGCTTTTTCATGTAACCTATTAATATATGGATCCCGTTACAATCGTCTACAACACTAACAACCATATACATGTTATGGATCCACTATATCATATCAGACCATAATAGAAAAATTGTTGGCTTCATGGTTTGTTTAGTGTTGCTTTCAATGTATTGCTCTTAGGTTGATATATTGCTTAAACATCGATAGTTTTTGGGTCAAGACAAAACACAATTGCACAGCAGATGGACACACCTTCACTGCATAGAAAAGAAAAATAAATCCAATAAATTTGTCATAAATTCCTAGTCTACCCCTTCCACATAATTTGGCCACATGTTCTTATTTAAAGAACATCGAATGTCTATCTTGCTAAACATCATACATAAAACCTTTTGCAATGTCTGATTCACCCCTGGTAATCTACATCTGAGAGGGCATTCTCTATGTATTCTATGTTTGTCTCTATAGTCACTATAAAGTATTAGGCAATATGCTTGATGTTCAGTTAACTATTTATGTTTCAGAAATCAGTTATATTTAAAGTCACTTATAACTGATGCAATCTTACAATGTACAATCTAAGCAATTGTGGGTTAAGGACATTGTTAAAGATCAGAACCAGGACAGCTTGGCAGTGCTGGTGCTTGAACCATCAACCCTATGGTCCACAGCCCAGTACCTGAACCTCCACAGACCCCATAATAACTGCACAAATTTTAGGAATTGTGTTCACTGAATGCATTTTGTGCTAAGACAAAGTCAAATCCTGTGGTTTATGGTTTGATCTTACAGAGTGCTAGTGTGCTGATGGTGTGAACAGTTTTGAAAAAGTGAATTCAGAATTGAAAAACCTTTCTTAGGAATTCTAAACTCTAACTGTATGTCTGCCTGCGAGTGTAATTTGCCCCCACAGTGAAGAGGATAGTTAGAGAGGCCCAAACTTCTCTAAGGATCACTGGTGGAGATTTGCAGAAGATTGTAGCATTTTGGGGTCTCCATATCTACAATTAGACACCACCTCCATGCCAAAAAACTATTTGGAAGGCGTACCAGAAGAAAGCCTTTTCTTTCATCTAACCACAAAATGTAAGCACCTGGAGATTTCTATATATAGGAGTGGTTTAAAATTGCTTGCATTGTATTCTCCAAACCCACCAAGAATTATAGGAGAATCCTCAGTACTGTTATGCTGGCAAAGGTTGAATACTATATGCAATATCAATAATTGTGACGTGTTAAAAACGTCGTTGATTTCTATATAGTTTCTTAAGGAAAATTGACTTAAATTAAAAGTTATCTTATTCTTGCTATGTGCAATTAAGCTAATTAGCCGCAATCATAGTTACTAAGAGTGCTAATAATTCTGGAGATGACTGTATTTTGTGCAGGTGTACTGAAGATGGGTGCTTATCATGGATTCATTATATGCTGCTTTAATTTTAAGTGAAAATGGCTTGTCAGTTTGGTGTGTGGGTGTGGGTGTGTTTTACTCTTCAGTCTATTTGCTTGCTATATGACTCATGGTCATAAGACATGGCCTTGTCTGATACGAACACACTCGGAGCGAAATCAAACAAACTGCGGCCAATTCACACGGAGTTACAGGACTGGCCTTTGACCTACTGGATGGTGGCTTAGGTAGTGGGCTTGCATGCCAGTAATGTGTCTGAGACGGTGATCCTAGTGCACTAAGTAGTGTTTTCAAAGTGTGGACTCAGGAACAGTTACGGGCTTGCACCTTTGAAGTCTCTAATCTCTCGTGGAACTCATGGGAGTTCAGCGCTTGGAGATGTGTGCGCATAGTGGTGGGGAAAGACAGCTGGACCAATGCCACATACTGACCTCAGTTCACCTGCCACAGAAAAGCAGACAAAGTGGATGTGTGACAAGAGATTTAGGTGTCAGCTACAAACTGAAATATTTACAATTATAGGGTGTCACACGTGGAAATGAAATTAAAGCTAAAACAAATACGAAAGGTTTATATTTAAAGAAAAGGAACACATGCCCTACTTTTCTTTAAAGTGTGTTAATTGGGTGGGGTAACTTTTCAACTGTGAATAAATAGCTTTATTGAAAACAGGTATGTGTGTGTGTGGTTGGCTGGTCATGTTGGGGTGTGGGGTCAAGTTTGTGAGGACCAAATGTCCAAATAAGGATACAAAGTTCTGACATTTTTTTATTTTGGAAAATGGCCTTTTTTCCAAAACAGCAAATAGATTTACGTTTTTACGTATAGAGTAAATTAGATACAGTAATATGATGTCAGTGGAAAGTCCCCACAATAATAGAAAGGCAAACCTTTGTGTGTGTGAGTATGTGCGTGGGTGCGTTTGTGTGCATGTGTGTGTGTGTGTGTGTGTGTGTGTGTGTATTTTTCTGTATTTCTGAGAAGAGGACCAATATACTCTCAACACCAAGTAGGGATGTGATTGCGTGTCCGTACAAAGAAAATTACATTTTTCGCAAATACTATAGCTTTCATTTGAACATATAAAAGAGCAAAATGATTTGCTTTATTGCTTTATGTCACTTGGGCTGTGGTTATAGCTACTACTGTAGCTAATAATACTATTATTTAGCTACAGTTATTAACTATTATTTAAAAACTATTACTTAGCTACAGTAATGCACAATCAATGGAAGGGCCTTTCAAATATAGAAATACAAACGTGTATGAATATTTTCATTCAAATAACCTTTACTCTTGATCTTCCTTTGGGTTCAGATGATGCATGAGCGTCTCTGATGTCATACTGCCTGCAGCGTCATGACTGTGCATGCTTACTCATAACTCGCTTACCGCTCAAATCAGCTAATATGTCCGCTGACCTTTTCTGTTGTTTGACATGTGTGCATAAATGTATGTTATCCTCAAACACACCTCATTACGAGAGTCTGAGAGTCCAGGTGATACTAGGAGGCAGCCACATTTTATTAAGAGTAATGATGTTGCATTTTTATTTAACTTTTACTTTTAAGTTGTGTCTAACTCTTGTTTCCACAGTCTATAAAAGTAACATTTAAAGGAATCTGGAGACCCTGAACAAAGTGCCAGTCCATAACACACCACCCCAAACATCATGTTACAAGGCAAACCTGGGATAGGAAGCAAGGCCCTCAGGAATTGACATTTCCTGCTGCTGGCTCTTACCACTGAGCCACTAGAGTTACTGACTAACATACAGTACCAGTCAAAAGTTTGGACACACCAATGGAAAATAATATAGTTCTCTTTTGTATAATCATTTTCACTTAAAGACTAACGTTAAAATAACATAAGTGTACATAAATATTTCCATTTCTTACATAAATATAAGTAGTCAAGTTTTTCCTTGCAAAATGTTTCCTACGCAACGGTTTTTATTGCAAAAAAAAAACAAAAAAAAAATGTATTAGGTCAACATACCAATTTTATGGTAACAAAAAAAAGTGTGCTCCAGACTGCAAAATGTGGCAGGTTTTAGAAGTACTTTATATTCTCCTCAAAACCTTCTTTCTTAGTCTTAACACCTGAGATTATAATTGTGTCAGGATGAATACCATAAGTGGATACCAAGGGAGCTATTTGGAAGAAATCTTTCATTTTACTTAACAATAATGTGGCAAAAAGTTGAACTAAGCAAAGAGAGAAAATGAGCAAATAGCAAAAGTTCTAAAAGTAATCAACACTATAATTAAATCGACTCTTATAAAGATCACGGCAGGAAAGAAAGACCATGCTGCCTTTCTTGGTCATACCTTACAGCCTGTTAGAGTCATTAGCCTAATAAATTGCCTTTTAACAGCAGCACCACAGATTACAGCCGAAATAAATGCTTTACATTACAGTTGCCAAAAATACCTTGAGACAACAAAGTAATACAATTCAACTATTTGTTGTTACCACTCATAGATATGTAACATTGTATCATTTTCATTTATAATAAATGACCAAGTATAATATTTTTGTCTTTTAAAAGCTAGTTTTATGAATGAATGAATGAATGAATTGACTTTATTGCAACGAATTATAACTCATATGTATTGCTTTCATTCCCTGTCATATTCTATTTTATACTTTCTCTTAATTATACATTTGTACACTATTGTAACTCTTATTTCCTTTGTTTTAATTTCATGTTCTAGTGCTTTTATTTTTTATTATTTAAAGCACTTTAATCTCACAAAATGTATGAAATGCCTTGTCATTTGTTTAATTGTTTTCTTTACCTACTTTTTTGACTTGTGTGAAGTTTTAAGACATATTTATGAAGCAATATAAAAAAACTCTAAAAGGTTCACAAACTTTCAAGCACCACTACACATCTCAACATCAAATAGTTGCCTCAAAGCATTTTTTTTCAACTGTAATATGAACAAAATAAGGAAACTTATGCATTAAAAGCATAACTGTCCAGACTTTTGGAACTGGTACCACTAGTAACTGGTATCAATAACTAGTACATAGTCATAATAATTGTGTGTTCTGTTTGTATTCATACAGCACAAGAAAAAAAGTTTTTCACTACTTTGGGCCAAAATGCTCAATAATATATTATTATTGTTTTACCATTTAGTGAGTTCCAGTCAGTAGTACCATCTTTCTGTTCAGCCTAGAGACAGATTGTTTAGCTTATTAATAATATGACCACGGATTAGCTATCTGAGCAGAAATTTAGAGACAGTGTCCACCATTCTTGATAGTGAGATGCTGCTCAGTTCATTTTTAAACATTTACATTACATTTACAGCATTTAGCAGACACCCTTACCCAGAGCAACTTACAAGTTATACAATCTTACAATCCAAGCAAGGACCCAACAGTGGCAGCAAGGCAGAGATGGGATTTGAACCCTAGACCTTCTGGTCCATAGTCCAGTACTCTAACCGCTAGGCCAAAGAGTTCTTCCAAAATGGCAACATTCTGTTGAAAGCATGTTTGCAACACAATATGAGGTATCACCTCTTACTACTGTTTGTAATAACCACTTCTTTGCATGATGGAAAGCTAAGAAAATTTCTATTGTTTTGTTACAAACATGAACACTCCATCCTTTCTGATGTTTGTCTCTGATGGCTTCTCAAAGTACTTTAGATGAAGCATGAACCAGGCTTAAAAAAGAAGCATTGGTGCTTAAATGACACAAGCTAGCAAGCTTCGAGTGTTAAGTTGCTGTAGTGATTAATACAAGCGTATTTGATGCTTTCTTTAAATGTACCAACCTGTTTTGTAGCGTGTTAATAACTTGCTTTTTAGCTTTTTAGGTCTAGCTTCTCATATGATTAGCACTCAAGTTTATGATAACCAGACACCTATATTTTGTGCTTTTCGAACCTGTTAGCAACCTATTAAGGTTTAGCTAACATAAGACAACTCTGCTTGTAAAGTAGGCTGGCTTTAGCAGACAGTTTTCCTTTTTAAGTTACAGTGGTGCTTGAAAGTTTGTGAACCCTTTAGAATGTTCTATATTCCTGCATAAATATGACCTAAAACATCAACAGTTTTTCACACAAGCCCTAAAAGTAGATAAAGGGAACTCAGTTAAACAAATGAGACAAAAACATTATATTGGTCATTTACTGATTGAGGAAAATGATCTAATACTACATATCAGTGAGTGGCAAAAGTATGTGAACCTCTAGGATTAACAGTTAATTTGAAGGGGAAATTAGAGTCAGATGGGATGGGATGTCAATGGGATGTCAATCAGGTGCGAGTGGGCACCCTGTTTTATTTAAAGAACAAGGATCTATCAAAGTCTGCTCTTCACAACACATGTTTGTGGAAGTGTATCATGGCACGAACAAAGGAGATTTCTGAGCTCATCAGGCTGCAAAAGGTTACAAAACCATCTCTAAAGAGTTTGGACTCCACCAATCCACTGTCAGACAGATTGTGTACAAATGGAGGAGACCATTGTTACTCTCCCCAGGAGTGGTCGACCAACAAAAATCACTCCAAGAGCAAGGCATGTAATAGATATCAAGGTTACAAGGACCCCAGGGTAACTTCGAAGCAACTGAAGGCCTCTCTCACATTGGCTAATGTTAATGTTCATGACTCCACCATCAGAAGAACACTGAACAACAATGGTGTGCATGGCAGGGTTACAAAGAAAAAGCCACTGCTCTCCAAAAAGAACATTGCTGCTCATGTGCAGTTTGCTAAAGATCAGGCGGACAAGCCAGAAGGCTATTGGAAGAATGTTTTGTAGACGGATGAAACCAAAATAGAAATTTTTGGTTTAAAAGAAAAGTATTATGTTTGGAGAAAGGAAAACACTGCCTTCCAGCATAAGAACCTTATCCCATCTGTGAAACATGGTGGTGGTAGTATCATGGTTTGGGCCTGTTTTGCTGCATCTGGGCCAGGACGGCTTGCCATCATTGATGGAACAATGAATTCTGAATTATATCAGAGAATTCTAAAGGAAAATGTCAGGACATCTGTCCATGAACTGAATCTCAAGAGGTTCTGAATCTCCACCTCGGTCATGCAGCAAAACAACGACCCTAAGCACACAAGTGGTTCTACCAAAAATTGGTTAAAGAAGAACAAAATTAATGTTTTGGAATGGCCAAGTCAAAGTCCTGACCTTAATCTAATAGAAATGTTGTGGAAGGACCTGAAGCGAGCAGTTAATGTGAGGAAACCCACCAACATCCCAGAGTTGAAGCCTTTTTTTACGGAGGAATGAGCTAAAATTCCTCCAAGCTGGTGTGCAGGACTGATCAACAGTTACAGGAAATGTTTAGTTGCAGTTATTGGTGCACAGGGGGGTCACACCAGATACTGAAAGAAAAGGTTCACATACTTTTGCCCCTCACTAATATATAATACTGGATGATTTTCCTCAATAAATAAATTACCAATATAATATTTTTGTCTCATTTGTTTAACTGGGTTCTCTTTATCTACTTTTAGGACTTGTGTGAAAATTTGATGATGTTTTAGATCATATTTAAGCAGAAATATAGAAAATTCTAAAGGGTTCACAAGCTTTCAAGCACCACTGTATATAAACAATTCTGCATAAATGACAGTGTATCATGTAGCTTACTTCAGTTTTTTTTTTATGTTTTTTTTGTTTTTGGATTTTCTTGCTTTTGTTACAATATTTACATTAAAGCCAACCTTTCCTATACTGGAGTTAAAGGGGCAGGGGCTCATAAACATGTGATTTATGCTGTACAAGAGAAAAGTAGCCATATATAGCTGAACACTACACATACTAATGTTAAATTTAGTCTTTACGATACAGCCATGATGCATTGAATTACAAAGTCATTTCCAGTGTATAGGAATTCTTATTTGGGATTCATATAAATTTTCAATGTTCATTTTATTATTTCTTCTAGTTTTGCATTATTTATTTTATTATTCTCCATGTGAATATAAAATGATTTCACTTAGTACAACATATAGTACCTTCACATACCCCCATTTAAGAATCTCTTATGTAAATGAAGTTTATAACCATGGGTGATTCTAATTCATGAGGCACTGCCACAGTCACTACCCCATCTAAATGTTTGCCTGTTAGACCTGTATTATGATTTATCAGATTTATGATAATGATTTTTATCAGACTTATCAGTTCATGTGGGATGTAAAAACCAAATATCACTGTAATTAAGCTTTGTGTTGGGGTGGGAAATGTGATGCAGTGTCGTCTGCGGTTGTGATGTTTGCTATGAAGGTGTATTAGGACATGGAACATGATAACTTAGAACAAAGCATTTCTCAGAAGTCACACCAAAAATTGTCATATTTGCTCTCAGAAGCTCATCTGGATAGTCTATCTGCATGTTTTGCACCCACACTAATGTGTCAATTCTGCATTTTAGTCAGCTGCATTCCCCCAACTCCATGGGGAACTTTGATGTGCAACACATTGGCAGTTATATTCTTAGAAGTTCGCAATTTACTAAAAGCAAAGAAAGTTATGCATTGTTTTTCTAACGCTTCAATGAAGACCAGATTCTCAGTTTGCCTCTATCATATCGCAACCTGTAACGGAAACCTTGAGAGCATTTGGCTATATGATTAATATTTTTATTATTCTGTCTCATATTCTGTTTAGAAATTATGCAGATTGATTTGGGTTTTTCATCTTTTGCATTAGCCTAAATATAATTTATTATACTTCAACTCAACCTTGGTTGACTAGTTCTGATTATTTTGATTATTATGTGTTAGGGTCAAATTTCATTACACAGTGAGTTTCTCAGCACTTCGATGACTTCTGAGTCTTAGTCTGGAAATAGCTTTCATTCAGTCAGTATTCAAAATGTAACTTCATCTTTTTGGGCTTAGAATCTCTTAACACATACCACCTACCTACATAGTTGGAGACTAAGTACTACAGTAAGTGGAGTGAGTCAGAGTCTATTTTCCAAGATCAGTGTCCAACATCTTCAAAGACATGCTACAAAATCTAGAGTTACGCTTTCTTAGAAGAGTAAGTGCAGTTGTAGGAACAAAGATGAAACTCCATATTATTAATCAATGGTTTTGTTTGTAATATCTGGGTCTCCACAGATCTCTGGCTATGTATTGTATATAATTAATTTTGGACTCACCAGTAGGTCAGTGCAAGACATTAGTGCCACTGACTTAAACCACTTTTGGACATAATGGTCAACATC
The DNA here is from genome assembly GCA_025084515.1 of Ancistrus triradiatus. Lineage (NCBI taxonomy): Eukaryota > Metazoa > Chordata > Actinopteri > Siluriformes > Loricariidae > Ancistrus > Ancistrus triradiatus. Next base: position 168,725 of record JAJAGP010000557.1, on the reverse strand, counting down.
TGAAATTTAGTAGCTTTTAAATTTCAAATTTACCTATTTTAAATGGTAAGAAAAGCAAGTGATGTATCAGTTTAGTTAACATTGTTTCGTGATTTATTTATACACATTGTTGCATGGGGAATTTTCTAACCGAAAGTGTGTGTGTCTGTGTTTGTGTGTGCCCCAGTATGTGTGACTGTTTGTGCATTTGTCTGTTATTGTAACACTCCAGCACACAAGTGTGTCTGTCTGTGTCGCTGAGAATTTCCCTGAACGAGACTATGACAGTATGAGGAAGTCTTGAGGTCACACGCCAGGCATTGCATGTGAACCGGGCCTCCTCCTGTAGTTCCTGCTTCAGGCTTCATTCACTTTGGAGGAAATGAGCTTGCTTTTCCAATCTGATCTCAGAACCTACTGATACATTGTACTGTCTTCTAAATGAGTAGTATTTACATGGAACAGTTGGCTGATTTGACAGAACCCCTCATAATCGGATGCATTTCTGTACTGTTGTCTGAGCGATGGTAAGAACGGGCTATGACTCACATTAATACCAAATGCACATTGGTATTCCCCACTGGATGTCTGTTTTAAGTAAAAGTGATAAAGCAAAAAAGTTATGTCCAATAATCCAACAGCTTTAGTTATAGCACCCATATAGACTAACTTGACAAGTGTAGTTAGTAAAGTAGTTAAAGATTCAAGTCATTAAATAATGTGTCTTTCAGAGTGCGTTTCAGTCTTGATGGACATTGGTATATAGTACAAGGACTGTATACTGTACTGTATACGCATACTATAAACAATGAAATTGTATTTATTTCCTGTTTGGTTTGATTCTTGCTGCTTTGTGGTCTAGCTGCTTTTGTTGTTACTATTGATTTAGTTGTAAGGTTTATGTTTACTCTAAAGTTAAATTTCACTACTTTACCCTCACAATCACATTTCCCAGTATTGCTAAAACCTGTCAATGTCTCATTATACTATTTAATAAGTGGCCTTGCTGCTGTTTGCTTATTTGTTTTATTTAACATTGTATCCGATATTCGCGAAACCGGAGTAAACCCACAGAGACACGGGAGGATATGCAAACTCCACACAGGCGGAGTCCGGGGTCAGGAAGTCAGGATCGAACCGGCGATCTTAGAGCTGTGAGGCAACTGGCTTAGTGAGGTTTAGAATAAATACAACAGGATTGGTGGATAATCGCCTAATCACTTGTACTGTATAGTATTTTTGAGCTTCCTCAGCATCTCTATCTCAACCTCTCTGCAAAAAGACTTGGTTACAACAAGACAAGGAAGTCTACCTTGGTTGTATAAAGACCAGGGAGTCAACCTGTCAGTGTCCGCTGTGGAGAAAGTGCAATGAGGAAGGACAGTTCTGCACTTAACTCATACTTGTCTTTCATTTTTTTACTAACTCCTACAATCACTGATGAGTTTCTGGAGGATCCCTCTTCTTACTACTTCTCTTTACAGATGTCACTCCTTCTGTAGACATGACCTCACCCAGCTTGTCTGTCCACCTAGGTTTGCTGCTGTGGAACTGCTTGTAGCTGGAGGTGTCTGGATCTGTCAGTCAGCTGTACAGAAATCTGATTTCACCAATGTCTATTTTTCTAGCCTATCCCTATCCCTGAAGCACTTCACAGAGCCTAGGAAAGCACAGTGTCTTCACTGCTTACCCTTCTGTCTGCTGCATTTGACAGTTTGAATCTTCTGATTCTCTTTTTCACTCTTAGGGGACGTGGATTTGCCTGGTCTCCTTATACATACAAGATCAATCCTACCAAGTAGCATGACGAAGTTCATTTAATCACTTCATAGGATTACTACAGGGGTTCCTCAGGGATCAGTTCTTGGTCCACTACTGTTCTCCCTAAATCACTAAATCACTAATCACTAAATTACTGAGTTCAGTGATGAGATCCCATGGCTTCTTATATCACAGCTATGAAGATGATACTCAACTTTAGACACCTTTCTGATATCTCTGACTGGATGGCAACACACCATCTGAAGCTCAATCTAGTCAAGACTGAACTGATCTACCTCCTGGCAAAGAATTCCCCAACACCGGAGCTCTTGACGGTGTCACTGTCATGGTGAGATTTTCTTGACAACAATCTCAGTTTTTCTGCAAAAAATCAGAAGTATTAACCAAGGAACCTTTTTGTTCACCAAGGAAGCTGCTCATATCCTCATACAGCATCTCTTCATTTCCAGGTTTGATTTCTGCAATGTTTTTCTTGTTGATCTGTCTTCTTGCTCTATTGCTCCACTACAGAGCATTCAAATGCAAAATGTTGCAGTCAAAGTTTCTATCAAAGTTTTCTCATGTCACTCCTTTACTGAGATAATTCCACTGACTTCCTGTTGCAGACAGGATCAAATTTAAAACTCTTGTCCTGGCTTTTCAGGCCTCATAATGTTCAGAACTACACACCTGCATGCCAACTCGGGGTGCCTGGTACATCCTTCTCTGAGATCAAGCCATGCCCTCAAGGCTAGATCTCAGTGTTTCAGTGTTCTGGCTCCCTATTGGTTGAATGAGCTTCCCACACCAGACAGAATGATCCAATATCTCTCTTGCTTCCATAGTCTGAGGACCGCCCTCTTCAAATGATACCTAGGATAAATCCTCTTCTCTTGTCTGCACTTTTGTTGCAAATGCCCTTAAGCTCTTAGTATTTGTTATTATATGTGACCTTCATCAGTCTTTGAATAGCATTAGTTTCTGGTCTTACTAGTAATGAATACTTGAAGATCATCAAGTACTTGCATAGCACCGTCAACTGTTTGCACATTTTATAATTTGCGATGGGTAAGAGCAGAATGATTATTAGAAAATGTATGAAATAGAATAGGGTAAAATGAGTAAAAAAGAAAATATATTATTAGAAAGAAAGAATAAGGACAGCTTATAAACAGCTTAAGCCAAATGGAAAGAATCTCACTGTAAACACACTGATTGGATATTAACACTGGACATGAGATGAAATATTGTTAGATTCAAGTGCAAACTATTAACCAGTGAGCTCCGCTACTATATACATACTGAGGGTGGCACGGTGGCTCAGTGGGTAGCACCGTCATCTCACAGCAAGAAGGTCCTGGGTTTCATCCAAAGTTGGAGCAGTCTGGGTCCTTTCTGTGTGGAGTCTGCATGTCAGGTTTCCTCCACAGTCCAAAGACATGCATTATGTTAATTGATTATGCTAAATTGACCAGATTCAAGTATATATGTCTAGCTTTGAAATAACCTTGTGTATTGATATAACATAGTGTCTATTGTTTAAATGGCCACTGATTCTGCTAGAAATGTTACATAAACCAAACAAACAAATTATATACATACTGTATACATATATGAGAGTGATATTTGCAGAATGTGGACTTGACAACCAAAGCCTAGAAGCCTACGGCTGGTAAAACAACAATATTACAACAATAATAACTGCGTGTCACCTAATTCTGCATCATGTTATTGTGTCAGTAATCCCATTTTACATGTCTTTTCATGTATATGAAATTTACATTTTCAATGTGAAATTTTGGGGAATGCGTTTTTCTGTCTCAGCCAGTCTGGGTCCTTCGACAATGTATTCTCAAAAAGCTTGAAGAAAAGCCAATTCTAGAATACAGATAAAGACAGCATCACAACCTAGAATAGACAATGACAGTGTGACAACTTGATTCACTCAATTACATAAATAAATGGCTCAGTCACACTCGGAACAGGGAATGATGACTGACCCACATGTAAGTAAGATTTATTACATGACACGGTGAATACACAGACAAGACATGGTGTGGACAGAAACAGACTAACAGGCTAAGCAGATGCAAACAAACAGAGGCTAACAGACTACGGTATTATAAACACAGATGCTAACATGCATGGCTAACACAACAGAAGTCAGGACACAGTACAAGAAACAGAAAGAGACAAATCATAACACAGGAGCAACAGGAGCCAGGAACAGGAACAAACCGACAGAGTGATTGAGACAAGACCTGACAAAGAGGTGAAGTGGAAGGAGGGTTTCATGAAGTAACTACTGGGCTGTTTCCGGTGCCCATCGTCCTGAAAGGCTCTGACTTGACACATGCTTCTGAAATACTTTATCATTGTCTAATGCTGCTTTTCAGACATGTCATGTGTTTACTCAACTGCACATTCACACACAGTTCTGTAGAACAAGTTACTGTACGTTATGGTGTGCACCACGCAATACACCATATTTGCATTGGCACAGAACAACAAATGAGCACAACAAGGCTAATACGCACTTATTAACAAGCATGCATTTATTAAATGCACTGTGATTTGCATATTGTGCAGGAATATGTACAGTCACAGTTGCGAGTGACCAATTCTCTGCTTTCAAGAATGTTCAAAATTACAAGAATGCCCAGTATATGTGATTTCAACACAGTTTGGGTGATAGATGGAAAAATAGGGCTGCAAGATATTGTACCAGACAATAACAGGTCTGGATTATGATAAGCATGATAAAAAGAGATGTGCCTCAAAAACTTTCACCATGGAGAGGCACAGGGAGGAAATTACATTGTCTTCTCCACTTTGTTGTTTCCTTGTGGCATTGTTCCAGACCAGAGCAGGAAGATATGGGAAACAGCCAGTTGGCTGACTGACAAGCAGAAAACTGGCAATTTTTTATGGTTTGGGGTTAGGTTTACAGGGATTTGGACTAGACAGCCCATTTTTGAGCTCTGTTTCTTCATGTCTGGTGGGAACTGTTGACCAGATATTTAAATGTTGAGTCTCACTCACTGAAACACCTGTGTGTAAGAATATAGAAACAATAAAGTTAGACTATGCTGTGGTGGGTTTGGAATACAACTGTAAGTAAACACGTTATTATCAATTACACCTACTTTTAAGAGAAGGTAACTGCAAATCTTTATCAAGTTTATGCTTATGCAAGTGTATCCTACAGAAGGCAGTGAATAAATGGTAGGTTGCTTTCTCATAATTAATTTGGGTGTTTAATTGAGAGGCTATGATTATATGGATTAAAGGAGCTGTATTGTACAGCTCCTTAATTTATGATGGGGACACATTCCATTAAATCCTTCCTAAGTTGAATGTATCTTGAACTCAGGGTGCTGCTGCTCAGCTGGCTGCTGCCCGGATGCCCAGCATATGCAGGACAGTATCATACTGCGCAGTGGTTCTCATTGTCTTTCTTTTGGTTGACTGTTATCACTAACCAACTTAAGACTCATGATTTACACTAAGAATACAGTACTGTAGATGTAAAAATAAAGAAACACGAAAAACACAGCAGAGATCTGCACTGAGCAAGAACTATTGTTAGAGTGACTTGCGACCTTATGTTCTCAACAAGTTTAAGCAAGTGTGCCAAGTACTGAACAACAACTTTTTCTCATCAATATGCATTGAGAACCAAATTCGACGAGTTTCCGAGGTGGGCGAGAGCCGAGGTACCACTGTATATGAATGAGTGAGAGCAATGAAAATTCAGAATAGTTTTTACATATCTAAAAAGCATCTGTCTCAGTTTACTCGTGTTTAAAGAATAACCAGGTGAGTGTGGTGCAAAGTAGAATACACCTTTAATAGAGGTCATGTGATACTTCATTGCTTATGAAAGCACCAGATTTAAGTTTTCATTATTTTAGGTGTCCCTGGCATAGGGCTAATGCACGTTTTTGATTTCTTTAAATGATAAAGTTAATTAATCATTACATACTAAATCCTTAATTCAATACATTTAAATGTTTTTATTTAAATGGCTTTCAGACTTGTCACATAGAGTGGTGCTTGGAAAGTTTGTGTAAACCCTTTAGAATTTTCTATATTTCTGCATAAATATGACATAAAAACATCATCAGATTTTCACACAAGTCCTAAAAGTAGATAACGAGAACCCGTTTATGCAAAATCAGACAAATATATTATACTTGGTCATTTATTTATTGAAGAAAATGATCCAATATTACATATTAGTGAGTGCCAAAAAGTATGTGAACCTCTAGGATTAGCAGTTAATTTGAAGGTGAAATTAGAGTCAGGCGTTTTCAATCAATGGGATGTCAGTCAGGTGTGAGTGGCACCCTGTTTTATTTAAAGAATATTTTCTGAGGACCTCAGAAAAAAAGTTGTTGATGCTCATCAGGCTGGAAAAAAGTTACAAAACCATCCCTAAAGTGTTTGGACTCCACCAATCCACTGTCAGACAGATTGTGTACAAAATGGAGAAAAAATTCAAGACCATTGTTACCCTCACCAGGAGTGGTCGACCAACAAAGATCACTCCAAGATCAAGGCGTATAGTAGTTGATGAGGCCACAAAGGACCCCAGTGTAACTTCTAAGCAAACTGAAGTCCTCTCACACATTGGCTAATGTTAATGTTCATGAGTCCCACCATCAGAAAAACACTGAACAACAATGGTGTGCATAGCAGGGTTGCAAGGAGAAAGCCACTGCTCTACAAAAAGAACGTTGCTGCTGGTCTGCAGTTTGCTAAAGATCATGTGGACGAGCCAGAAGGCTATTGGAGGAATGTTTTTGTGGATGGATGAGACCAAAATAGAACTTTTTTGGTTTAAAAGAAAAGTATTATGTTTGGAAAAATGAAAACTCTGCATTCCAGCATAAGAACCTTATCCCATCTGTGAAACATGATGGTGATAGTATCATGGTTTGGGCCTGTTTTGCTGCATCTGGGCCAGGACGGCTTGCCATCATTGATGGAACAATGAATTCTGAATTCTATCAGAGAATTCTAAAGGAAAATATCAGGACATCTGTCCATGAACTGAATCTCAAGAGAAGGTGGGTCATGCAGAAGTTGGGTCACACCAGATACTGAAAACATACTTTTGCCACTCACTAATGTATAATATTAGATCATTTTCCTCAATAAATAAATGACCAAGTAGAATATTGTTGTCTCATTTGTTTAACTACTTTTAGGACTTGTGTGAAAATCTGATGATGTTTTAGGTCATATTTTTATGCAGAAATATAGAAAATTCTAAAGGGTTCACAAACACAAGCACCACTGTAGCAATTACGATATGCTTTCACTGAAGAGAATGTTTGGTAGAGCGGCCTGTACTGTATCATAGGTATCATGGGTATCATAAGTAAGCCACGGGGTAACGGTAGAAGGGAACTATTTTACCTCACGGAAGGGTGATAATAAAATTGCTTTTTCTGTCCTTTTTATCTTAAAATCCAACATTAAATGGTGATAACGAAACTGTGGTATAATCGCAATAATACACCCGATGTCGTGCTTTAACGTGAGATATTGGCACGGGTGTGTAGACCTACGACAATCGCTCACAATATCTCACGTTAAAACACTCCCTCTCGTGTATTATTGCTTAATTACCTATGGGCATGAGCGTGTGTATGTATGCACTTTTTGTGCATTACTTGTGTTTACATAAACATGCTTCTCTGAATGTTTGTTCATGTATGTTCTTTCTCCATCTGTGTGTGAGAGACTGAATATAAAGAAGCAGTGAGGAATTCTTCCGCTGGATGACTGCAATGTGTTGACAGTTAGATGTTACATCATAACCACCCAGGGTGCCTATATGCTACATGTTTAAACTGGCAGTGTGGTTCTCTCTCTCTCTCTCTCTCTCTCTCATAGCCCTACAGGCAAGTTCCAAAATGTAACTCATTCAAATGAGAGGTGTTTCATCAATGGAAATTTCCTTTAAGGACGTTTTTGTCAAGCCAGAGCAGGTTTGGGAATTTTTTCATAGAAAGGGAAATGATGGATGTGGATATGAGGTTTTATTGACCTCATATATCGTTTCATTAATTAGGCTACTTTTTTTAATGGACACGCAAAGGTTCATGGGAATAGGAGTAGTGCAATACAGGCAATGAGAATGATTCATGATTAAAAATTTACTGTGGTGCTTGAAAGTTTGTGAACCCTTTAGAATTTTCTATATTTCTGCATAAATATGACTTAAAACGTCATCCGATTTTCACACACATCCTAAAAATACATAAAGAGAACCAAATTAAACAGATGAGTCAAAAGTGCTATACTTGACAATGTTATAAAAATAAAATATATTTTAAAAAATATGAACAAGAGTAATTTAAATGTCTGTTATATTTATTAGGTACACCTCTTCAAATCATTAATACAAATCACATGGCAGCAACTCAACATTTAGGCATGTAGACATGGTCAAGTCTACCTACTGAAGTATCATACTGAGCATCAGAATGGGGAGGAAAGGTGATTTAATTTACTTTGCATGTGCCATGGTTGTTGGTGCTAGACAGGCTGTTCTGAGTATTTTAGAAAATGCTGATCTACTGGATTTTCACCTACAGCCATCTCTAGGGCTTACAAAGAATGGTCAGAATAATAAAAACTATCCAGTGGGTGAAAATGCCTTGTTGATGCCAGAGGTCAGAGGAGAATGGCCAGACTGGTTTGAGCTGATAGAATGGAAACAGTAACTCAAATAACCACTCATTACAAGGTATGCAGAAGAGCATCTCTGAAGGCACAACACATTGAAATTTGAAGCAGATGGGCTATAGCAGCAGAAGACCACACCACATGTCACTCCTGTCAGCTAAGGACAGGTAACTAAGCCCACAATTTGGACTGCTCACCCAAACTGGACAATAGAAGATTGGAAAAAACATTTTCTGGTCTGATGAGTCTTAATTTCTCCTGGTATATTCGGGTGGTAGGATCAGAATTTGGTGTAAACAACAAGAAAGCATGAATCCATGTCGGGTAATGGAGTGGTGGATATTTTCATGGCACACTTTAATACCAGTTGAGCATTTCTTAAATGCCACAAATGCCTACCTGACCATGTCCATCTTTTTATGACCACAGCGTACCCATCATCTGATTGCTGCTTCCTGCAACATAACATGTGATGTCACAAAGCTCAAATCATATCCAACTGGTTTCCTGAACATGATAAGTAGTTCACTGTACTCAAATGGCCTCCACAGTCACCAGATCTCAATCCAATAGATCACCTTTGTGATATGGTAGAACGGGAGATTCACATCATGGATGTGCAGCCGACAAATCTGTGAAGCTTTCATGCAAATATGGACCAAAATCTCTGAGGAATGATTCCAACACCTTGATGGACCTATGCCACAAAGATTTAAGGCAGTTCTGAAGACAAAAGTGGGTTATATACAAAAGTGGGACATAAAGTGGCCGGTGCGTATATATAGTAAGTATTATGATACACTAATGCTATTGTTTTACATGATATCATCTGAGCTGTTACAGAACCCAAAATAAAGAGCTTAAAGGAAATAAAATGCATCTGTTGTCTTGTCTTGAATACTATTTTGGTAGACGCTGGAAGATTTTCTTTAAATGGCAAATACATCCTAAATGACAGGGATAAGCTTGTAAAATCCTCCATGGTTGTTATTATTTCACAACCTACTTTATGAAACTGTCACATCTAATGAACCCAAGTAAACATGGACCAGGTCTTACTAAGGTGACCAAGCAACCAGACCCAGTACTGGCACTATAACAGGTGGTATCCAAGACTTGAGGTGTGTCTTGCAGTGTGTTACAGGAACAGACTTATCCAACAGGACTCAGCAATGTCTCATCTGCCCTAGTAGATTTGACCTCTCTTGATACACGGTAGGTCCTAAATATAGTGCTCTATTAAGGCCAAAGGCTATTTTCTTCTACCAACCCATGGTGTAGAATGGAGGACATGTTTGAGAATGCCTGATAGGCAAGCAGATACTTCACACAAGTTTTAACAGCATAACAGATATTACCAGACTTAACATAGATCACTGCTATGTGAACGCTGAAACTGGGGTGAGGCCTCTGTATTTGTGTGTGTGTGTGTGTGTGTGTGTGTGTGTGTGTGTGGGCGGGCTGTACTTCATAAACTATGGCTGTGTTTATTCCTTTATGGCATCTCAGCTGACTGTTGCTGGATTTCAGCTGTCATCACCCCTCCACCAACTCTTTCTCTCTCTCTCTCTCTCTCTCTCTCTCTCTCACACACACACACACACACACACACACACACACACACACACACACACACACACACACAAAACCACCCCCACCCCCACCTGGAATAGTGTTGTGTGTGTTAAAGATTGATGGAGCCAACTGTCATTAAGGCTATCTGAGTCACACCTCTGTATTGAGTGCCGTAGAACTGCTGCAGATATCTTGCGCAATGACCTTTCACTTGACAGACCATCAGCTGATAACTGAAGCACAATCTAGCTCTACCATAAGAACAACTCATAGAAATAAAACAATATTACAGTTATACAGACTAAGAAACTCTTTGTGTTGGTCACAGCTGTTCCTTTAAGCACCTGATAGTGTGTATGTGTCTGTTTAAGGTCTCATGACTGATTGTATAGTGTGTTTATTCTTCTGATGTTTGGACCGTTACATTCATCATCACATCTCATTCAGGGTGAAAACCAATTGTTTTGTCATTATAGAAAGTTTTTTTCCTGAAGACTTCAGCAGAAACATAATTAACTAAAGTTAGAGAGGTGAAGATCAGAAGGTACTGATGCTGGATCTGGTGCTGATTTCCTATATACTAGGTGCTGATTCGTGTGTAAGGAACTGCTCCATGCTTTCACTGGCATAAGAACCAAACCGCTGCAAAAATGTATTTGGTCAGTCACTGATTGTGCCAGTTCTCCTACTTAGAAAGATGAGAGAGGTCTGTAATTTTCTTCATAGGTACACTTCAACTACGAGAGACAAAATGAGAAAAAAAAAATCCAGGAAATCACATTGTAGGATTTAAAAAAAAAATTAATTGTAAATCATGGTGGAAAATAAGTATTTGGTCAATAATAAAAGTTCAATACAATACTTTGTAACCTAACCTTTGTTGGCAATGACAGAGGTCAAATGTTTCCTGTATGCGGTTCCGGTATTTTGGCCCATACCTCCATGCAGATCTCCTCTAGAGCAGTGATGTTTTTTGGCAACATGGACTTTCAACTCCCTCCACAAATGTTCTATGGGGTTGAGGTCTGGAGACTGGCTAGGCCATAGATCAGAAATGTAGAATAAATGAACACTATATATTTTTGTTAATAATTGCATTCATGTTGTATACGCTAACGCAACTGATGCCTTTGCTAGTTTTAATGAACGCCTTTGCTTTAGTGGTCTAATATGTACTTTTGGTAGGTTATACGATTATAAGTGGCTAGCCAAAACATATAGCTATAAGCTATCATTACTTGCCTGCAGCGTGGCTGACCTTCTATTAAATGTTTACGGATGTCCTTCACTCTATGTGAAAATTTGAAAGAAACTTACTTTGACTGAAAGTGTTAGCCATTCAAGCTTTTGGAAAGATGTTGGGGCATTATGGGAAATGTAGTGCCTGTAGTGAATTTACGCACTGTGTAGTGGGACGTCATCACAAAAGTGGGAGAGATGAGGTAAGTGGGTCTAATGGAGGGTCTATTGATGCCACTCCTGGTCTTCAGAACCCTCAAAGCTTTAGTTGCATCAGCAGGGTAGCTCTTTCATGTATCTGTGATTTACAGTCTTATTTTTCAGTCTTGTTTATTGATACTTTGTTGGAAAACTTTGTTTCCGGGAAGTCAACTTTTTCAATTCTGGAAAGAAGCTGATTCAGATGCTGGCTGAGAACCTGCTGTTTTGCCACGGCCAATTGTGGGTTCAAGATTATAGAATGTCTTTGGAACCAGTACTTGCACCAAGTCAGTGAAAAGAGCTATCAGTGAAGCTTATAAAGAACTGGTCTGCATTTTGACTGGTTTAAGACAGAAACCATTACAGAATCTGATGTAAGCGTTTACTAGTACCTGATCTAAAATAGATACAACCATTCAAGTATTTTAAATATATTTTCAAACGAATTCAAATCCTTCGGCATCTATACAAAGCACATGTACAGAATGAATAAATGATAAAGCTTTGTAATAGGTGTGTAGCTGCTTTAAACACAGTTTTGTTAACGTTAGCTTTTGCAGTATAATTTTCAACACCTCGCTAAATGCTGCCCATGTGGAACCACTAGTTGGCGATTCCAGACTCATTTGCTTGCTTTAGCTTCAGCTGAAGTGATACTAAACCTTTTGCTGACTAAGAACTGACTCTTTTGCAGGAAAAGTTAAAGTATGGCTTATATATTTTACTCAAGTACATGTCAATCAATCAATGTACTTAAAGCAAAAAAGTAAATGTATTTTTTAAAAGCCTTTCTGACAAATTTTTTCATGATGTCTTTTATTGAGGGTAAGAGGTTCACATCCATGACACATAATGGTTTGTGCTGCAACTTTATGAATCATCTACAAAAATCATACAAATATGATCATCTTTATCCAACCACAGCAAGAACAGAATGAACATAAATACTTTGGATTTTTTTATAAATGCTGCTAAATTGCTCATAACTAGACATAGCAATATTCATTAGTCTAATATTTCATGATATTTAACCCAAACAATAGTTATAATTGACTCTGAAACCCTGTCACTGCATTTTAGTCAAACAAACTGTCTTGACGCTGTCGCTTTCCAGGGATTCCATGGTTACATCTGTCTGCCTTCTTATTTCCACCTGATCACTTGATAGCGGTCCCCTCGCCCTCCTTTTCCAATGTTAAACATCCAGTAAGATTCTGATTTGAGCTTCATTAGGTGCCTGACTGGGATTGCCTAATAAAAAAGAAAAATACATAGATAGATAAATAAATAGATAGAGAAGTAACAAGCCTGTTCTGAAAATGTAGTGGGCAAAATGCACAGATGTTACTTTTAAAATGTAGTAAGTAAAAGTTAAAAGTTAAAAGTATTAGATCAGAAAAATAATCAATTAAAGTACATATACTTGCAAATGCTTATGTACAGTTACAATGTACTTGTACTGCGTGACTTATCACTTCTGCTAGTGAAAAAGTGCTATATGATATACTATATAGATACATGAGAGAAAGCATGATAATGGAGAGCAAAGGCAGGTGAGGAGCTTTATTCAGTCCTGAAAGCGAACATGAATTTCCACACTTTTCATCTCCTGACAGCCTTCTCATTTGATCAGAACAGCCTGGCTGAACTTTACCATAGCAGACAACCACCGTATCGTTCACCAAGACCACAGTGAGGCATCCATTGCTGGATAGGCCCTACCTGATTGTCACAGAAGGGATGAAATAAGCATTCTGGTTTGTCAGGTCAGTGTGGCAGGAAGAAATGCATTCTGGGATCTGTGGTCACTGGCGAGGGGGGCCCTGAATGAGAGATGAAGGGAGTGGCCCCTTGCTGTGGTTACGACTTGCTCGTCATTGCTGCAGACACACTGGCAAGGCAACCAGCACTTTCTCTCCGGTCTAGTGTTCAAATACTGGTGTAGGCTGTCATTCCTAGAACCTGAAAGACTTTTTATATTGTTGTTGCTTCCCATTTTGTAGGTCACTTTGAGTTTTTATTTAGATTTGAGGGCAGCCATAACAAAATCCCTAGCTGCTTTTCTTAGCCATCAACGTTTTGATTAGAGTGTGTGTTGGTGATAGGGAGAGTAAATGTAAGTCTCTGTGCTCAGTTCCTCATGGTGTGTCCTGGAGTTTAATAATAATCTTTCTGGTCAAAACAGAGAACAATCGTATGTTTTCTTCATGGATATACAAGTGTTTCCCACTTAGCCAATCAAGGAAGTCGGCATTATAACACAACCTAACCTAACATAACCTGCAATTCAATACTGCTGTCCATCATGTGCTTAAGTTTTAAAGCAACCTTAGGATTAAGGCATAATATCAAGCAGTAATAAAAGTTCAGAAATTAGGGGCTGGTTAGAGTAATAGATTATGAATATGTGCCTTAGTTTAAGCTAAATTACCTCTAAAACTTGTTTAGACAGTAAGACAGCTGGCTCTGTGATTGTGTGTATTAATAGCCACTGAATATTGTCATTGCATATGTCCTTGGCTGTGCTTTGACTAACATCACATAAATACAACTATATAATAACTGACTGGTATACAATATATTTTTTAATGACAGGAAATTTTGTCCTGAAATCTACTAATTTTTCTTGAAAATTCGCCTTTCAGATGATGTTGGTTTCCACCTTTGTTGCTCTTTTCCTAACCATTTGATCACCTTATCATTCTGTTTTTTCAAACCTTCCTTGTCTACATTCATTTGTAAGCCAGACCGAGGTCTGCTGCTGGCTGAAACATGAGAAGGATGAGAAAAATGAGCTCCTGTCTGTCAAACAAGTGACCAGTCTTGTTTCTTCCAAACAATGTAGGCGGTTCTTACCTCAATCTCAGCTAGCTTACTGAAAGCCCTTACAGCCAAGTTTAACACTGTGATCCTAAACCTATGGTTAAATCTAGAACTGCTAAAGAGGGATTTTATAAGACCAGTCCTTGAAAAGTGGGATAACACGACAAAATTAGAGACTGCTTAAAATGTCAGGCTAGACATGGGAGAATGAACCATATATGTACTGAGTGATTTGGAAAATGATTACCTTTTTTCTTTCTTCTTATATACTGCACATTTGCAGTCTATATTCTAAAATACTACATGACCTACATTTTTAAAAAGCCTTGTTATATAAAGTACTCTGATCATCCCTCATCAAGGCTGGGGGGAGCATCAGGGGACTTCTGGTTTATTTGTTCCTACAGAACGTATGGATTGTGTTCCATGACAATGAAGGCTTGTGCAGTCATATTAAAGAGCCAAACGAGACAGTGCATGCCTAGTGTACCACTGCCTGACTACATTCAGCCCATATTTGATTAATGATCCTGCACTGACTAATAATGTTGCACTGTGGTTGACTAGTGGTTGAGACCAACGCATCCATCATGTGGTTGAGATCTACCAAACTCTATTGTCAGAGACCAGCAACCAGAAGTCCTTCACAAATAAACACTCTGGCAGTGATTAATAGTAGTTTTAGGAAACATAAAGTCACCCACTCTCTCCCTCCTGCCCTCTTTCACACACACTTGTGAAGAAATGTAAACATAAACACTCGCTTCATTGTTCTCGCTCAGTGTTCCATGTTAGCAGGAACAATAGTGGAGTTCTGGTGATCAGCAAAAACTCTTGCTCTGGCTTCCCTGCTTGAAATGACATAAGCAGGTGGAATGATGGGCTATCACATTCCCTTACTCTTCTTTCCTGGACTAGGCCTCTCCCTGCATATTGTTTTTGTTTCCAGGGACAACCTGTAATAGTGAAGCTTTATGTATCATATGCACACTCACCTCTGACTGAATTTAAGTAATGACACTGTCATATCTCCTCTGTCATCCATGATGTCACTCCACCAGGTGTGAGTGTGTACAAATGTGACTGTTGATGTTTCAAACCTCATGCTCACTGTCTTGAGCTATAGAACTATATTTGAACTATAGACTCCTTGGAATACTGTTCTGCCTTCCACTGAGCTTGTCCATAGCTAGTTGGCAGACAATGAATAGACATACCAGATTCCCATCTGTTCCACGGTGGAAGCAAAATAAGCTTTTATGTAGTTTCCTCACCCAGTTCTGTCTTCAGTCCTCACATTAGCCCTGTTCAAGACACTGTTGCAAACCAAATGCACTTGGAGTGTAGCTTGTAGTGGATTTTTTACTCCACCCCAACAAGCTCAAGATGCAGCACTCAGCTGCCAGAACATTCTCAGTGAATTGAACAAAATGGGTAATTATCTGAGATGCATACCAAAACACATCTGTCAGTCCCCTCTTGTTCTACTTTTTCAGTCTTTCCTTTGACTAATGCATGGCCTCCATTTGAAGGTTATGCAAGGTGGAGCCATGAGAACAGGTAGGCTGTGCAAACAATTTACTCAGATGGATCAAAATTGCCTCAGAACTGACCTATATCCTTGATATCCTGTATAAGCCCTTGATCATGAGCAGCTTCAGTCTAACTGGACCTCTTATTCTCAGTGTGCTCATACATAATATGATTTACATATCCTGTATTATTATATTTGTATGGATTAATGATAAATGTACTTCAATTCCAGTACAGGATTCCTAAGATTTGCCAAGGAGAATTTTCTTGCCAGTTGTCTTTTGGTTGCTTGTTAGAGGACTAGATTTGGATTTCTGAAAATTTGACTTGTAACCATAACTATTGTCTAGAGGGGTGGCATGGTGGTGCAGTGGTTCACAGCGCCGAGATCCCCGGTTCGATTCTGACTTTGGGCTCCGTCTGTGTGGAGTCTGCATGTTCTCCTTGTGTCTGAGTGGGTTTCCTCTGGGTACTCCGGTTTCCTCCCACAAACCAAAGACATGCGTGTTAGGTTAATTAGTGTTTCTAAAGTGCCCTTAGTGTGTGAATGTGTGTATGAGTGTGTGAGTGCATGTGCCCTACGATGGTTGGAAAAAGACCTGGTGACCTACTCCGTAAAAACCATCATTGTGAAACTCTGTGGATCAGTATAAGACTGGTCTATGGAGTATCTAAGGGTCGGACGTGACTAAATGGATATGAATAAATTGTCTAGAACTATATAACTATCTGAATTTTGGTAGAAGTTTAAGCTAAGGTCTAATCCAACCTTTCTAGATTAGTCTTCACTAATATTTAAAAGGGGTAAAAAGAGAAATAGGGTCTCTTTTATTTTAGTATGTTATGTTTTAGCCTGTCCATTATGACCTTAAATCTAGAATTCAATTCAGGGTGTCAACTGTTTACATTGGGTATAACCCTCAAAACAAGATGGGGAAAAATCAAACGGCTATGAATGTTATGAACACAACAAAAGCAAAAAGTTTGGCACTTGCTGAACACGTGTGCATCACTTAAAAACACCTTTGCCTCGCGATCACTGGTTCGGATTCCACCTGTGTGGAGTTTGCATGTTCTCCCCATGTCTACATGGGTTTCCTCCAGGTACTCTGCTTTCCTTTTAAAACCAAAGACATGTATTAGGTCAACTGGCATCTCCAAGTAAAGTCAAGTCAGATGTATTTATATAGTGCTTTTTACAATGGAGCATTGTCTCAAAGCAACTTTACAATTTTAGATTATCTCCTAATATCTACGTCCAATCCCAAACTGAGCAAGCCTAGGGAAACAGTGGAAAGGAAAAACCCCCTAAGTGTTATGAGTAAGAAACCTTGGGAGGACCAAGTGTGTGTGTAGGTGGTTTGCTTATTAATTATTTCCATTATCCATTTACTTTTACTGTAGCTTTATTTTAAATAGCTTTTATAAATAGTGCATTGCATCTGTAACGATATTAATATATCTCCTATATGTTTCATTCTAATGTCTTCTACAATAATAGTGTTCCTTTTGGGTTGCTCTGGGATCAGTGCCATACCCTTCTCATAGTATCCATGCCAACATCCATGCCTACCAGGGTAACCATGATGAGAAGTTGGTAGTGCATGAGCGCTTTAAGGTTGTGACATAATCATGTGTACTTGTTCTTCTCCTGTCTGAACACAGCAGTGATTTGTCCTGCTCACACACATTACTAATATACAGTTACCTGAGCAGCACTTCCTCTGCAGTAATCCTCTCTTATTTTCTGTTTCTGTCCCTCACTTTTTCCACATTAATGTGTTTGCACATGAGGATATTAAGAAAACAATGGCAGGAAAGAGAGTGTGGAGACGAAGGCCAAGGAGAGTGAGGTGCACTGTCACCAGCTGCTGCCTGGAACCCACGTGTGTGCGTGTCTCGGTGCATGTTTGTGCGTATGCTTATGTAAAACTGTGTAAGGTCAAGATTAAACCATTTAGCAGACACCCTTATCCAGAGCGACTTACAGTTGGTACAATCTTACAATCCAAGCAATTGTGGGTTAAGGGTCTTGCTCAAGGACCCAACAGGGATTTGAAGGGAGTCCAGTACCTTACCCGCTAGTCTACTTTTTTGTTTTATGTTTATGAAACGTACTTTTATCTTTATGAAACGTACTTATGTCATACCAAAAGAAATGTCTAGTGTTTCAGTTGAACCTCATGATGCAGTTGAACCTGGTCTGAAGACCTTAAGTCTATCCTCAGTCGCTGGTCTGGGGCATACACCCAAAGCACACCAATCTCATGCTGCACTCAGACTCAAATGGTCATCTTTATTCCTTTTGTTTTCACCCATCCGACCATCACATTTGCTCTTATTTCCCCCAACAGCATCTAGCATTGATGCATATCATAGTCTTTTAGATGGGCAAAGTGGGACATGCCTATTGTATTAATTTATTTCCTTTTGTCTTTGTATCTGAGGTTTCCTATGGAGACAGCTGGGAAACAATCAGAGAAACTGCATAGCCACATTGGCCCACTCACTCTCTCCTGTTCTCCATCAGTAATTTTTCACTTTCTCTCACTATAAAACACTTACGACATTCTTTGTGGAGATGCACATACACACATTCATGGTAAATTGCAGAGAAGTGGTAATGGGTAAGAAAATGGGAAAATTATGAAACTTGGAACAGACATGGCTAGTGCATATGGGCAGGTGAATTTTCAACCTCTTCAAAGAATAGTTCCAAATCATATATTTTTCTACTTACAGACTGTTTAAGTGTTATTTATTTTAAATTAGAAATTTGTGAAATTTGTGTACTGTATGTATAAGCCACTTAAAGTAACATTTCAGCATTTGACAGAATAGACAATACAGGGGTAGAGTGTCTTACTGCCCTGCTGTGCCTCACAGGTTTCTGCAGGCCAGTGGGGCAGAATGAAGTCCACCTCAAAAGCACCTGACACTATCACACACATTTCACATGTATTATCACTTCTGCATTTGGCAATCAGCAACTGTATCAAACTGTGTAAGATTTATTTTGCTGATCTCTGTTAAGCAACTTTTAGCCATCCTCTGTCATTACTGAGTTTAACAAAGCTCGCATTTATAGACTGGAGAAACTAAAACACTGTGTTGTTAAGTGACGCAGTTAAAAGCTACCATGAAAATATCTATATCATTTGAAACTAAAGGCTAAGTCCTATACATTTAAACAACATATAATAAGAACTGCCATATGCAGCCTTTTTTTAAAATAGTGGTTATACGTAGTCCCCGATTTACGATGGGGATACGTTTCAGCAAATCCATCGTAAGTTGAATTTATTGTAAATCGAGGAGTTTAATATATAATGTATATGTAATAGCATAACATTCTTTCCACACTTAATACTGTACACGACCATGACTTTTCCTCACTACTTTTCCCAGTGCTCATCAGTCCTGACTCCCTATGTCACGTACGGCAACATCCCAAATCGAGCACAGGAGAGTATCAAGAGCAAAACGTACCCTTAAACATGATTAAAAAACTTATATTAAACTAGTTAGGCAAAATCATTAACATAAAGAATATTATTGTATTGAATATCTAATGTAATTTATTGAATAATTTATTGTACCGTAATTTTCGGGCTATAAAGCGCACCGGGTTATAAGGCGCATTAAATGAAACAAAACTCTTAAGTTCCGTCGGAAGCTCAGTTTGGTCTTTACCTGGCGCAGGGCGTCTTCTTGCTTCCTCCACTTCCGTATCATTGATTCGTTAATGCTGAATTCTCTCGCAGCTGCTCTATGTCCATGTTGTACTGCATGACTGATAGCGCTGGGTTTGAAATCCGCTTCGAAAATTAATGAATGAATGCACGTACCCTAATGCTGAAGCACATACCGTATTACTCCGCGTTGCCGTAAGCTTCGTAACTTACCAAGACCGTGCTAAAACATTTTGACAGATTTATGAGCGCTGTGTACCATCTACAATCGGTTCTAGGTCATAAAGCATAACCAGAATTAATTCATACATTACACGCACCGCATTTTAAGGCGCATTTTTTAGAAAATTAAAGGATTTTAAGTGCGCCTTATGGTCCGAAAAATACGGTGAGTGAAAAACAATTACTGCGCAACCACGGCTTTTCCTCACTACATTTCTCAGCGCTCATCACTGCCACCAAGTGACTCCCTGTATCACGCACTGCCGACTTCCTCATCAGAATGTCGGTGAGTACCCTTTTGACTGCGCACCGCTTGCCTTTTCAAAATTCAAAATTCAGTATACAGTTTCTGATGAATGTGCATTTATGTGTATCGTAAACTCGTAAGCTGTGCCATTGTACTGTATAACGGAGCGTACCTATACTTTGTGATGTTAAATAACATTGTATGATTTAATAACCTTTGTTTACTTTGTAAGCCTGTACAAAGAAGCTAATGTAATACACAGAGATTTGTATAGACTAGCCAATATGACCTATATGATTCAAGGTTTGGCTTACTTTCACCAAATGTATGGTTTTCTATTGAAGATTATAGTTTTAAGTAGACCTGCAGACTGTGTTGCTCAGGCACTTGTAAATTATGCCTAACAATCTGGTAAATGTGTAGCATTTAAGTAGCCTTCCAGTTTCCACCCATTTCTCCTAGTGATGGTCACAGTACAGTCATTTATTGTCTATCACATATTCATTATTTCCAAAAAGAACTGGGTTGATAATATGGTTCAGGAGTCTGTGTCTGCCCAACTTATATTTTTGGTCAGGAGTCACTACTGCTTTGAAATTACATTTCTATCCCTTGTTGCTCTGTGCTTACTTTATCACTTTTTTAACACACTATAAAGCGATGACATTGAAGGTTTTAGTAAAACCAACCCAGACCTGCTGCAACACTATATAGGTCGCTTAAACATTTTTTACTGACATAATAATTACTGTTAGAATAGTTTTTACACAATTTAAACGATTAAAAATGACTTTTAAAATGAAAAATAATTCACATCCATTACAAATCTACAACTGGGGAATAGACACTCACTGATTATAATGGGTGCAAACAAAAATGCAGGCAAGTGGTGTGCTTTAGCTGTCTGTTTTAGAATTGCTGACAAGCTTAATTTGGATGACTTTTACATTTACGTGCATAATAAAATACTGTACAATTGTAGGAGCATGGATTGTAATTCAAAATAGTGGGTTGCAGTAAGTAAAAGATATTTGGTGGAGATCCCCAGATGGGGTTTTCTCCTTAAGTTAACAAAGTGCAGCTCTGCTTTTGACTCATTCTCTTATGCTATTCAATCATATACTTTCTATTTCTGTACTGAAAAACTGAATCAATGAAGGCCAAGGGGCAGCAGGAAAGAACTTCCTATTGAAAAAGTAGACTCCCACAGCCTACAAGAACACAGGATGAGTGCTCATCCTTTCACACATGCTTACTGTCCAGAGTGTGTGTGGTTTGTATTTCTTCACAATGCCTACTCAAGTCATGGTGACTGTCAGACTTCACCACACAGATTGTATCTGTACAGAACTATTGATTAAACATCTTTTGTGGTGTGGTAAGGCTGAATATTTCAGGGTATCTGTAACTGTGACTGAAGAAATGAAAAAGTAGGAAGATGAATAATAAAGAAAGACCATTCCCTCTGTTATGACAGTGCGTGAATGAAAACAGCCAAAGCCCACAAGACTCAAATCCGCTCACTATGTCTTTCTGAAACCCTGGCTTTCTTGTCTAAACTTGGTGTTCATTTGAAAATTTGATGACAAAGATACTTTGACAGCCAAACAGCTGGATGCACACCAAACTCTACAGGCCGCCTGGTGCAGCCCTCTATGACTGACAGGCCCCTTAAATGGCTGAGATTAAGTTTAAGCTGTTGAAGCTCAACCTGTAGATCCATAACTAAATCTTCATGGCCGCCTACTCAGAACACAGAGCTGTTAGCTAGCTTTGAACCTTCCGAATAAAAGCTCAGCTCCCCATTGGCAAGAAAAACAACAGCAACCTGTCAACTGCAGAATATAGAAACTGCTCCCCTCCCATGCCTGACACTGAAACACAACTGTCCTGCCACCAATGAAGACATTCATTTCATTTCACCTCTCCTAAGGGCATTGGAATTTTCTGAGTGCTGCTTCAGAAGTGTTTTTGAAAGGCTCAATTCGGGCCTCAAAGGTAAAGCACCCTGGAAAGAGCTCTCAAGGTTATCGTGTAAAGAAGGAAACAGAACTTTCCAGCACAGGCCCTTGCTGAGCACATTGAAAGATTCACAATGCCAGGAGTTTAGTTTTTGGAGAGGCCTGAGAAGGGAGAGGCCTGCCTCGGTTTCCAATAGAGGCATCTGCAGTCTAACGCTTGCGGCCTGCCTCCTCTCCATCTCGTCATTGACAGCCAACTGTTCGCAAAACAAGGACAAAACATGCATGAACTCCCCTGGCAGGCATTTTCCTTGCTCTGGCCCACTTGCATTTATCCCCTCTCCATTGTATTCTTAATTCACCATTCTTCAGCATTTTCTGCCACTGGCCTTCTGTCCTTCTCTCTCACCAATTTCTCTCTTGCTCTCTTATCTCCTCTTTCTTTCCGTCACTGTTTTTTCTCTCTCCCAGTCTGTGTGAGGGAATGAATCAAAAGTTGCACTCTAATGAACAGAATTCCAATAAAAGCGTCTTTACAAGGCAGTTGAATAGGAGTCTAGAATTACAGCCCTTGGGCCCCTGGCTCACACAACCTGTTCTTGTCCACAGCAGAACAGCGTGGACACACACACACACACACACACACACACACACACACACACACACACACACACACACACACACACACACACACACACACTATGTCTTTCTATCTTTGTGTGGACCTCCCTTTTACATAATAATTACTGTAGTTAATTAATGATACACCTACCCCTAATCCTAACCTTAACCTTAGTAACCTACAGCAAATCTTGACTCTTTTGTCTTTTGATAAGAAAGTTGCAGTGTCTGTCCAAAAAAAAAAAGTCCCCACAATGTAAAAAAGATCTTTCTATCCTTGTGAGGGCAGTTGATCCCCACAATGTAATATAAACAGGCAAGCACACACACACACACACACACACACACACACACACGCGCGCACTTGCCTTTTTATCATTGTTAGGACTTTCCATTGACATTTCATTGGTGTAGCTAATTATTTCTACAAACAGCCTAACCCTAATCTTAACTTCCTTGTGGGAACCAGCGAAATACCCTCACAATTTCAAAAATGTCAGATCTTTCTATCCTTGTGGGGACATTTGGTCCTCACAATGATATATAAACTTGACCCCTGGTGCACACACACACACACACACACACGTATGCATGCACACGCTTGACACTACACACACTTGCACATAGTAATAGTGCTCTGATTTGGTGTCCTATTAGGAAGAGCACATGGCTAGGGCAGAGAAGTCAGAACAGGCAGCTGGAGCTCTGAATTCAGTTCCATGAGCCCCACAGGACAGAAAAATGCCACCCAGGCTTACAATATAGCCTGTATTATTTTACTATTGTAGTTCACCAGTATTAAACCTTGTGTCAGGTGGTGATCAATGACAGGGCTAGAATGAATGCACAATAGGCAGTGTTGGTGCTGCTAATATTCAGTTATCGTTTCTGTATTTTGTACACTGTAAACATACGCATATGTTATTGCTCGGTCCTCTGAGATGGACTGTCCAGTGACTCTTGCCTTTCATCCAGGGTTTTATGGGATAAAATAAATGACAGCATGATGTGATTAGTGAATATGTATGAACATTTCACCGTAAGTACAAATTTAAGTTGACAGTGACTCTAATCCCAAAAAGTTCCTAATCATTACTGCTTAGGAAGGATCCTACTGTGGAAATGGGTCTAAACGTCATATGTTTCTGAAAAGGTTACTGGGTTTCTAAAAATATGCATATAGTCAGTAAAGGTTGTAAATGACTTGTTGGAAATTAGAAAGCAGAAATATTATAGATTCCAGTCTTCTGACCTCTGTCAGAATAACCCTAAAAAGGCCTGCTACTGTACCCCAGGCTCTGTTGTGCTTGAAATTATTTCCGTTCCTGAAATTAACTCACATGATCTAGTAATAACTCAACATCCTCTGCATACAGTATATCAAAACAATCCTAATGTAGTGCTGAAACGGTGGAGCGTTTGGGTGCAGTCCCATGGTCAAACGCTGCTCATGATCACAGTGTGTTTGTGATAAAATCATTAGTGTTACGGATCAGTTCAGGCCAAAGTAAACAAGGCACCATGGAACCCCTGAGCACCCAGCCTTACACTGATGGATCCA
This sequence comes from Ancistrus triradiatus, assembly GCA_025084515.1. Taxonomy (NCBI): domain Eukaryota; kingdom Metazoa; phylum Chordata; class Actinopteri; order Siluriformes; family Loricariidae; genus Ancistrus; species Ancistrus triradiatus. Next base: position 144,611 of record JAJAGP010000557.1, on the reverse strand, counting down.
CACACACTGTAGGTTTATTAAAAGTAGGACACTATTGGGAGTCACCTGTTTTCCTCATCTAGCTCCATGTTTTCTCTTCACTGTCTTTTTCTTGCTCATTCTCTCTCTCTGTCTTAGTTTCCCGCTCTTTCTTTTTGTTTGAAGAGGCTGACTGCTCGGAAAACACAGACCTTGGTTGTGCACTGTTTTTCAAGGGTACATTGAGCAAGTGAAAACACACACACACACACACACACACATTGCTTACCCCCTCCTCTTCCATACCCAACGGATCAGTCATGCAAGGCCAGTGAGCTCTGCTGTGCACATCTGCTCTGCTGGGCAACAGCAAGAGGTCGAATCATAGATAGAGAAAGAGGGCCAATTGGGGGCATTTACAGGGGGCGCTTGGCTTTGGGAGGTCATGCAGATGCCTTGTAATACTGCACCGGCTGCCATGGTGATAGTTTTACAGTGTTTACAGCACTCATACTCAGTTGGGACTCTGACTCTCTGTCTTACTCTCTTTCCAATGGAAATCTCTGCTCCTTCTGACATAGGATGGAGGATTATATCTTTATTGTCTTTCTCTTTGTTTTGCATATATTAGACACCCTTAATAAATTCAACCCAATTTAAATTCACATTTAACGGCATTGAGAGTCAGTGTTACAATAAAAGTTAAACCAATATTAGTTATTAAATCTTATATTGGTTTTCAGCAAAATGTACTACAAGAGTATTCATGATGAGACAAAATATTATTACCACTCAGAAATGGTGGGTTCTCATAGTGAATATGTTAACAAGGGCCAAATTGTTTTACATTTACATTTACAGCATTTAGCAGATGCCCTTATCCAGAGCGACTTACAATTGATACAGTCTTACAATCCAAGCAATTGTGGGTTAAGGGCCTTGCTTGATTGTTGTTTGCTTCCTTGCTTGATTGTTAATAGACTCTGTGCTCTTAATTAATAACTAATTACATTTTCTGTTTTCTCTCCGATATGTGTTCCGGTATCAGTTCCAGCCCCACACATGATGTTCATCCGCTGCAGCTCCACTCAAGCTGCTTCCGTCATCAGCTCCAGCCCCATCATACCCGGGCCACTTAATGCCGATGTGCATACTTCACATTTTATTCGAACTTTGACTCCATAACTTTAGTTTCGCTCTTAGATTTATCATCTACGCCGCCCAAGGAGGTTGGGTCCATTTTTGAGTCTTGGTTCTTCCAAGGTTTCTTCCTATAACACTCAGGGAGTTTTTCCTTGCCACTGTTGCCTAGGCTTGCTCAATTTGGGATTGGACGTAGTTATTAGGAGATAATCTAAACTTGTAAAGTTGCTTTGAGACAATGCTCCATTGTAAAAAGCGCTATATAAATAGATCTGACTTGACTTGCTCAAGGACCCAACAGTGGCAGCTTGGCAGAGGTGGGATTTTGAACCCTGGACCTTCTGTTCCATAGTCCAGTACTTTACCCGCTAGGCTAAAAATTCCCAAATTGTTATGGCCAGATGACTGGGTTGGAGCATCTATTGAAACAGAGGGACAAATCACAAACTGGTGACAAAGCTGTTGGATACCCAAGATTCATTGATGCAGGAGAGACAAGAAGGCTAAACCGACATGGCTACTGCAAGACAAGTCACAGGATTTTCTTATGGTGGCTAAATATGAAATGTGTGACAACAGGTGACTAGTCAGAGTGTTAACAATGATAACACCTGTCCACCATCGAAAGTGGCTAAATGGGTGCATGAGTATCGAAACTGGACTCTCGTCATCCGGTCTGATGAGTCCCATTTTCTTTTACATTAAGTGGATCTCTGGGTAGGTGTACGCTATTTACCTGAGGTAGTGATGGCACCAGTATGCACTGTGGGAAAAACACTAGCCGGTTGCGGGAGTGTGATGACCTAGGCAATGTTCTGCTGGGAAATCCTAGGTTTGGGCATTCATGAGGATATCAGCTTGACATGTGCTACCTATGTAAACATCACTGTGGACCAGGTAGTCATAATATTGTGGATAAAACATCATGTCACAAAAGTCCTACACATAGATAAAAAGTCCTAAATGTCCTAAAAGTAGATAAAGGACCAGCAGTTAATTTGAAGGTGAAATTACAGTCATGTCTTTTCAGTAAATGGGGTGAAAATCAAGTGTCAGTGTTGTCAGTTATTGTTGTATGTAAAGAACAAGGATCTACCAAAGTCTGAACTTCACAGCACATGGTTGTGGAAGTGTATCATGGCATGAACAAAGGTATGAACAAAGGCATGAACAAAGTCCAAAAACAACATTGCTCTCCATCTGCAGTTTGCTCCAGATCATGTTGACAAGTCAAAATGATATTGGAATATTTTTTGTGGACAGATGAGACCAAAATAGAACTTTTTTATTATTACTTTATGTTAAAATAGAACTCTGATTAGACACTGGGCCTTGGCACAAGAAAGCATAAAAGTGCTTCCCCCGCTGCTCTAAAAAGGGTTCTCAGAGACTATTTTTGGTTAGTGTACCTCTTGGTGAGAAACCACTGACTGCTAGACATGCCTTTACGATGCACTCAAAGACATTTTATCCAGCTGACAGACTTTGAGAGGGTGCGCATTATTGGACTGAGAGAAGCAGCATGGTTGCCTGCCATACAGGCTGTTCTGACCTAGCTGTTAGGATGTTTTGGGAGCAGTGGTTCTGTGACGACCCAGACAGACCACCAGTAGAGGGGATCATTTGATCAGCCAACAAGTATGCCCATTATGTGCATTGACAGCCAGCCACTGTTGCCTTCATTTGCAGTGATTTCATGAATGAGAAACCAGGACTACTTGGACTGGAGCGGTATAATCTTTAGCAACAAGTCCAGGTTCTGTTTGGCATCCGACGATGGTCAGGTTCAAGTATGGGCCGTCATGGTGAGCACTTCAATCCTGCCTTTTGCTGTGGAGCGAAACACTGCCCCAACTGCTGGTGTTATGGATGAGGATCTACAGGCCCAGCTGTAACATCTGTGGGCAAATGTGCTGCAAGATACCACACCGAATCCGTTTGTCTCCATGCCCAACTTTATCTCATCTTGAATCCAGGCTATACACGGCCCAACAGGGTACTAGATCCTCCTTTCAATTGTACAGTTTTCCCCAATAAACTTATATTTTTGCTCTAATATTGTAATTACATATATCATCATTACATTCACACATATAAAGTTTCTTCTTGGTGAGGTTTTTTTTTTGGGTACATTAGTGTATATAGACAAAAGTTTGTGGCCATCCAAATATTACATTCAATAACATAAGGTCACAGAAAGGTGGTTAAAGTCTCATTTTGTGTGGCAGAACCTGAAGTAACAGATGTAACAGATGCTACCCTGATAGTTTACATCTTTGGAGCTTTGAGATGCAGTACAGACATGATTATTTCTTTATGCAAAATAAGTGACATTTTATTGGGATATTTATAAATGTGTGTGTTTTGACCTACTGTACATATTCATAAATAGAAGACTCCAATAATACATGGTTTGTGCTACTTAGACATCTTCACTTGTTACAAAAGATACGAGTACCATAATCAAAACTCACATTTTTCATCATGTAATTGAAATGCACTTTGCATTAAGTCCTGATCTATACCTGTCTAAATAAAGCAACTACTTATTCTGTCTCATTTAAGTTTTTAAAGACAATTTAGCTGTTATTTAGTGCTTAACATACTTAATTTAGTACATCTTTACATTTCTCATACAGGACCGTTTAGCACAGAGAGAAGAACCAGTTGTGGCGCAGGGAGAGGGAAGAAGGACAAAGAAACCAGACTGTTAGAGTGCATGGAAATGTGGCCATGCAGTCATGATATGTTCACTGTAACTATCATCATGAATCTAGATCATTAGCTGATTGCCGCCTTCGTTTCTGAGAAATAAAGTCTTAAGTGGGTTGTCAGAGGAAAAGGAGACAGCTAGAACAACTAGATTACAATATAGGGTTTTTCGCTGCATTTACACAAAATGAATCAGACTACACCAGGAACATTTTTTGATAAAGTTTTAAATCTTAATTTACATACTTATTCTATGAAAGAAAGTAGATACTCGGTGCATGTTCAGGAAATCTTTCATCAAGTAAGTACAGATTGACTGATTTATTAAAAGTCATGTCTGCACTCTCACACTGAAACCATTTTGCTGTATTATAAACCAGGAGCTGTGCAGCGATTACAATTGATCATTGATCATAATTGATGAAAGGAAAGCCTTTTGAGATTGGTCTTAAGTGGATGTGTTTACAAGATTATTGCCAAGCTGAATTCTCACCATGTGTGATCAACAAACACTTTTGGCCTTTTCCAAACAGTTTCATTACAATTACATGTGTGTAATTTATTCAAATAACCTCATTTAAGAAGTTCAATAAACTTTTTTCTCATTTCATATATTCATCCCTATATTAATATCTAAATGTTTTTTTTTTTACTTCCTTCGTACTTTTTTCACCTAGTTATTTAGATGTGTGTGTGTGTGTGCGTGTGTGTGTGTGTGCGTGTGCCTGCATGCATGCGTGCTTGCTTGAAAAGGGTTTCATTGCTCCCATTTGCCCAGCTATGCTTTTCTTTATCTCTACATCAAGTAGAGACACAAGCCATCAAGTCATTTCTTCACCACCTTCACACTTGGTTCGGCCACCCCTCCTTGCTTCCCTGGCTACTTAGACAACAGGAAGCTTACTGCTCAGTCCTTTTGTCATGTCACTTTCTCTTTCTCCTCTCCTTAAGGTCCTGTTTTCAAGTGCACCTAACCTACCCCATTCAGTTAGCACTCATAAAGGGAGACTGCTGAGTTCATAAAGGGCTTGGGTGGCTTGGGTGCATTGTTGCATCTGGGCTGTAAAAATCGATATCCTTGTGATGGGAACAATAGAGGCCTCTCTGGGTGCTTTCTATGGAAAGGTAGGGAAGGTGCATGCGTGTGTGTGTGTGTGTGTGTACAAGCTACTACTGGATATGACATATTGGGTTCAAATTCTGGAGTACTTTGAGACATGTTTGTTTTGCTATTTGTCTTAACTGATATGTTTGCTATTCAAACAGCTGCAGAACCTACTGCCAACTTTCTGAACCAATCTTTTGAGCAAACAAGAAAGGCTTAATAGTTCAGTAATTCATGCTCAAACACCAACAGACCACATTTCATTACCCATACAGGACTAAGGAGGACTATAAACATGGCAGCAAGACAAGAAAGTTTGCTAAGAGAAGTCATTTACAGGTAATGTTTAGCACTGCATGTAATTGACTCATAAAATTAATTAACTGACCTTACACAAGTTTCAGCTAATGAAGAATTTTGTCCTGTATCTGAAAAGCTGGAGGAAGCAAAGAATCTTGAAGAAGCAACATCTCACCAAATTGCTGGCTCTTTTCCCAGTGATATGCATGCAACAACACAGCACACACTGTAGTAATGATGTATGTATGCGGTTTGTGTTGTTGGAGATTCTCAATGAACACAATGTTCTCACTGAGAGGGAAACACAAGAGGGCTGGTGTATGCAGGACCATGTAACTCCTCAGAAAGTGCTGGGAACTTCAACAAGACTGCATTTATGTAAAGAAACATGGCGATCTTAAAGCACTTGAAGCCTTTAGGTTGCATAAGGGAGAGGAAGTGACATCATTTAAGAAGTATCAGAATTCAAGTCAAATTTGTTTCTTTTTGCAAAAATGATAAATAAATAAAGTTTAACAAAAGAAAAAAAAAGGTAATGTCAACATGTTATTGTAATCATGATTTGGTACAAAAACAGCATCCAGGAAAGGCTGAGTCTTTGAAAAGCAAAGATGACCAGACGAACTCTGGTTTGACAATAAATGTGCAAGATAATTATTGAAGCGTTTTGAATTATTGAAATATTGAAGAATTATTGAACAATGTTTGTCAGAAACAAAGACTGAAGGGGTTTGCATTGTCTTGTTGAGAAATGCATGAATGTCTCTGTGAAAGATGTCGATTTTAAGGAAGCTTATGTTGTGCTAAAATCTCAAAATACTTTTCTGCATTAATGCTGCCATCACAGAAGTGTAAATGACCATTGCCATGGGCACTGACACAACCCCATAAAATGACAGAGCCTGGCTTTTGGACTGGTAGCTGATAATAGTCTGTATGGTCCTTTTCACAGTGTCCATTTCGTCCAAAAAGATCTGGAATACTGATTCGTCTGACCACAATACACATTATCACTGTGCGATACATCCCAGATGCCTCTAAGCTCAGAGAAGCACAGTTTCTGGACATGGTTAACATAAGGCTTGTTTTTTGTATAGTAACATTTTTAAAGTATTGGCATTTTTAAGAATGTAACTACTGTGTTGTAGTTCTTGACAAAGGTTTAGCAAAGTAATCCCTTGCCCTTGTGGTTCTATAAGCTATTGTATAGTGATAGTTCTTGATACATATATTCCCCAAATTAGGGGGATATATATATATATCAACAACTAAGAAAAAGGGTCAAAAGGGGGCCAAAATCAGGGGAAGAACCTATTACAGAATCAGACGTAATCAGTGGGTGTCCGCCATTGATTCAGTTTTGGTTGCTTTGGTGTAGGTTATGGGAAGGTTGTAGGCTGAAGTTTTGCAGTGGAGTTTTGACAACATGACATAGTTCCAGAAAACTCAAAACAAGGCCCTCTATTTTGCAAGATTTTAAGTAATCCACATTTTCACACTAAAACCATGAATTAGGAAACTGTCACAGTGACATATGGTGAAGCACCTAAACCTCTTCAAATTCTGAGCAGTGTGTGCTGCTAACCACATGTTGCAGATGTTAAAACATTCTTGCAGGCTCGGCTAACCGCAGGGCTCATCTGAGAAACTGTGAAGGGTTATGCAGTGATAGCATCAGTACACCTTGTTCTGAATCGTCGCTCGTTGTTTTTGCAAAGGCTGCTCACTGGCTTACGGGAAACCGTATGATACTCTTCAGTATCTGTACAGTACTGTGCAAAAGTCTTAAGCCACCATACACTATAAGATATTGATGATGACCGGACCCAACATTTTCAAACTTGGGTTCATCACTCAATAATACTGTTTTTCATTATAATCTTCATCCTGCTACCCTTCCAAAAAGACCATTCCTGATCAAGCTTCCTCGGACTGGAGAAGGGTCAACTTGACATCCCGATGAAGCTGCCAGATGCTGCTATTGTTCAAGTGTAAGGGAAGGGACTTTTATACTGCATAAAACTTTTCTGTATTTCTGGTTGTATTCTAAGAAAGAGACTGAGAAATAAATATATATGGCCATTATACCATGACAATGGTACACTTAATCTAATGGTGGCCTAAGACTTTTGCGCAATAATTTATGTAATTATTTATCTCAGGTCTGCTAAGATACTACTGCTGGGGTCTTGGGCAGGACCCTTAACCTTCAACTATTCAGTTCAACTGTAAATGGCTCTGTATCCCTAACATATAATGGAAAACCATAATGAAAACTGTTACTAATGCAGTTGTGTGAAGAAAAGTCCAAACTTCTGACTAAATGTAGGCCAGTCACTAAACAGTGTGGGCACTGGTGGCACTTAGTGGTTATGGTATTGGTAAATTGACCACTAGTCTGATTGCTCAAGTTGTAAGTTGCTTTGGATAAACAATGACACACAGTGACAATACATAACAAAAAATGCAAACACAGTACAAACCTGCATTGTTTAACAGGGGGTTATCAGTATTTTGTGGGATCTTCTATAGCCTTGATGATCTCACACCATCTTGTCATACATTCGTAAAGGGTTTTGCAAATTATCCAGTTAAACCACTACCCATGCATTCTGTCCTGTTTTAGACCTATCAGTGTTGTTCTTTCGGACCAAAATGGATCCTCTAAATCTAGCTCTTTCTCTGGAATCTTTTTTGTCATTTACTGGTTTACTCTATCTTTATTTCTTCAGGATGCCACTCCATACTTCCTGACCACAACCATGTCTACTAGAGATGTCTTGTTGTAAGTGTCCTTTTGCCAACACTGCAAATCTCTGATAGTTTTCTATGTGTATTTTTGGAGCTTGACCCATTTGGACACTTGATGTTCAGCACCAAATCACAAATCAGTGTAATTACTAATACCTAACAGCTGAACTTTACAGCTTTTGAGAATAGCGTGTACTATTCTTGTATAACCTATACAAAGACCCTGCCAACCACACTAATAACTACCTAACTACCACAGAACACCCACACAAGTAGATAAAGTGGTCTTATTCGTTGCGGTTTTCCTCTTTTAAGTGAACACAATGGACATTAATTTTGAAACAGTTGTTGCATGTCGGAATACTACTTATGTGCATTCTTTCGGACTACAGTTCATCACAGGAGTACACAGGAAAAAAAAATAAACAGACAAGGCAATATGACTAGGTAACCATACTTAATTAGAGCCATTTTTAATTACACAGAATAACACGGAGAATCTGAATGAACTGAGAGCTTTAAGTGTGCAATCTGCACATACTGACACACATAAAGTAAGTAAAGCATCATTGGCTAAGACAATCATAATTATGTTTTTGAGCAGAAGATGAGTTATCTGTGTTTATTTGTATTGGGTGAATTGGTGTGCAGAGATAAAGCAATGCGTTGTCACGCCACTGTGTGTACTGTTGTGTTGAGAAACCGCAAAGTGCAGAAATCGGATGTGGAACACACAACTTGCCTGACGTAAATGATGAAAATGCAGATTACCTTGCCAGTTACATGCACACACAAACATAACAGGTCTCACTTAGTAGATCGTGTGTGTGTGTGTGTGTGTGTGTTTTACAGGTGTTTATGTTGCTGGCTTTGAAGCAAACTGCTCAGGCTGCCACAGATTTCCGGAACACTAACAGCTCTTAACAGTCACCTGTATATGCCTACAGTATATGCAGCTTCTTGCTATTCAGCTTTTTTGCAGTTGAGCCTACGTGGTAACATAACACCCATTCGGCACAGCTTGGCTTACAGCATTCATATCTATTTATGCTTTCATCAATGTCATGTGAGAGCAAAGACCACTGATGTTTCACTGATACATGCTCTCTCAACGCCTGAGTCTGCACGTGTTTATGCATTAGTCCTACTGAATTGAGTATTACTGTTGCAACATAACTCAGTGCCTATATATAATGGAAATACCTGCAACCAACAGTCCTGGTTCTTGTAGTATTGCGTATGAAAGCAGACTTTTATATGAAAGTATAATGCCTATTGCATACCAGCCTTTTTAGCCTGATTTTTCAGTTGTCCTCAAATTCTGGAGTGATGCCCCACCCTGCTCTCCTTGATATTAAACTAACCATCCGCATGTAGGACCAAATTTTCCCAGTTGAATTAGATTTAGGTTAGGGCTCTGACTTGGCCACTCAGTGACATGCAGCTTCTTCAGTTATTTCTAAGCCACTGCATTGTTTTATAGCAGCGTGTTTAAAGTCATGTAACGAGACACTTAGGGGCAGCCCCACATGCAGAATCAGGGAAAGTCCCAAAAAGTTAGGACCTTCTTTACAAACATGAAAATCTATAATATATGCACACTTGGGTGTGTGCTGTGTACTCTGACGTTTCAACCAGAGTGAGATTCATTCCAGAGATCTATTGAGGGGATTGTGAGTTGTGAGTTAAAATAAGACCTATATGATGGAGCACAGTTCATGGTGTGAAAGAGAACAAAGACTGACATCTAAAATGGTGAATACAAATAAATAACTTATAGCTTCCCATTACAGAAGCTGGATGCAAGGGAAATATATCAACAAACTAAGGCTGATATCTTTCCAGATGTCCCAAACTCAGTACAATAGTAGTTTCAAAGCCCTTTTTTAAAAATTGAAATGAATCTGTTTTCTCTCACAACATTATTCATTAACACGAATCGGACAGTTTAACAACATTTCTGTTTGTCTGCACTTTTACTCCTTTTTTGTGTTCACAGCACTCTTTCAAGCTCTTTCTTTTTCTGATCAAACAGTTTCTCATCACAACCAGAACCCTCACATCACACTAGTGACTAGCCCTCTACAAAGGTCCAATGATTCTGGCAAAGAATTGGAATGCTTAAAGAGCAGCTGAAAAAATTGCAGATAATTAGACCGCAAAACTCTGGGAACCCAAGTTCCCAGTGTGTGTTGAATCAGCACATGATGCAAAAACTCAATGGTCTGTAGTCCAATGGATCCAAAGAGTTGGTGCCATAGACTTTCTGCTTTTTAATAATTCTCTGAATAGTACTCAGAGGGTTAATTAAAGCCTCTGAGATCTTTTTGTATCTTTCTCCTAACTTCATTCCAAAACCCTTTTGAAAGCACTTTTACAACCAACAGTGAATACTTTGTGATACCATGCACCACTAGTAGTGGAATCCTCAAGGAACAGCCAATTTGACAGGTAGGATGACTTGTTATTGGCACTGACTAACATTGGAGCTGACATTGACATGTTAGATTAATATCACACCAACTGAAACTGGTGCCGTTACTATTTTGGACACATTGTTTAGTAAGTAGTATGGATTGAGACCCTTCAGCTCATGAGTGACAACAGACAACTCCATGTGATACCGGTGAACATCCAGGAAATGGACATTGAAATAGTGGACTCCTACAGGTACCTGGGTGTTCACCTCAAACTGGACTGGACAGATAACACCACAGCACTTTATAAGAAATGACAGAGCAGACTCTATCTGCTAAAGAGGCTGAGGTCTTTTGGATTACAAGGGGCACTCCATAAGACCTTCTTCATCTTATATGTATACAGTGGTGCTTGAAAGTTTCTCCAAACATAACGCTATTCTTTTAAACCAAAAAGTTCTATTTTGGTCTCATCTGTCCACAAAACCTTCTTCCAACAGCCTTCTGGCTTGTCCATGTGATCTTTAGCAAACTGCAGACGAGCAGCAGTTTTCTTTTTGGAGAGCAGTGGCTTTCTCCTTGCAACCCTGCCATGCACACCATTGTTGTTCAGTGTTCTTCTGATGGTGGACTCATGAACATTAACATTAGCCAATGTGAGAGAGGCCTTCAATTGCTTAGAAGTTACCCTGGGGTCCTTTGTGACCTCACCAACTATTAAGCGCCTTGCTCTTGGAGTGATCTTTGTTGGTCGAGCACTCCTGGGAAGGGTAACAATGGTCTTGAATTTCCTCAATTTGTACACAATCTGTTTGGCTGTGGATTGGTGGAGTCCAAACTCTTTAGAGATAATTTTGTAACCTTTTCCAGCCTGATGAGCATCAACAACTCTCTTTCTGAGGTCTTTTTCAGAAATCTCCTTTGTTGGTGCCATGATACACTTCCACAAACATGTGCTGTGAAGAGCAGACTTTGATAGATCCCTGTTCTTTGAATAAAACAGGGTGCCCACTCACACCTGATTGTCATCCCATTGATTGAAAACACCTGACTCTAATTTCACCTTCAAATTAACTGCTAATCCTAGAGGTTCACATACTTTCACCACTCACTAATATGTAATATTGGATCGTTTTCCTCAATAAATAAATGACCAAGTATAATATTTTTGTCTCATTTGTATAACTGGGTTCTCTGTATCTACTTTTAGGACTTGATGTGAAAATCTGATGAAGTTTTCGGTCATATTTATGCAGAAATATAGAGAATTCTAAAGGGTTCACAAACTTTCAAGCACCACTGTATGGAATAATATATGCTAACACGAAGCCAACTGTACAACTGTCAGCACTAACTTACTGGATCAAAATGAGCTTATATTACAATCAGAACATTAAAAGGTAAGCAATGTTTTTCCTTTTATAAAATGTTAGTTCCAAATCTACTGAGCCATGCTCAAAGCCATTGTAAATCCAGCAATTTATGTACACCTTGTGACTGCATCACAGCAACTGAATTTTCTACTGTATTAATTTGCGAGGTTTTTAAATGCATAAAACCATTACATTGAGCAGTGAGTTTGCAACACATTACAAATACAAATGTTTGAGTTCAGTTTTGATTTACTCAGTGGATGTAAACTGATGACATGGACTGTTCGCTGTCTTCAAATTTGGTGTGCCGAGAAAAACAATCTGCTGAAGCCTTATTGTTTAGGAGATGCTCTGTCCAGTTATCTCATTTCTCACAGTTATCGCATTTCTCCCACATCCAACACACTGAAGAGAACTATTCACTCACCGTTTAAAATATCACAGAACTTAATATGTGCGGTTATAACAAAATAATCAACATAATTTGTTATTTGGTCTGTGCATGGTTTTAAGGTTTTGGCTGATTACTATATTGTATATCAATATAGTAATCACTGATGTGAGGCAGTGACTTATTTAAGTATTTATATGCGATTTTTTTATTTCACCTTGTGTAACAAGTAATGCAGTACTTAAGTACATTTTTTCACAAGATACTATTAGTATTGCTACTACAAACATTTTAGTTTTTTTTTTAAACATTGCCACAGGATTAAAAAAAGCTAACTATAATCATAATGTGGACACTTGACCCCCAAAAATATGGCTAAATACCTTCCTTCCTTACCCTCATTGTTTTTAAATGCTTAAATTATTTAAATAGGTTTTCATTACTTCAAGTTTTATGTGACGTAATACATTTTACATTGTGTTTTTGAGTAGTTGATATGCAAGTTGGTCTAATATGCTGTTAATATACAAGTGCCCCAACATTTCAGATAAAAAGGTTAGGCATTAAATTAGTTTTTTATTGTGTATCCTGAGTCTGTTGTGTCACACAGAACCACAGTTACAGGACTCTGGTGTGTCAAAGAGCTATAAGAGTGAGCTCCTGTTCTTAAAAAGGGTGAGTGAGCAGGCAGAAAAGAAAAGGGGTGGTGAAGTTCATGAGTAACAATGCACCTGTCTTACAGTGGCTGTTGCACTTAACAAAAGTTGGCAGTACCTCTATACAAGCTCTTCTGCATTGGTGACACTGGGTCTCTGATCCCATTAACGCCTGGGCCGTGTCATATAAAATTTAGGAAAGGGAAACTAAGAGCATACACTCCTAGTCAAAAGGGGCAGAGTGATATCTAAGGATACTGGTCTGATGCTCACATAGGCATGCTCACAAACACACACGTTTGTTGTCATATTGTTGTGGGGACTTTCCACTGAAATAATAATGCTGTAGCTAATTAATACTACAGCTACACTTAACCCCTTTGTAAAATGTCCACTAAGCCTGAAACAAGTTAGTGGATACTGAAAAACTGAAACTGGATGCATTTGATACAATGGCATGTATGTACCAATGTATAACATATAACTTACACACATCAACAAGTCAGTAGCAGACCCTTGGCATACAAAAGCCCAGTAAAAAGACAAACCTTTAATATTTAGTGACATGATGACAATACGCACGCTGAACATTTCAAGACTGCCAAAATCACCTGCTCCCAATGGCAGTTTATCCCAATACATCCATAATAATGGGGCAAAAACAATGATTTTAAAATAATGAGACACAGTTTACTTCAACATATATGATCATATTCAAATTTGCTTCCACATATATGATGGCATACCTTCCTGTACTTAAATACAGCTTATCACTGTCTTACATGCCTTAAGTGCCCAGAAGTAGAGAATGCGGTTGAGCACATGGGCAGGCATACACATCAGTGAACTAATCTTAGATTGTGTGTGTGACTGTTTGGCAAGATATATTTCCTGAAATCCTAAACTCTGGGATTTAAATAGAGATGTGAGGATTTTATGCCCATACATGCATACCCAGGCCATTATAAACACATATAACATGTTAAAATATGACGACCATCAGCCACATGCGTGAGAGCAGTAATTGAAATAGCAGAAACTTCAGAGTAAAGATACTAGCCGTAGAGGTATTACAGAAGACATAAACACTAATGTACACAGAATTCCCCTGTATTCTCAGCTGAGGTGTAACACCATCCCTTATGCAATGCTTGTTTCTAGAAGTGGATATACCTCGAGGTTCAGATTCACAGCTGCAGACACAGTAACTTGAGTTGAGTCTAGAAACTCTGGTCATCCAATCACCATCTTGCTAACTCTCTATCCATTACATTTTTTCAGACAGGCTCTGACCTGCTACCACTCTTCATTCTGTATGTCTCCTCTCAGGTCAGCATGCGCTCTCTGCTCACCATGCATGCCACCATGCCTTACATTATCCAAACAGACAATAGCTTGCTGCTAGCCTGCCAGTCCATGCATCTCACATACATCAAAGATAGACATATATGCACCGATCATTTAATTGGGTACGACAGTCATTGTCCTTTTTATCAGTTCTAGTTACCATAGGGAAACACTCCCAGAGGGTTCCACATTCTTGTGTTCTAGAATAATCAGGATCCCCACCAAACCACCACAGATCATTTACTATTTGGGTAGTATATCATTCTCAGCACTGCAGTCACACTGATGTGCTGGTGGTGTGTTACTGTGTGTTCTGCTGGTATGAGTGGATTAAATGCAGCAGTGCTGCTGGAGTTCTAAACACTGTGTAAAGTCAGAGACAGCAGCTCATCTATTGTTGTGCAGTTTGTGTTAGTCCATCTAATCCTTCGTCAGTACTCATAGGCTGCTGCCTACGGCATGCTGGTGGCTGGACATTTTTGGTTGGTGGACAATTTTCAGTCCAGTGGTGACACTGATGTGTTTAAAAAATCTAGAAGCACTGCTATGTCTGATTCACTCATGGACTACAGTCTGTAATTGTAGAAATATAAAGTGCATCTATATGGTAAGTGGAACAGATCAAATGGAAAAATCAATGTAGAAATACGTGTACCTAATAAAGTTATCCTGTATATTCATAGGGCAAGATGGTTTAAGGTCTTGGTGAAATGGCCAAATGGCTAACTTATCTTTGACGGCTAACTGGTTTTACTGATGTGACAAACGTGTTATGACAGAGGAAAAGTCATATTTTTCATAAACAGAAGCGTTTTCAGTTGCTTCTAAAAACCCAACATTTTCATTACATGTGGCAACATAAGGGGATGGGGAGTGTCTGGAGTCTGAAAGCTGCTGGATAATGCTCAATTATTATGAAGTTATTATGATATGTTTTAAAAGTTATCGTGTAAAAGTTACAAACTCATTAACAGATGAACTGACTTTCATTAAAGAGTGTTAAGACAGTCAGGCCAAGTTAGAGAACCAGCGTCGATATTTGCACAGATTACCACAGCGGCCTCTAGTGGACACAACAGATTATGTCATAAGAGCAACAGGTTGTGTGTATTACCGATATACTGTACCTTTCCATCGACTGCACTGTATATTTACATTTTAAATGACACAGTTACAAGTCAAAATAAAGCACCTCGTTCTGGTGGAAAATGGCCACATTTCTTCTGTGTCCTTCTGTCCTGTTGTTCCCCCTCTGTCTTTCTTGTCTATGTCTCCAGTACTACTGATTTTTTTATAAATGACTTTTTTATTATTGTGTCTAAAACTGGAAGAGGTATACAAGGTCTGTAGGCGTGTTAGGGCGCAAGTTACCCTGGGGGGGTTACTTCAGAAAGCAGGTTTAGTGAAAATTCAGAGTTGAAGGAAACTCTAGGTTTTCGGTTTCACAAAGCAAGTTAAACGTAACTTGGAGTCAGTTACTCCGGCAACATACTTCGTGAAGCTAAGCTGCTCGCTGGCAGGTTTACTTCAACTATCCCTGAGTTTCTCACATCGAAGCACAAATACTCCGTCGGGAGAGTGCGTTAATGTTTCATCGTTCCCTGATGAATATCTGTGTGAGCCTCACCACTTTCTTAGTCAGTCTATCATTTATCTTAACAGTGCAAATATTTCATGAGTGTACATTAAGTGCTAGATTTGCCCATGGTGAGTATATACAGTACATATGGCCATATCCTCTCATACTCAATATTTTGTCCCTTTTGCACCTGATAATTTAAACTGTGTCCTTGTATTATTTAACATAGGAGAGTTTGATGATTACAGACAGAAGGTACCCCTGCCAGCCCTATTTGCCCTTGCCCTGATTCTGAGCCTGGCCCACAGCAATGTTATAACTTGGTTCACTGCAGGACACGAGCCAGGTTAGAGATGACCATTGGGATTGATCAGACAATGTCCCACTCATCCAGTGACCGATCCTGATATACATCCTTACCGCATTGCTGATGCACAAGATGGAAGAGCAGTGAGAGACACAATATGCTACCATCATTTCTGATTTGCCAGTTCTGGTCAGTTACTGTATTACTCACGCCATTGGCCACGTCAGCTCACGTTCTGTTGCTGCTGCTATGTCTAGTTTGTTCCTAAATATATGTACCTATTATGTATACACACCTATTTCTAACTCCACTGGGTTGAAGTGCAAGGATCGAGCCCTTTTTTCTCCTGTTGCCGTGCCGATTCTTGTTAGCTGCGTTCCATTGGTGAGGGCTTTTTATCTCCTCGTGCACGAGCTTTACTGAATGTTAAATTAACTCGGAGTTGACTGAACTAAATGTTATCCCCTGTTCCAAAAACCAAAACTGTGAGTTTGACAGCTCAGAGTTAGTCAACACAGAGTTCAGGTTTGAACTCATAGTTTGTTAAACCTGCTTTCTGAAATGCCCCCTGGTCTGTTATTTGGATCTTTTTCATGATGTGCCCTGTTTATCACACCAGTCTATTAAAAATGTTTGCCATGGACATGTTATATAATTTCTAATCTTGCCAAGTTAAAAGCGCTATCTGCAATAACAGCTTTATCCCTGTCAGCGCTTGGGGGGAAGAGATGTATGAACGTTTGAAGAAACTACAGTTCAAAATACTTTATTATTATTATTATTATTATTATTAATACACCCCACCACATTCACTGCTCTTCGCTAAAAGGAAGTGGTTAAGACCCTTCCAGGAATGAAGGGCTAAGAGATCTGTGGTCAAGATTACAACCTTGATGAGTTTTGTTCTGTTCATGCTATCCTCTCTCTCTCCCCCTCCATGCCTCTATATTTCTGTCCTGATCACTGTTCCTTCATCATGCTCTCTTCTTTCCCTCTCACTTTTTTTTGCTACTCTAATCCGATTTGGAGGGAGAGGGTCATGCCTCACCACTCCCGCCCCCTTCTTTATTCTTCAGGCCATGGTGGCTCTTGTCTCTGTAGGGCCTGAGTTTCACCCTCTGGTCCAGCTGGCAGAACTTATGATGCACCACTACACTGAAAAGGCTTTATTGTCCAGTGCCTCCATCAGAGTCCATTAATTATGGGCTACAGAGCACATCTCTGACTTAGAACTCTCTCTCTCTCATATACACATGCACAGAGTCCAGAACTTGCTCACTCGTACTGGGGCACCATAACACCAGCGAAGTGGGATGGATATGAGTGGCCCATAATTAAAGAATTTTCCACTTCTGCAGACAGGACTAATCTATTCCTTGAGATTTGAAATGAGAGAATATAATTGGGGGATTTAAGGAGGGAGTTCCCAGATGCTGTGTTAAGTTAAGAACAGAAAAATCAGAGAGGTGGAAGTAATGTAATAGAGGAATGTGACCTCACTAGCCCTCCTGGGCTCTGGATATGCACTGCTGAGTTCAAAGGAGGCAAGGAAGCAACTGAATACCTGGTTTATTGAGCTTATGAAACAGAGGAGGCATTTGGTGTTATTGGAGACGTGGTTTCTTTTAGCATGATAGATTTCTCTTAATATGAGGTCATAGCCCGATTGTGTAATCAAGCTTGTGAATATTTTGTAATTATTTCATCTGAAAACATAGTTTATTATAGCCTTTCCATATGATCAAACTGCACATATACTCATGGTTTATACAAAAGAGTTTACACTTTCACTTACCCCAAATGTATTTGGACTGAACTGCAGAGTCCATGTAACACTTAAACAGGAGAAATGTAGATACAGTATCCAAAACTCATGGTGTCATGCTAAAGCTTATATGTAGCAGAAGTGTCTGAAACTGTACACTACCCACGAAACAGCATATTTCATGTAATCACACGACAAATAGCGAGTATTCTACTATTCTGTAGCTAGTATATTATATATGGGACCTACTAGCTCATAGATAGATTTTTGAAGAGATGAGTTGTTAGCAACATAAGCCTCATAGATTTAGTGCAAAACTAATTTTGCAGACTATAAAAACATGTCTTGGCTGATCAACGGAGCAGAAGTGTAACACCGCTTCTTAACACTTTAACACCACTCTCAAACATTTTAACCAAACTCCACCCAGTACAGTTCACTTAGGGACCTGAGCATGCTATTACTCAGAAAAAGCACATGAACATCTAGCAGAATAATCTTTCGTGCAGCTTCTTTGCTAATGGGTAAGACATCTCAAAAGTTTTTTTTATTGTTTATGCTTAATATTTACTTCCTGCATAGAAAAACCAAATTATTTTGACTACAGTTGTTGAATGCTGTCATGGATTAAACAATGACCAGAAAACCAAGGCTATCAAGCAGTATTAATAAGCAAGATAGTAGCACTGAAGCACGTGAAGGAAATCTGAGTTGAATCTTTATTTACCACGACAGGATATAGGCAGCATTGTCCACATCCTTTTTTAAAATTCATATTTTTTTCATTCATTAGTTGTAGAAAGCAAATTATTAAGCATATCACATTATACACCTACAATAACTATCTGATATACAGTACTGTGCAAAAGTCTTAGGCCACCATTAGATTTGTTGTTTTAGCAATGGTATAATGACCATATATAACATATTGTCAACGATTGGATTTGTCGCTCCATAATGATCTTTTCCACTGATCTTCATTCCAATCTGTGTGGGCTTTAGCATATCTTAGCCTTTTCACTCTATTCTCCTAATGAAAAAGTGGTTTCCTGGCAGCTACCCTTCCAAAAAGACCATTCCTGATCAAGCACCTTTGGACTATAGAAGGTTCAACTTGGCATCCCGATGAAGCTGCCAGATGTAATTGCTCAAATGTCACACTAAATACTTGCCACAGTAGCCTATAGAAGCTGTTGTTTGTTTGTTTTTTTTAATGTTTTTTCATGTTGTAATACTGCATTCAAATTTCCTGTATTTTCTGGTTGTAGTCTAATAAAGAAATTTTGAGAATTACTTACATATGGTCATTATACCTTTACTAAAACACTGGTATATCTAGTCTGTAGGTGGCCTAAGACTTTTGCACAGTACTCTAGACGAAAGCTATGGTATGATGTTTCTTTGTTGATACGCTTTTATTGGTCCTGGCCTGATTTCAGTCTCTTAATTGGATGCACATGCTGTGCTTAACCTTGAACTCTGTGTGACAGAACACTGTACTGTTAAACTGGTATAGTTTTGCTTTGACAGGCATTCAGATTTTACACGAGATAGCTATCTGTTTGTCTTTGTGAAATGAAGCACAAATGATATGTCACTGAAATTTGTACAGTCTGAATGTACGGGCTGACAGATGGCAAGAGAATGGCAGACTTGCAAGAGGAGAACAAATGACAAAGAATCTGTTATGCTTTACAGGAAACTTTCTTTCCCTTTCTTTTCTTCTGGTGCTGGTCCCTCATTCCCTTGAGTGTTCATTACATAACATATTTCCAGCTCCCACCCCGTGCTGGCACAGCTCTTTACCTTTCCACCCCCACTTCAGTCTGGCCCCTTCAAGCCCTCTACAGTTCACTCTGCTAAATATTTTCATACTTTAGTTCCACAGTTAGAACACTAAAACAAACCTGGCCTGCTCTCTCTCTCAGTCAGTCTCTCAATCTCTCTCACCTTCTTCTTTCATCTCTTCACTAACAGACTGATTCATTAATCAGATCACTTTGTCAGCCTGACTTTGCTTCATAGCTTTACACATAACTTTCCTTTACATATACAAACTGTACTGTACTCTGGTGCTTGAAAGTTTGTGAACCCTTTAGAATTTTCTATATTTCTGCATAAATGACCTAAAACATCATCAGATTTTCACACAAGTCCTAAATGTAGATAAAGAGAACCCAGTTAAACAAATGAGACCAAAATATTATACTTGGTCATTTATTTCTTGAGGAAAATGATCCAATATTACATATTAGTGAGGGCAAAAGTATGTGAACCTCTAGGATGGGAAGTTAATTTGAAGGTGAAATTAGAGTCAGGTGTTTTCAATCAATTGGATGACAATCAGGTGTGAGTGGGCACCCTGTTTTATTCAAAGAACAGGGATCTATCAAAGTCTGCTCTTCATAACATGTTTGTGGAAGTGTATCAGTAAGAGTTGTTGATGCTTATCAGGCTGGAAAAGGTTATAAAACCATCTCTAAAGAGTTTGGACTCCACCAATCCACAATCAGACAGATTGTGTACAAATGGAGGAGACCATTGTTACCCTCCCCAGGAGTGGTCGACCAACAAAGATTCAGGCGTGTATAATAGATGGCAAGGTCACAGAGGACCCCAGGGTAACTTCTAAGCAACTGAAGGCCTCTCTCACATTGGCTAATGTTAATGTTCATGAGTCCACCATCAGAAGAACACTGAACAACAATGGTGTGCATGGCAGGGTTGCAAGGAGAAAGCCACTGCTCTCCAAAAAGAACATTGCTGCTCGTCTGCAGTTTGTTAAAGATCACGTGGACAAGCCAGAAGGCTATTGGAAGAATGTTTTGTGGACAGATGAGACCAAAAAAAAAATGGTTTAAAAGAAAAGCGTTATGTTTAGAGAAAGGAAAACACTGCATTCCAGCATAAGAACCTTATCCCATCTGTGAAACATGGTGGTGGTAGTATCATGGTATTGGCCTGTTTTGCTGCATCTGGGCCAGGACGGCTTGCCATCATTGATTTTAACAATGAATTCTGAATTATATCAGAGAATTCTAAAGGAAAATGTCGAACTGAATCTCAAGAGCAGGTGGGTCATGCAGCAAAACAACGACCCTAAGCACACAAGTCGTTCTACCAAAGAATGGTTAAAGTAGAATAAAGTTTTGGAATGGCCAAGTCTTAATCCAATGGAAATGTTGTGGATGGATTTGAAGTGAGCAGTTAATGTGAGGAAACCCACCAACATCCCAGAGTTGAAGCTGTTCTGTATGGAGGAATGGGCTAAATTTCCTCCAAGCCGGTGTGCAGGACTGATCAACAGTTACAGGAAATGTTTAGTTTCAGTTATTGCTGCACAGGGGGGTCACACCAGATACTGAAAGCAAAGTTTCACATACTTTTGCCACTCACTAATATGTAATATTGGATCATTTTCCTCAAGAAATAAATAACTAAGTATACAACTTGTATGAAAATCTGATGATGTTTTGGATCATATTTATGCAGAAATATAGTAAATTCCAAAGGAAAATTTGATTTCAGTTCAGTGATGAGCCATCTGACTTTAACCAACTTCTACAAGAGGTCTATCACGGACATGACAGCTCTACAGTGGGTAGGAGGACTCTGGCACAGACTTGGCAGAGCTCTTGACATAGTCCTTGGTAAAAATTTCTCTTGGTCTTTTAGAGTTTGATGGTGGAGGTGATATTTTTAAACACTGCCTAGGCTATGGAATAGGGGAAGGCTGCTGTGGTGGTAGGAGACCGCAATGTTATCACACTTTGCATTTCTAAAAGGGCTGCACAAAAGAGAGAGGTTCTATCCTCTGCCTGACCTAATAATGGCTAGCAGGACCCAGCTCAGGCCCCTGATGCAAATGAGAGCGTGCATTTAGGACGTGTGAGTGCGGGCAAACAGAGACAGGCACTAGGAAGACTGATAATGAGGGGGCTGATGGGAGCGTTCCCACTGCTGGCAGGCCACAGGAGCTCTGTTTGAGCAGAGCCTCAGAATTAATGACCGTCGCATTCCAGCAGGCACAGAGGGTGCAGCTAAGGAAAAGGCAAAAGTGAATCCTGCAAAATGCTAATTCTCCCCAGGGTGTAGCGGTATGAGTCTTTTGCTAGTGTGTGAGAGATATTTCTGTCTTTGTAAGACATGTGCATTGTGCATATGCATTTTACATGTAGCTAATTGAATTTATACTATGATGCTTCAGTTGATGAAATTTTGATATGTATACAGTACTTGCTCATAATTTTTTTTTACTGTAGTTGGTGTGTGAATGATTTATGAACTTTGGTGGAGAAGTCAAGACCCAAAAGCAAAACCAAAAGCAAAAACACACTTTCTGAATAATGGAAGCACATAAAGTCTAACACAGACATGAGAAAATAATCTTCCCTTAAGGGTTCATGACTTCATCCGGAGCCAGTTGCTCAGGTGTTTCCATGGGGTTGCATTGATTTATTTTCCTCATTTTCATTTTGAATATGTTTTAGTCTGTGGGAACAAGAATATGCACTCTGCCCCTTACATGGCTGAGCCAATGTAAGATTATTGGATGTCTGTTATTGAGAATAAATATGGGTATGAACAACAGTAGTGTTAAAGGACACTACTACACTATCATCCAAACGTTTGTAGTTTATTACAAACCTTATTCAAGACTATATAATATAATGACATACACTCACTGATCACTTTATTAGGAACACCTCCACATTCATTGTCCATTTTATCAGTTCCACTTACCATATAGAAACACTTTGTAGTTCTACAAATACAGACTGTAGTCCACCTGTTTCTATACTTACTTTGTTAGTCCCCTTTACTCTGTTCACTAATGGTCAGGACCCTCACAGATCAGGTACTGTTTGGGTGGTGGATCATTCTCAGCACTGCTGTGACACTTGCATGGTGGTGTGTCAATGTGTGTTGTGCTGGTATGAGTGGATCAGACACAGCAGTGTTGCTGGAGTTTTAAACACTGTGATAGACTCGTCTACCATATTTGCCATCTTGTAGATGTAAAGTCAGAGACAGTAGCTCATCTGATGTTATACAGTTTGTGTTAGTCATCCTCTAATCCTTCATGGGTGCTCAAAGGATTCTGCCTACTGGTGGCTGGACATTTTCGGTTTGTGAGCTATTTTCAGTCCAGTAGTGACACTGAGGTGCGTAAAACTCCAGCAGCACTGGTGTGTCTGATCCGCTCATACCAGCCCAACACACACTGACACACCACCACCACATCACTGTCACTGCACTGTTGAAAATGAACACCCATCCTGGGTGGGTAGTATCCAGTACCTGGTTTGTACTGGTCCTGTGGGGGTCCTGACCATTACAGAAGAGATTAAATAGGACTAGCAAAGTATGTAGAGAAACAGATGGACTACAGTCTGTAATTGTAGAATGACAAAATGCATCTGTATGGTAAGTGGAACTGATAAAATGGACAATAATTGCATAAACGATCAGTTATACATAATAAAGTGACTAGTGAGTGTACCTGTCCCACAATTTTAAAACAACTACTAGCAATACAATTTAGAGGTAATAAAATCAGTAGTTATTTAGTAACTTGATTATGGGTTGATAATGTGTACAATCTGCTTATCCTTTACCATCCATGCGCAGTGAATTCCAGGAAGGTCCACCCTGCAACGAATATTAGAACATACATATGCACAGTACCAAAATGGACTGTTTGCTAGAATGGATCCTCTTTGTTATTTTATAATTGTATAAATGATAGTGGCGGCATGGTGGTGCAGTGGTTCACAGCTCTGAGATCCCTGGTTCCATCCCGACTCTGGTCTCCTCCTGTGTGGAGTCCTCCCTGTGTCTGCGTGGGTTTCCTCTGGGTACTCCGGTTTCCTCCAACATTCCCAAGACATGTGTTAGACATGCATTAGTGTTTTTAAAGTGCCCTTAATGTGTGTATGAGAGTGTGAGTGCATGTACCCTACGATGCATTGGAGAAAGACCCGGTGGCTTACTCCACAAAAACCATCACCTTGAAACTCTGTGGATCAGTATAAGGCTGGTCTATGGAGTATAATGATATTAGTATAATAGAATAAATGATAGTAGTATTGCTTGGTTACATTAAACTTTATAGGTGTGTGTCAGACCTTCTTTCACCAAAACAAACCAGCATAAATGTGCCTGTGTATGAATTTTACCATGTTTGTTAAATACATCCCAACAAGAGCTTGACTGGGTTTAGAACTGAGGACCATACCACTGGAACCATAAAAACTCATTGTCATATTCCTTGAACCATCTGGAACCATTCAGTGATTATACTGTTTGTTAACATGGTGCATTGTAATGTTAGTGTCCTTTCAAGTGTGAAATAAACTGTAGCCATGAAAGCATGGAGTTAGTCAGCAATAATGGAAAGATACACTGTGTTGTTCAGTTATGAGTCCATGGCATCACATTTTTAAGACAAAGCCCCTACACTAAAAAGCCAGGTAATTACTGGGATACCTTTAACTGTAATGTCCCAGGTTTGCATGATTCACAATTATAGTCTTCAAATGGTAATTTACTGAGATGCACCCAATCACAACTTTGCAAGAAAATACATGTTATTCACTAAGAACCCCTGCTTTAGAGGCTATTATCAGCTCTGATGTGGGGATCTGGACCTTTACTGTTGACACCAATGAGTTTGCTATATTTTAATGTATGTATGCCTACAGCTGAAGCCTTGTTTATTCATCATCATTTAATAGTAATTAGAGGGACAGTGCAGGTAGGATGGTTTGGAGACAAGGTGGTGAGATCAAGATGGTTATTGCCATGAGCATGAGGTATGGTGTGGGTTACTGTATGTTAAGTAAAAGGATTCTGAGGATGTTGTGAGCGGGCAGGAGGAGAAGAGGAAGGCTGTAGAGGAGGTTTGTGGATGTGGTGAGGTAGGATATGCAGGTGGTTGGTGTGACAGAGGAAAATGCAGAGAACAGAGTGAGATGGAATGGAGAACCTCCTGTGTCAACTCCCAAAGGGACAGGGCAAAACAAGAAGAAGAAGATCTGATATGGTGTTTTCTGTCCTGTTTAAGCCCACCGAAGTCCAAAGATCAATAGTGAGCATTTTGATTACATTACCTTAATATTCAATTTGGACATATTTTTTATGAGTCATTACTGTAAGCAAAAAGTGTCTGTCATTAACCCTTTCACCATAAATTGCCCTGTCCCAACTTTTTTGGAATGTGTTGCAGGCCTAAAATGCAAGAATTGATGTTTATTACCAAATGAAAAGAAGATGACCAGACAAAACATGAAATATCTTGGGTTCCTTCTGAAAGTAAATCTTAGGAAACCTGCATTATCTGTTTACTTTTTTTTTTTGCATTTTCCATGCCACCCCAACTTTTTCTGTTTTGAGATTGTAGATCCAGCAGGTTCTAGTTAGAGAATTCTTAATGCTGAATCTTGCAGAAAGTAATCATACCCACGGTCTGAGCTTTCTAAGGGTGGCTGAGCCTGGTGTTCTTGTTTCTGCCACACCTCTTCACAAGCCTCTGTATCTTTGAACCTTAATGAAGCCCGACCTGTTTAAAATCATATACTTTGATGCACCCCACCAAAAACCAGTGGATTTTCATGCCCCAGGCTACCTGACCGGAGCTGCATGGCTTTTGTGGCAGTGAAAGTTGGGAGCTTCACCTCCCATAGGCAATAGAACGCAAAAGGACAAGCAATTACCCTATTTCCTCAGGAAAGTAATGGCTTACACCTCACACACAGTATCCCTGCCACTGCATCTTGGTCTGAATATACTGTCTGTAAAAGTGGACCATATGGTTACTGCTGGAAAATGAAGGCTAACAAGCTATTATATGATTGTATGTTTTGTAAGTTGACATTTTACTGTGGTTTGTGTAAACATACAGTAGACCATCATAGAACAAAAGCTTGACCAAAACCTTTCAGAATGAGTCCGCTGGATAATATAATGTATAAAACTAACAAAATCATAAGTCTAACGCACTATATTTTGGTATTTGTATTATGGACAATAGTAGGCATATAACTGTATAAAATAATAGGTGCATGTCAGCTTTATTTATTTTTTAGTCTGTATTACTTTAATGCCATATCCCGTATCAGAGTGAAAGTCAGAGTGAAAACACAATACTTCAACAAAACACATTTGTGCAGTGTGGTTAAAATAAATATATATACGAAGTTCAAATTTGATTTAAGCCAGTGGCAGCCCTGAATCTGTTTTTCCGTGGTCACAACTCTCAAGTGGTGTTCTCATCAAAACATGGATAAAATACGACTGTGAACTGAGGTTATTAAAACTGTTATTACCATGGGTGATTGGGGTTTAACAGGACCTGACTGTCACTGTAATAACAGGGTCGTTCAGTTAAAGAGCTGTTGGCCCGTGAGAGTGACCAAAAGGGTCATGAAACTCCTCTGTGTAGAACTTCTTTCGAAAAATTTCCATACCCCTTCTCATGCACATAAATGTTCACATATGCATGCCTGAAAAAAATGCACATTGTCATGCACAATGCCAATAGACCTGTAAGGCACTCACGATAGTGTATGTAAACATGAAAACTTTATCAAAACTCTTTGGTGTGCTATCAACCAAGCATTTTCCAAAACATCATTACTACTTGTTGAACTATGCGAAATGTCTGTCAGATGGGACATAAATAAGAGATTTTCCACCAAAACTCCTGCTACAGTCAGCAATCTGAACCAACAAACAAGCAAGTCTGACCCATGTAAGATAAGTGCAGATACAAAGCTCTCACTTCACAAGTCGGACCCTTTTACCAAACTTTTCCTCTGGTCCCTGCCCCCCAGTCCTCTCCCCAGTCCTTCATTAATTACCCGATATGTGTTAATCTCACTAAGTAGAGTGAATTGTAGCCCTAAAGTTGTTGTTTATGTGTCTCCTGAGCTATACACAAACCCCTGCTCTTCTCTGACTGTTTATTTGGCCCTGGTAATGGTCTCTGTCATGGGCGAATGGCAAAAGGAGAGCCTGATTTAGTCCAGGTGGCTTCTGGCTCATTGTCCAGCCTTTGGAGCTGCCCTGAACTCTAACCCTTGACCCTCAGGTTGAACTGTGGCTTAATGAATGAGAAGGTCAGTATTTGCACTCCAAGAGTGAGGTGACATGGGAAATTAGTGGGAACATTATGACAGTGTGTGTTTGTGTGTGTGACTCGACTTAGGATACTTTTGCAGAATTATGCCACGAGTACACACCAGTACATTGGGGGTGGCTTGGGAATTGTTGACAATTATGCTGTCCCCAATTGAGAAACACTGTTTTTTTCACAGAAATTCAACACTCTTTCGAAAACCAAAAGAGCCAAAACATTTGATTTAGATTACTGAGGTTAGGGTTATGGGTATGTGTAGCATTTATTAACTACAATGGAAAGTCCCCAAAAAGATACTGAAACATACATCATATGCATATCTAACTGGCCCTCTCATGGTTTGGAATGGAAAAAAGGCAAGGGCAAGAAACACATGCTGTCCAGGATGCCACCGACTATTTTTGATAGCAAACATTCTTGCTATGTGTTTCAAGAAATCTCTTTAGGCATACAGTGTTTTGTCCTAATGGTCCGTTAAGTGCAACAATGAGTTAAAACCATCTAAAAAATATATTTAAAAAAAATGGTTGCTTAGTGAATTAATTTTTCACATTCTTGATTGATTTACGCGATGATAGAAAGGGCTGTTGTTGAGAATAATCATAAACATAACACCTGAAATGATATGAGTCTTTAACTGAGAGTTTCCATATACAGCATGCCGGGACTTGGTTAACAGATCTTGTAGTCCATGCTATCGGCAGCAGTTGCTACTGTCTAGACATGAAAAACATGATATGCCTTCGCAAATCCTGTCCACTCCATGGCACTGAAAATACACATAGGCTACAGGGGTCCAGGTCACATCCAAAAATACCCTGGTATGTCTAAATATAGTGGACTTTTCTTCACATTGGTAAAGGTGTTAGAATCATACCAATACTCTGATTACACTAGCTGCACTCTGTCCCCTTTAGTAACTTTGCCCTCCTGTGCATCCACATGAGTTCTTGGTTTCACGGAGAGAATGCAGGAAACAGCTGCCTGCCTGGGTCTGTCAGCCACATGGGAGTGTTTACCCTGTACTAACAGTATATGTTGTTACCATTTTAAAACCACAACACAAATAACCTGTCCTGAGTAGGAACTCATTGATGGCACACTGATTGTGCAATTCAGTTTTTTCCACTATGCAGGCACTGAACTATCAGCAGTAGTTAGTTCAGTACCTTTCATACCCCTGCAGTATAATTTGTTATCATTTCTAAAAAATAAAAAATTAAAAAAAAGATTTTATAGTTTTAAAATCTCAAATGTTTTATATAAAATGTTCTTATTATAATTTTATAATCTCTAATAAGTTTTATAATCTATAATTTCAAATTATTTTATATATTGGAAGATATTTAGCTTAATAAATCATATTATTTGAAATGACAGTGAATAAAGGTAAGACTCATCACACCCTTTAAACTGATGAGAGCCCTCTTATTAAATTAATCTAATGGTCCATAAGACATACAGTATGATTTTAAGGAAGTGAAATTTTTCTTGAAAGTAAATCAACTGCAAGTTTTGGCAAGTGTCCCTTTTTTATCTAATATAAAGTCTAGTATTATTGTATAACCCTAAATCAGAAAAGTTGGAAGGGTATGGAAAATGAAAATATAAAATATTTAATGAATAATAATAATAATAATAATAGACTGCAGTATTCCTTAAATTTCCTTTGACTTTTATTTCATTGCAGACAGTATGAACCCAAGTCATTTCATGTATTTTATGGTCAACTTCATTTCATTTGTTAATAAACATCCATTCCTGCATTTCAGGCCTGCTACACATTCCAAAATAAGTTGGGCAGGGTCAAGTTAGGGCAAGTAATATTAAAAACCAAAGAGGGTAAAAACACTAAATAATGATGTGATTTCAAACAGGTGATATCAACAGGTGATTATAATCATGATTTGATACAAAAGCTGTATCCACATAGGGTTAAGTCTTTGAGGAGCAAAGATATGCAGAGGATCTCAAGTTTTTCAACAAAGGAGTGAGAAAATTAATGAACTTTCTTACATTCACAAATACCACTTAAAACGTTACTGTACAAAAAACAAGTCTCATGTTAACCATGTCCTGAAACAGTGTTGACGTCTCTCAGCTTGTAGGCATCTGGGATGGACCATCTCACAGTGGAAATGTGTATTGTGGTCAGTCCAATCAGTACTCCAGAAATGGACACTGTGTGCTCTGGATCATCCAAACTGTGATCAGCTACAAGTCCAAAAGCCAGGGTCTGTCATGGTATGGGGTTGTGCCAGTGCCCATTGCAAAGGTCATTTACACTTCTGTGATGGCAGCATTAATGCAGAAAAGTACGTTGAGGTTTTAGAGCAACATAAGCTGCCTTCAAGATGACATCTTTCATAGGGACATCCATGCAGTTTTCAACAAGACAATGCAAAACAAGTCAAATCAGAAACAGTTAGGACTGAAATATGTAAGTCTCTTCCAGTCTTTCTTTGAGGACCATTCTTTTCAAACATTTCAATAATTTTCTTACACATTTGTTGACAAACTGGAGATCCTCTGAAACTGCCCCTCAGAAACTGCTCCTCAGCCTTTTGTGGAAACTTCTGTTGTACCAAATAATGATTATAAACACCTGTTCACATCACCTCTTTGCAAATCACAGACTTATTTAATTTTTCCCTCATTACTAGATCTAAATTTCCCCTGTGTCAACTTTTTTTGGAATGTGTGGAATTCCAAAAAAATCCTGAAATCCTGAAATGCAGGAATGGATGTTTATTAGCAAATGAAATGAAGTTGACCAGACAAAACAAAATCTTGGGTTCATACTGTCTGCAATTAAATAAAAGTAAAAGTAAATGTAGGAAACATTTGCATTTATTTGCATTTTCCGTACTGTCCCAACCTTTTTCTGATTTGGGGTTGTATAATCTGCTAGTCACAATCAAACAGCATCAACCTGGTAACCTAGCTATATATAGGAAAACATGGGAGAAAATAGTTACATATGAACCCTGTTACTTAGTGCATAGTAAAAGGGATTAGATGACATACCGAGATTGGTAGTTGGTAGAATATAATGCTTTGAGTTGTCTTCCAGCAGATGTAACCTGAATTATATATTTCATGAACTAAAAGGGAATTTAAGAAATGCTTATTATTATTATTATTATTATTATTATTATTATTATTATTATTATTATATTTTATTCTATTTTTTTATTATTATTATTATTTTTATTATTATTATTATTATCTGGCAGCTAAATAGGACAGTGCTTAGTGCTGGTGCCGTGTAGCTTCAGAGATACCCAATTCGCCTGGGACTACATCTGTGTAGATGTTCACCCTGTGCCTGTATGAGTTTTCAAAGATGTGTTATGTCACTTAATGTCTCTAAAGTGTCCCTGTGTGTGTGTGTGTGTGTGTGTGTGTGTGTGTGTGTGTGTGTGTGTGTGTGTGTGTGGTGTGTCCTGTAATGGACTGGCATTTTGTCTAGGGTTGGTTCCTGCCCTTTGGTGCTGTTTGGGTTCCCGACTCCCTGGGACATATGTGGGTATGAAAATTAAATGAGTGAATCATTATTATTATTATTCTCATTGCTGTGTATGTCTTACTACTGATATCATAAAGCAGTAAAGCCCCTCCCAACACATAGTTCTATGTACATGTATGTTCCCTTTAAGCCAGAATGACATGTTGTGCTTGTTATTCCTACTTAAAAAAAAACAGTGTTGAATATATGTCGTATTTATAAATATAGATGTTAATGTGGATCATATTCCATCTGCTTTACTACATACTTTGTTAGTCCCCATTACTCTGTTCTCTAATGATCAGGACCCCCACAGGACCACTACAGATTAGGTACTATTTGGGTGGTGGATCATTCTCAGCACTGCAGTGACACTGTTGTGGCGGTGGTGTGTGTTAGTGTGTGTTTTGCTGGTACAATTGGATCAGACACGGCAGTGCTGCTGGAGTCTTAAACACTGTGGTAGACACATCTAGCATATTGCTTGTAGATGTAAAGTAGAAGAGACAATAGCCTATCTGTTGTTGCACAGTTTGTGTTAGTCATCCTCTTGTCCTTCATCAGTGCTCTCAGGATGCTGGTGGCTGGACATATGAGATGTTTAAAAACTCCACACACTAACACACCACCGCCATGTAAGTGTCACTGCAGTGCTGAGAATGATCCACCACCACCCAAATAGTACTTGATCTGTGGTGGTCCTGTGGGGGTCCTGAGCATTAGAGAACAGAGTAAAGGGGACTAACAAAGTATGTAGAGCAACAGCTGGACTACAGTCTGTAATTGCAGAACTACAAAGTGCTT
This sequence comes from Ancistrus triradiatus, assembly GCA_025084515.1. NCBI lineage: Eukaryota > Metazoa > Chordata > Actinopteri > Siluriformes > Loricariidae > Ancistrus > Ancistrus triradiatus. The sequence goes on along the minus strand of JAJAGP010000557.1, from coordinate 113,356 downwards.
CTATATGGTAATTGGAACTGAAATGGACAATGAGTGTAAAAACAAGGACGTGTACCTAATAAAGTGATCGGTGAGTGTGTATTTAAATTGGTTTTGTGCAAAAAAATACATGTTTTTTATTTGAGCAGGGGTGCCCACATTTTTGAATAAGTCTTCAGTTACTTGTAAAGAAAATACTGCAGTTAAGTTAAGCTGCAAGAGTACACTGAAAGCTATACTTATGTATGTATAGTGTGATGTGAGATGAATTGCATTATAATTATGTGTATGTATCTATTTCGATCCTCTTAAGACCTCCTTACCCTCCTCGGAGCTCTGATGTTTTAATGTATAAAAACTGAGCACCGTCTTTGAACAGGAGGTATTTTTGTTTGTGTCTACAAATGGGGACTGAGTTAAGCAGAATGAAGTATGAGGTGTAGCAAACCCAAAACGTCATGTCCTCATGTGGGGACACGTGGTCTCAGGAGGTTAAGGAATGACAGAAGTTTTGTTACCCTGGTATTAAGACTGGTAATTATTATTTGGTATTATTTGGTAATAATAAGCACCACATACTGTAAAAGACAGTATGACATTAAAGCAGTTGGCATGGCATACATATACAAGCAAAACAGTTGAATATGATGCCTGAGCTGGACAAAATAAAAACAATATATTCTTTTGAATACTAAAAATGTATTATTTACATGCAATTTGCTATGTAAATGGACTCAATTTAGATAGCAACGTAGCTATTGTGATGGTTATTCTTACAGTTTCTATACACATACTAATGTACTTTGCATACACTAAAGTGATCCTGTTGGAATAATAAAAAGGGTCATTTGGTCATTTGCCTTGCTGCACACCCTGGGAAGAAACTACTCATTATCACATATATATCCATAAAATTCATAACAACCAAAAAGAGTGGTGTATAGTAAATGTATTTGACAGTAAAAGAGAATAAAGAGTCTTTAATTTGTCAAGTTTAAATTGGATTTAACAAGAACATGATATCACAGTGTATTCGTTTTTGGAATCTTAACTATTCTGTTCAGACAATATCCCATTCAATGTGTATGGGCACAGCACCCAGTTCTGTTGTTACTGTGGACTGCTACTTGCCATTTGGACTGAACAGAGCGTCTAGTTTATCTTCTAGCGATGAAAGAGAGTGGAGAAAGCGAGTGAGAGAACAATGTGACCCCATTGGTTGACATGTCAGGGATGAAGGGGAAGATAGGTTGAGGTCAGGGGTTAGGGTTTACCATGGACACCAATGTTGAAGAGAGAGTTTCTGGTCACTGGAAGGACAGCCTATTCCAAAGCTACAAGGGTCTAACTGATCACTGTCAGTCCTTTCGCTGTCTGCCTGTTTGTGTCCATTGTGAGGAATTGAGTACTGATGTACTTGAAGTCAGCTATTATGGGAATGTGCAGAATGTAGTATTCCTAAAGATGTAACAGAGAAAGGGAATTTCGGGTAAACAGAAGAGGAAGAGACGAATCAGAAACAAAATGTAGACTCTTGTCTTCAACTTTCTTGAAAGCTTGCACCTGAAATGTGCACAACAAAGCAATGCTCAAATCATAGGCAAGTCAGTGATAGATAAAAAATACTGTTGCATGCCTTTGGGTGTAGCATATTTCAACTAGGGGAACTGGGTGCAGTTATACTGATTTGACCCTTTGGACATCTGCACAGCGGCAACAGACAGACTGTCACGGTCCAGCTGTGATTCAGAACTTGGATGCCAACTAATAAAGCTGTAACCAGAATGTGATTCCAAGAAGAAAAATAAACAGGGTTAACAGAAGACAATTTCAAAGTACAAAGAATGAACAAGAAAGGTCCAGCAGTGGGCAAAAAACATACAGTGGCAGAATGGCATGAATGGCAAAAAATGACTTAAATTGGACCAGGTTTGTACTAAAGCACGTGAATATGTGTAAGCTGGGGAGAGCAAAATGCTGTAACTGAGTGTATGTAAAGACATACTCAGTACTCTAGGTCTTTTGCCTGCTCATTTTTTGTGTTGCAGGAGACCTTGAAGCCGATGAACATTTGGTCTGATAGCCCTTTTCCTCTAACATGACGTCAGAGCTCGTTCCAATGCAGGTGCCAAAAATGGAAATATTTCCATGCTTTTTTACTGCTTTGGTGAAAAAAATGTCACCAGTGACACTCTGAATGGCGTCATTTCTACATTATCAACGCAAGCACTTTTTATGGTTGCTAGTAAAAGGCATGAATGGCGTGGATAGTTTTTAAGACATAATGTTAATAATGTTAGATGTCCTAAAGCCTGTTATTTAACCATTCTTTGTAGTTAGTTGTGACTGTCAGTAAAAATGTTTTCTTCTCAGAAAAAGGGAGGTTTTCTTCTGGAAAAGAGGTATGATTGGGAACATGTAATGCTTTCAGTTCTATAGTTTCTTACATTCTCTGATATTTATGGAGGTCTGTTCATGCAATAATTCCTGTTTGTGTGGCTGTATTTCTACGTAACTGTATTTATATAACTGCATTTTGCAGCCAAAGGACAGCATTATGTATTGATACTTATCCATGATGTCATCCATAGATCCATTTCTTAGATCTTTGCATTCTACACAATTATTGAATCCAATATAGATCTCATTTTATTTTTTGTTAATTTAATGAGATTAATGAGTAAATCATGTCAGCATCTACCAGTATTCAGTTAATCAGTCCTATGCATAAATATGTTTCTTTAGAGGGAGAAAATTAACAGTGTATCTGCACTGAGTCATGGGATAGTGTGAATGCTCATCTTAATGCAAGGGAGTAGCAGGAGACCAAAGTTTGTCGTAGAAAAGTTTGGTCGAGCAAAATGTCTTTACCCACGTTTTCTCCATAATGGGCATAGTGGAAGAACAGTTTCACCAGAAAGTCCTGTTTTGTTTTAGCATAATGACATTGAATGGCTTGTACCTTCAATAGTAAACTTATGAATTTAGAGGGATCAGTGTGTGAATATGCGTTTGTAGTTTAGCTTAGTCCTCAGCAGCGTTTAAGTGATGTCTCTCATACAGACTGCTTAGTGAGGAATACTTTTTTTACACAGGCGGCATGAATGAACAGAGATTTACTACAGGGTAATAAACTCAATCAAGTGCTAATTGTTTTAAAGTGCCGAACTGAAATGCACCTAGAGCTCTCTGATGCCTTTCACTCTTTCCACTTCTTTCTCACTGGCACTGTCTCCTGCTAACTTCTTTCTTCTTGGTTAATCTGGCTAATTAAAATGTGTTGGCCTTCAGGGTGATGCTAACCCCAATCCCCTCCGCCCAACTCTGAACGCCCACTGCTTTCTCACACTCAGCAGAAGAGGGGATAAAGGAAAGGCTTCGCACTCTTTCTCTCTCACACACATACATGCTAAACTGAGGCCGAATTCATGAGATGGACTCTTATCAGCTTCAGTCTCTCTGAATAGAGCTCTTCACTTCATGACACCTGATATTCAAGCTATCTTTGCTGTTGCCGCCACAAAAACCCGCCCACGGGCACACTGTCACACATACATGCACTCATGAGAAAACCAATAACACTGATTATCACAGACCTATACATATTTCCATGCATAGGACCTCACAAAGGCCTAGAAGAGGTATCAGAACTGATAGAGTAATATGAGCATGAAGCCTCATGCATGACTGTGTAATCTCTCAGTATTGATTGACTAAATCGTCAAAAAACAGAGTCCACGTACAGACAGCCAAAAATGCAATTATTAGACCTATTCACCTCCATGCTTACATGTGTGTTCACTGTATCACACATTATATCTAGCAAACAACCATGTGTTTATTAGCAAAGCCTCACAAGTATGACATAACACTCATTTCTCCAACGTTCCCTTGAATAGCTTTATAAGCCTACGGAGAGAGCTATAAAAAAAAAAGCGTAATCATTTGGGCCTTGTTACTGAGAAATCCAGCACTGCTTACACAAACTGCTTGTTGATGACATTTCTCGCTAGCCCATATTTAGCGGGCTGGGCCAGAATGGATGTGAGCAGTTAGGCAGCTATGCTCTGGTCTGGGCGCACATTTAGCAAGGGGGATATTAGGTGTCCTCTGTTATTTGTGGCAGGGACAGAATCCCCCTGCCTCAGCCCCTTTGAGGGGGCACAGAGGGGCTATATTATAGGATATTAAAGCATAATGATGGGGCTGTATTCACTGAGCCATGGGAACGTGGTTAGCGTGTCTCGTTGTGGCCCACCAGCCCCGAGCCAGAACCGGGTCAACCCGCCACAGTCAGCCATTACAGCATACAGGGTAGGGGGAGTTGTTTTGGGTAGGAAAAGGGTTCTGAGTCTTGATTAAACCAAACCACTTCATTAAGCACCCACCACTTGCAGAGCCAGTGTTTCCAGCACTGCCCACCAGACCAACCACTGGATGGACAAACGGTTTGTGGTGTTCAGAATGGGTGCTGGGGTGCTGCCATATGGCCGAAGCATCCTGGGTCAGAGCATTTGAGCAATGAGGGATACAAAAAGCCACAGCAACATGGAAACTTCAGATAGGGGGCGAAAGGAGGGAAAATATTTTGTGTGTCAGGACTACAAGTTAAGGATTTGCATGTTAGCTTCTGACACTAAAAATTTATAGACCATTACAGTTTTTTTGAATCCACATATCTACACGCATTGCAGTAATTCCATTGCAGTATCTAATGAATTCCAACACAGACACACATCTTTCCACTTATTGAGGTACTGATTAGGCGATCACCTGAACCAAATCTGATTTATTGAGGAAATGTACAAGATACATGAAAGCTGTAATTGAAATATTACAAGAATATACATGATTTTGTCATTTCTGCAAATAAATAGTTTTATTTGGCATTTGTTGGTAATTTATAGAACTAAAAAAATGGTCAATTTCACTCAAATATATACAGTACCTACAAACAGTAAAACCAGAGAAACTGACAATGTTGCAGTGGTCTCTTAATTTCTTAAGCCGCTGTACCTGAGGATCATAATCTTAGACTGTATGAGGCTGAGAGTAGAAAAATAAGCTTCCATGTCACTGCATTCCTCTGAGCAAGCCATGCAATCAACACAGGACTGACACCCACTGTGTATGTGTCTATGTGGAAGGAATTTATTAAAGTAAGTCACAGTAGTCAGTAAGAGTGCTTGAAAAGAGTGTTTGCTGCTCAGAGAAAATGCAGGTACAGTTAGGACCGGGTGCCGTGCTTATCGGGTGGGTTAGGAAGGAATGTGAGTGGGAGTCAGGGTACACACAAGTGTAAAATAATGATTGCATGGGAGTGTGTATATGTGAGATGTGTGGGTGTATGTTAGGCCTTCGCAGATGAGATGGGCTTTGACTACCACATGAGTCAGGGGAAATATGACTAAGCTGGAATAAAAGTTTATGGAAGAAATAATTGGCCCTGTATACTAAATGACTAACTCCTGAATATAGGCTTTATTGGAGGCAGGCCTACACCCTTTCAAGTCTTTATACTGTAAATTACCAAACATACATCCAAAATGATCCCTTCTCTTCCTCTCTCCATCCATCCAACACCATGCTGCAAAACATCAAAGTCTGTGATATTTCATGTTAATGTTATTGTAACCTGTATCTAACATATTAATTAGGTTAAGTATTATGGTCCCTTAAAGGATCTGCATTCCTTCAAAGGAGAATAAACGTTGTGTTTAACTCTCTGTCAGACACTTATTTAAAGTTGTTCTTCATTTTAAATTGTCAACACAAATACCCAAACAGTAGATGTGCATATTTTCTAATAGCTAAAAAGAATTCACTGGACCTAGTACAAACGAACTGTTGTTGAAGTACTGTAGGTCTGTTGAATGTTAATGAGTTGTATAGATTGTTAAGGACAATTCCAAATAATGCTAGAATGAATTTAATTAACCCATTATGTCTTCATGGCTGAAACACACACAGAAAATGACAGTAGTTTTAAAGTGAATGTCTTGTGCATAATATTACATGGATGTTATAATTACAAGGTATCATCATACTTCTTCATGCTTTATGTGCTTAATTCGTAATTCAGATGGCTAACCACTGTACAGCATGTTTGACCCAGGCCAGATGTGTGGGCATGTATATCGGCTTTGAAATGCTGAGAGTGCTGCCAATGACAAGTACTGAGCTGGCCTAATCACTAAATCTTGTCAGCTTGCAATGTGGGTGAGCCTTTTCTTGAGTGGGCCCCAACTGAAAAGAGCTCAATTTCCACATAAAGCCATTCAGTCTTTTTCATTTGCTCTCTGTCCATCTCTGCAGTTTACTTTCCCTGACTGTGAGAAAGCTGCTCTGAGCCCATCTCATCCATATTCATGGCTGAATTGCCCTGTCCCTGGGCGTTGGAGCTCAGGCTAGCTGGATCCCATAGACTGACAAGCACTGCTGAGCAGTTCACTGGCACCCATGGATGCAGCTGCAATACAGATTCACATGCAAATAAGACTCTGAATAATAGACAAGCTTATTTTTGCCAATTCAGTCTGTGCACACTGGCAGGGAAGGCTAATGCTTTGCAAAATGTATGTGTGTAACTGTGTGTTTGTGACCATAAGAAAATGGAAGAAAATGAAAACTCTGAAAAAACATACACTGGGAACCACATAATAAGACAGTGATTCCTGTAGCTGGTATCTGTGCTTTTGTGGTATTTGATTTAAATATGTAAATGTCTTCACACTCAGCACCATGCCTACACTTCAACCGAGAAGTCAAAAACACTCCCCAGGGCAGCTTGAACAGGTCAAAAGTGGTTACCAGGGCAGCAGTGGTTGCTTAGATGGGTGGGGGATACTAACTGAGGGAATGAAGAGGAGGAGGTCGTTAAAGTCATTAGCAGACTTTACCATATGAAAGCCATGGATGGTGTAGAATAGTGTGGATGGCCATAGCTGGATGTCCCATCTCCCTGCCAAGCAGGGCTGATGGGAATGGGCTGTAGAGGAGGGGGCAACAAAGGTCCTATTGAGCCTGAATAAGCCCCCTGCTCAGTCATAGACAGGGGAAATTCCTTATGTGCTGGAATGACTTGAAAAAACTGGTCATCTGAATGGTTGTGCTCTGGGTTTCTCCCTGCCTGATTACTGTACTTGAGTAACCTGAACCATATGAAGCCAAAGATATGGGGGATTTCTTTTAACAGCAACTAATAGCTATACACGCTCATTTACTCATGAGGTGCAAGCTTAGAATTAATATGAGCATGGTTGTCCTGGGAAAATGGTTCAATTGTTTTTGGTAAATGATACACGTTAGCAAAGACTTCTGTATATATAGGTTGATGACATCATTTAGCAGAAGTACTCATCCATAGTCACTTACAGAAATGCTGTGAAATTTTATTGATAGACTACTACTTTAGCCAAGGCTACTTCAGCCAAGGAATTCATTAAGTGCTGAATTAAATGGTTGGTCTTCTGTCTGTGTTTGAAAGCAGCTAGAAACTCATCTGTTTGGAAACTCAAGTGAAGTTTACCACCTGGATGGCAGTAGAGCCTTAACATTTTTTTTACCTTTACATCCTGAGGAGTAGATCAAGTTGAGTCTTTCTTGGCGTTAGAACTATATGAAATATGGTGTTTAATTAGCATTTTCCGGCAGGTGGGGGCTGGTCCACTGGCATCAGCGTTGAAATTAAGGATTGCTCCAGGAAGTCAGTGGAGAGAACACAGCAGTGGGGTGGTGTGAGAGTACATGAGTAAATTAAAATCAGGTGTGTTTCTGCTGTCTTATTCTAGAGAGTGTACGATCAATGAAAGTGTCATTTCAGTTTAGAATCTAAGAGGCTTATTGTGTTGCACAATTTCTTTGAACCTGCACCACTTACAAGTTAATCTCTCCAGTTATGTCCTGCACCATGCATATGGCTATGTGGGCCCAGACTGGACTGACAGACTGGACTGAACTGGACAAAACAGTATAGAAGTGAATGTATAATGCTTTTTGGTTTCTTACATTTTTGCAGAACAGCTGAAGTGAATCCCTGTGAGAAATGGCTGGCCAGGATTTCCACAGATGTCAAATTAACATTAACATTATAGTCAGTCCATAAAAACAAAGATATTTGGTCTGCTTTGTTTTGACTCGTAAATAAGCATCGTTTTTGTTCTAAATTATTGTTACAAACTATCCAAGTTTCACATCCTGTACACAACCACAGTAGATCTCTTATCTGTGTCCTTGAAAAGATGCATTCATTACCGGTACTTTCCTTCCAGCACTATAAACTCCAATATTGAGATTAATTAAGATAAAGACTGAATTAAAAAAACATAAAATCTGTTCAATAGTTGCTCTACATTAAACATAGTGACCTCTTATTTTTAATCAGTTTGTGATGATTTAAGATCGAGTAGAAGTCTTTCAATGCCTTGGTTTCAAGTACAATGTAGTCGAAACATCCAAGACTGGCCTGCTTGTTTCTTTCATCAATTACTTTTTTCTTGCCACAGTCACCCTAGGCTTGCTTATTTAGGGATTGGCCTTACAATTTAGAAGATAATCTAAAATTGTCAAGCTGCTTTCAGACAATGCTTAACTGTAAAAAGCGCTATAGAAATAAAGCTGAATTGACTTGACTATAGTACTTCTTTCTAGAAGTGCAGGTGCTTATCTTCTTCCGTGTGTTATGTGGAAACACCATTTGAACACCGTTGCGTAAGCCATTGTGAGTCTGTTGTTTAAAGAGTGATAATGAGAGATTGACTTATGATTGGGGGTGTAGAAAAATAGGGGTGTGGTTATGGGTTACCTACAGTGTGAGTGTTTACTGTTGTGCTACAATGGTAACCTTACTAGAGCTACATGTGATGTTGTTGCAGTTTGTAAGAGCTGCAGTATTTCTTTTAGAGCATATAAGACTAGTTAATGTACATTACATAATGTTGTTGCATTATTCAGAATAGACTCAAATTAGACATGTACATATGTAATTAATGTTATGTAATTAATATTATGTCCTGGATGTAATACTATTCGGGTTACATTCAATATGTTGCTTAACAATGTAAGTAATGTGCAGTTAAAATAAAAATGAGACACTAAGCTAAAATCTGAAAGCTCTACAAGCTTTATGAAAAAGCTTATCTTTTTGATTTTATAAACTCGTAACTGTCAAGGCAACTGATTGTTCCGGTAACTTATTGATGTTTACAGGGACCCAAAGTCTAGACATCTCATTAACATCCAGCATATCAAATATGTTACATCTACTAGAATCATTTAAAAAATAGCTGAATGTGCTCATTGCAAGCTGTAAGAACAGATCAGAGTTTAAGGGGTCATGGAGCAATGGGAAAGCAATGTGGAATCTATGAATGTATAAAGCAGACTCAACAAAATCTGGTGTTCTTGAGGACCCACATACAGATGATTAGTCACAGGGCTTTATTCCCTGACCATTTTTATCAATTAACACTCAGTACATGGGAAAGTGAGGAGGAAAAAATGCAGGGCTTAAAAATGAGATAGACAGCAACACATGTTCTCTCCTTCTTCCTCTCTCACTTTCTGTCTCCATGAGCGCTGCTGGGAGGCCAATCTCCGATCACTAGTGCAAATGACGAGCCAAGAACAATGCTCTTACTCTGATCTTACTCATAAATAATCTTTAGTTCTCTCTTTCATGCATTTGTTTACTGTTTCTGCTGCTGTTTCTCTTTGCTGTTCCTCCAAATTGCTGTCTGCTGAAATCATACAGTACCTTTTATGATAAATCTTTGAGGAGGATTTCTGTGTTGGCTTTCTCGGACTGTCCTGCTGTAGCTCATTGTAGGACAATTATTTAGTTGGAGCGCACTATTGTATTACTATAGGGGAGTATTATATAACTCCTCTGTAACACACTGCTTATTTGCAAGACTGTACAAAGTGCATTTTTTAAAATTCTGACATCACTCATAGAATATCACTATTATTCTGTAAATAAAATAATTCTTTATATAGTAGTATATATTGCTTTATAGCAGCTATATTTTACATTACAGGTCTACTCAATCTGCACACAAATACATTTATATATATATATATATATATATATATGTGTGTGTGTACAAATATCTATTCATCTCATATGTACAGATTTCTCACATCTTTTGCATTTGCCTCTTTTATTATCATCCTATCCTATATTCTTTGCACTCTAATACTTGTTAATAGTTTGTGCGCTGTCTGGTCTGTTTAGTAAGGCACGTGTCATGCATGTGTGCTCTCACCAATACAAATTCCTTGTATGTGTAACATACTTGGCAAATAAAGTGATTGTAGTTATAATCCTCTGCATGTTCCACTCTTGAGAGCATGCAAATGAATGCTATTTGAATTCACTTGCGCTCAGTCATAATTGAGGCTAATCCCAGAACAGCACAGCCGTCTTAATCTAATAACATCTCCTTTGTATCTCCAGCCATACACATGCACTGACTTAATGACTCATGGTTCAGGATCTCAAGGGCTAATGAACAGTACCAATGGTGCATGGCGCAATGACGTTGAGAGTCTGTGTGAGGAATACGTGAAACCAGAAATGTCGACAGGTTACTGTCTACCTTACTACTGGTTACAAACCAGGAAGCTAAAAAGAGCTTGGGGTAGTTGAAAGACTTGTGAACAGGAGTTATGTATCGTATTTTTCGGACCATAAGGCGCACTTAAAATTCTTTAATTTTCTCAAAAATCGAAAGTGTGCCTTAAAATGCGGTGCGTCTAATGTATGAATTAATTCTGGTTGAGCCTTCTGACCTACAACCGATTGTAGATGGTACACGGCGCTCATAACTATGTCAAAATGTTTTAGCACGGTCTTTGGTAGGTTACGAAGCTTAAGGCAAACGTAGTGCGCAGCATAGCGGAGTAATACGGTACGTGCTTCACCATTACGGTGTGTTCATTCATTCATTTATTTTCGAAGCGGATTTCAAACTCAGCGCTATCAGTCACGCAGTACAACATGGACATAGAGCAGCTGTGAGAGAATTCAACATTAACGAATCAATGATACGGAAGTGGAAGAAGCAAGAAGACGCCCTGCGCCAGGTAAAGACCAAACTGAGCTTCCGCATTTCATGCGTCTTATAACCCGGTGCACGTTATGTATGAAAATATACCCATTAGCAGCCGATCGTTGATATTGCGTCTTATAATCCGGTGCGCTTTATGGTCCGAAAAATACGGTAAACATTATTGTGTTGCTTGGGTTTTGGCTTAAACATCAACCAAAACAGGGCTCATAGTGCATCTCAAGAAATTAAGTATTGTCTGAGTGAATGAGAGAGTGAATGATGACCTGTGATGGACTGGTGCCCTGCGCTGGGTTTGTTACAGTCTCATGCAGAGTATTCCTGGAATAGGTTCCTGACCCACTACAATAAAGATCAGAATAAAATGGTTACTGAAAGCAAGCGAATGAATTAACGTTTTGAGGTTGCTAAAGCTCATGTAGTTTAACTTAATAACAGCAAAGTATAATAATAATAATATGTAACACCACCCCATCTCCACCAGCCCACAGACTGGTCCCTCAAAAATGTTGTGGGCTGGGGTCCGGAGGGCATTAAGAGTTCTGAAAACCCTTACTCTAGCCAGTTGAATGCAACTGTACTACCGCTTCTGCATTATATGCTATCATTATACAATCATAATAAATTGGCCTTTTGTAGTGAACCACTAAGTAGAAGTGGTAGAACTGTGGTGAAGGAAGATAACTATAACGAATGAGAAAAATTTATGGAAGTACAGTATGTAGGGAAGAATACATTCTCAGTTTCTCTCCATAAGAAGAAGCAGAAGGTTCAGTTCCACTTTAAAATGAGAGAAATAGCCAGAAAATGCATGAAAGGTACAAATTTCTTTCATCAGTGTGGGAAACAGATAGGCAGGAGACTCTTTCCCTCCCAACAGGAATAAGACAGGAGTGGTTTATGGTGATGGGAAAGATGATGTTGGTGTGTTTGTGTGCGTGTGTGTGTGTGTGTGTGTGTGTGTGTGTGTGTGTGTGTGTGTGTGTGTGTGTGTGTGTGTGTGTTTCTGTGAGAGAGAACTGAATAAAACAATGTGGCTCAAGGTATTATAAAACTTCAAATAAACCAGTCCTGTTATCATTGTCCTATGATATGCTGTGTGAGTGTGTGCAAGGACCGGATGAGTTCATAATCAAATAAGTCTGTAATCAAATGAGATACCATCTGTTTCTTAAACTTGATGTGTTCTAGTAATTGTCAAATTAGCATCGTGGATCAGTGCTGCACAGACTCTAGAGCTGTAACATATCACAGATTCCAGTGCAGCTATCACAGCATGAAAAAGACGCAGATGAATTACTCTCCCTTTGTGTGAGTTAGAACAAAGGTATTCACAGATTTTTTTTGGTTTAGCAGGTTTTAAGATCAATAAATTTCAGATCTGAACAATGAGTCACAGGATGTGTAACACTATGACAAATCGCTTGTTTACTTAAACATGGATAACTCGAACATATGGGTTTGATGCAAGGAGTTTTAGTCATTCAATTCCATTACAGCATGAAATGGATTTACGTGTTTCTCACATACACACACATAGCACACCACAGCATCTCTGCTCTCAGTCCCTGGGCATGACTGATGGTGATTCAGGATTCAGGGTTGTCATTTCACGGGCTCATAAATTACTGCACCCTCTAAATTACTGCACCCTCACTCACATTTTACAGAAACCAGACCCACTTTATCCTCTCCATGTGTTCCTTGTGAGATCATACGCCCTCAACTCTGACCCCTATGTGCCTGACCCTGCTATCTCGGTATCTCGTGTTATTCTGGAGGGTCATTTGCGTGTCTGAGTGAGTATGTTGGGGGTGCTGCAAGAAGGAAAAGGCACAGCTTTTTTTTCTTGCGTACCCAGAGTGGGCTGTTCTCAGCTTTAGAGGATTTCACAGGGCATAAAACAGATAGTGGTGATTTCACGCAGAGACAGGTGAGGCCACTAGTTGAGCACAGAAGGCTTTTTCTTCTGGAATCAAACTGACCTTTGATATTTCACACAAATTTGATGCACAGTTCTATGCTGCACTCTTGTCATTTCAATAACTTACAGAATTCATTCCTACTCTCTGCTGGTGACTCACTTTCATGAACCTGTTACTGATGTTGAAAAGATAAACACATTACTTTCAGACAGTGAATAACACTGGGAGTAACTTTGCACTGCAGTGCTGGGTCCGGTGCTGTGTGGCAGAGTACATGATAAACAGGGTGAGTGATTGTGGTTTTGGAGGTACATGAGTCATTAAAAGAGCCTGAGTCATACAAAGAAATGAAAGGGGTGTGAATGAGTGACAAACAACTTCCAGTCTTACTCCTTACTGTCAACAGCCTTTGGGTGCAGTTCTTGTTGCAATTTGCTTATTGTAACATAGAAATAAATATGACTAGAACGTGTGTGAAGAATAAACACAGGCATAACAGTTCACGCATAACAGTAGGGAAGCCCAAGCTGAACTATATCAAAGGACATTTATGGGTGCTGATATGATCTACCCCCTCATTCCTTTCATCTACCCCTCCCCCCATACCTCCATCCTCAGTTGTCGGTGAAGCATCTTAATCTAAGCTCTACAGAGCCTCTTTAATAGGGACTTCCACAGGTTTGACCACCTTTCAAAGTCCAAGGGTCCAAAAATAAGGGGTCATGTTTAAAGGGGAGTCTTCCCCCTTGCCTTGGTCCTAATTTAATTCAATCAAGTTGATTGAGTTAATTAACTGGTCCTGGTAAACCAACTGCCTGCACTCTTAGCCTATTAACCAGATGAGGTCTGAAACCAAGATCACCCACTAAAGGCAGAATGCCTTTTTAATGGTGAAGTGCTGTTCACAATAATGCAGGGAACAAGATCGATAATATAATGAGCTTAACATGGGGTAGGGACCACTTTTAATCACAACTTTAGTTTTGGTCCAATTAGCTGAGCTATGCTGTAGCAAAGATTTTAAAGGACCAAGGGTATGGTGCATCTGGGCGTTACTGGGTTTATAATGGCGTTGATTATGTTAAGCAGATGCTCAATACAAAGACATTCTGGCACTGCTCTCTTCACATGGGTCAAATTAAAGTTTTCAGGCCAGTTCTCATGGATTATACAGGAATTTAGGTGTAGAGATAACAAACAGGTAAAAAAAACAACAAAAAAAACCAACAAACAAATAAAAAACCTCAGAAACCACCACACAGAGGGGGCAATTATGGTACTGAACATTTAAGTTCCAAAAACATCCAGAAGATCTGCTGCATTTACTCAAAGCAGACCAGCCCAGAGTTGAATGGCAAATGTCCCTTTTCCTCTCATAAAGGCACAAAGTGCTGTGTGTGTTCTCTCAAGTAAGCACTAGTTAAGCTCACACTTAAACAACAATGTATACCACAATGCTTATTTCCCTGATTTAGCAAGCAACTACCTGTGTATGAACAAAACAGTCATTAACTCAAGCTGTTGGGCCTGAGCTGCTGCTTGTGTGAGTCATTAAAAATGGAGAACGGAGCCAAGCAGAACTGACAGTAGCCTTCAGCAAAGTCATGTTTCTCATCTGACTAAGTATTCCCTTTATAGCAGCTTTTAATGCACTGAATTAACACTTTCCTTTCCATTTTTCAATATCAGCTTTATCCAGTTCAGGGCCTTGAGGGGTGTGGGCCTATCTTGCAGTGCAGGGCGCAAGGTGGGAAACGGAATCGAAATGAATTCCGAGAATGATTCATCAGTTTTTAGTGTCGGTGAACCCTTGTCATATAATTAGCATTGTAAGTGTGTTTAAGAATGAATGTATAGTGCACCAGAGAGAGAGAGAGAGAGAGAGAGATTGATTGATTAAACCAAGATAGCATACTGCATGCTCTATTACTAAAGAATGCAAGCTCATAATCTGCCATTGTTCATTTACGGATACACACAGAGCTTTTAACCAGACTTCACCTGACGCTGTACATATACACATCTGTAAGTGTGTCTGTTTTCAAAAGCGTTCTGTATGAGGACCTGGGTAAAACATGAATGACTAGTCACAAATAGGTTTACATAGACAAATATATGCTGTACTTTAAATACAACATACAATCCCCTCCACCATTATTTGCACCCCTGGTAAAGATGAGTAAACTGTTTATAAGGAAGTCCCTTTTAGGTGACTCTCATTCTGAAAAAAACATAAAGTAAATTTAGACAGAGAAAAAAAATCCTCACAAGAAATAGATATATTTTATCAAAGCATGTGCCACAATTACTGGCACCCCCTAATTCTTAATGTGACATGTAATGTAGAATGTAACTGAAGCTTTTTTATTTTATTTAATGTTTTTACTTTTTTAAGTTGATAAGTGACTAAGGTCTTTCAAGCGGTAATCCATTATTTCCTGTTTCACTGGGATATACAAATGAGGTGATACAGAGTTCAGATTCTCTTAGTCATTCTTCAATGTAAAAGTCAACAGAAGAGAGAATTCAAACACAAGAAAAGTGCATTGACCTTCTAAAGAAATTTTTGCCTGAAAATGCAAGTCTACAGTTAGATATGAGCAGTAAAAATACAATTAAAAAAAATCTAAAAAACTGTCCTCTTGGAGACACCAAGTCTGAAAAACTACAGTTATGCCATCAAATACCAGCTTAATACCAAAAGACTATATAGAAGACTTGCAAGGGGAAAGGCTTTCCTGTCACCTAATAACAAATGCCTGGAGGTTTACCGTAAAAAGAAGGCGGACTACAATGAAAAAAAAAAAAGAAACCTGATGCCCACTGCTTATGATATGGGGCTGGTGTTCCTCCAAATGCCCTGGGAAAGTTGTTAGAGTACATAAAGTAGTGCTTGAAAGTTTGTGAACTCTTTAGAATTTTCTATATTTCTGCATAAATATGACCTAAAACATCATCAGATTTTCACACAAGTCCTAAAAGTAGATAAAGAGAACCCAGTTAAACAAATGAGACAAAATATTATACTTGGTCATTAATTTATTGAGGAAAATGAGCCAATATTACATCTTATGCTGGAATGCAGTGTTTATCTTTCTCCAAACATAATGCTTTTCTTTTAAACAGAAAAGTTGTATTTTGGTCTCATCTGTCCACAAAACCTTCTTCCAATAGCCTTCTGGCTTGTTCACGTGATCTTTAGCAAACTTCATGATGAGGCAGCAATGTTCTTTTTGGAGAGCAGTGGCTTTCTCCTTGTGAACCCTGCCATGCACACCATTGTTTGTTTCAGTGTTCTTCCTGATGGTGGACTCATGAACATTAACATTAGCCAATGTGAGAGAGGCCTTCAGGTTGCCTTAGAAAAGTTACCCCCGCCTGGGGTGTCTTTGTGACCTTGCCAACTGTTACACAGTTACATTTACAACGCCTTGCTCTTGGAGTGATTCTTTGTTGGTCGACCACTCCTGGGGAGGGGTAACAAACGGTCTTGAATTTCCTCCATTTGTACCACAAACTCTGTCTGACTGTGGATTGGTGGAGTCCAAACTCTTTAGAGATAGTTTTTTGGAAACCTTTTCCAGCCTGATGAGCATCAACAACTCTTTTTCTGAGGTCCTCAGAAATCTCCTTTCTTCGTGCCATGATACACTTCCACAAACATGTTGTGAAGAGCAGACTGCGATAGATCCCTACTCTTTAAAGAAAATCAGGGTGCCCACTCACACCTGATTGTCATCCCATTGACTGAAAACACCTGACTCTAATTTCACCTTCAAATTAACTGCTAATCCTAAAGGTTCACATACTTTTGCCTCTCACTAATATGTAATATTGGATACTTTTCCTCAACAAATAAATGACTAAGTATACAACTTAATTTGTCTCATTTGTTTAATTGGGTTCTCTTTATCTACTGTTAGGACTTGTGTGAAAATCTGATGATGGTTTAGGTCATATTCAAGCAGAAATATATAAATTCTAAAGGGTTTACAAACTTTCAAGCACCACTGTAGCATCATGGCCTTCATGACAAACCAAGAATACGTTTTAAACCAAACTCTGTCTGGATCTGTCAACAAACTAAAAAGGAGTCATCACTGGATCTTGCAGCAGGATAATGATCCAAAGCATACGTCCTTATCAACACAAAAATGGTTTACTGAATACAAGAAATCAAGTTCTTCCATGTCCTCAGTCCTCTGACTGAAATCCCACCGAAAACCTGTGGAGTGAGCTAAAGAGGAGAATGGACATGAGGGTACCTAAAACCCTGGGTGATCTTGAACGATTTTGGAGAGATCTGGAGAGATTCATTTAGGTTCACTATATAAATGTACTTTATGCTTTATAGTATCTTTATTCCACCTATGGTTAAGAACCATTTCTTAATCGCCCTTTACCCTGTGCATTGATGGACCACCTCTGGATTACTGATGAACAGATATTACTTGGCTGGTGGGTGTTGTATCCTCCACATGTCTACTTTCTCGGAAAGAATTTCCTCATTCCCATTGCCTGTGGGTAGAGGTAGACCCATTTTTTGTTAACGGTGCTGTACCAGAGGTACATTGCATAACCCCAAAGCCCCAATTCAAAAGCAATTTTCTCAACCATCACATTCCCCCCTCAACCACCATGACTGCCATTCCATATTCTAAACAGTGGTCTTTCAAGTTGCAGTGATTGAGAATGGGGTTAGAGAAACACAGAGGACTGTTTGAATTTCCCCACGCAGTTCCGGGCCCAACCCACACAAACAAAGTAGAGAGAAAGACACACACACACACACACACACACACACAAAGAGTGAGAGAGAACCTGGGATAACTAAATATAGATCCATCAGTCAGCTGTAATTTGGTCAAATTATAAAACACACAATTATGTACATATGCATGTATGAGTCTGTTTATAACTGTCTCACGCACACACACTACATTCACTCAGCTGGTCTCACTTATTAAACCAAATGAAGTGCAAATATAAACATAAGCTGGTGGGAACAGATGTTTTTTATTATTTTCTGGAAGAGATGAGATGATATGAAATAGCAGAGGAGGAAAACAGCATGAGAGGAAGAAGAAAAATAATGCTTTCTCTCTGGATTTGTGATGCAGGTCAGCAAAATAATTAGAACCAAATCCAACTTTCAAAATTGCGGATATAACAATCAAGAGGATATGGAAAGTGTTTTGGGAAAAAAACACTTAGCAGCACTCTACATTCTATGCTCAGGCCTCACAGCTCCAAGGTCCCTGGTTCGATCTCGACTCTGGGCTCCGTCTGTGTGAAGTCTGCATGTCCTCACCGTGTCTGTGTGGGTTCCTCTGGGTACTTCGGTTTCCTCCCACATTCCAAAGACATATGTGTTAGGTTAATTGGTGTTTCTAAAGTGCCCTTAGTGTGTGAATGAGTGTGTGAGTATATGTGTCCTACAATGGGTTGGAGAAAGACCTGGTGACACACTCTGTAAAAACAATTACCGTGAGACTCTGTGGATCAGTATAAGACTGGTCTACAGTGTATCCAAGGGTCGGATGTGACTGAATGGACAGAATGAATGAATGACAGTCTATGCTATTGGTAGCAAAAAAAGTTTGGGAACCTGTGCATTTTCTAACCATGTTGAGTAATCAGAAGCAGCATGGTGGTGCAGTAGTTAACACTGTTGCCTCACACCTCCAGTGACCTGGATGCAAGTCCAAGTTGGCCAAGTTGCTGCCTGTGTGTTTGCATGTTCTTCCCTTGTCTGCATGGGTTTTTTCCAGGTACTCTGCTTTCCTCCCATACTCAACAGACATGTATTGGGCCCATATATAAAGTGTCCCATGTGTGTGTGTTTGTGCATGTGTGTCCTGTGATGGACTGTTGCCCTATCCAGGGTAGGTTTCTGTCTTGCACCCTGTCCTGCAGGATAGGCATTTGCCCAGAATGACTCTGAATCGGATTAAGTAGATCATATAATGAAAGAACATATAATGAAATGAATATTAGGCAATCATTCACATTCTCATGTTTGTTTATTTTATTTGTTTATTTAACATTGCATCTGCATCAATGGCTTTACATAGAAACATTCACACTGGGCCAATTTAGAGCTATCAATCAACCTAACGCATGTTTTTGGAGCGTGGGAGGAAACCAGGAGTGCCCAGAGTAAACCAGTAAACCAGAGTGGACACAGGGAGAACTTGCAAACAGAGCCTGAGGTCAAGATCAAACTGGGGATCTCTGGAGCTGTGAGTCGACAGTGCCACAGTCTAAAGTGTCCATCAAGGAATATATTCATAGGACTGGTTTCCCAGCAAACATCACACCGTAGAAGACGAACATGATGGATGACAGCAAAAGACCTGCATCTATATCAAAAACTGTGGTCATGTGTCACCTATGAGTAAAATACATAACAACAATGATGTTAATCATAAGACACCACTGATTAATCCATGTCTTTCCAAAAAAACCCCAGCAAAAGTCCACCTGGATATTAAACGAATGTATTTCAATAAGGCATGTCTTCATAAAGCATATCATGTGTTTTGCATAAATATTTACTGACAAGACCAAGAGCAAATTTATTTATCACACATACCAGTCCAGCCTATGGAATTATAAACAGTGACCTGTGTTCCTAACTGCATAATTGCTTATTTCTGTGTTGTTTAACTGAGGAAACCAGTTTTCTGTCTTTTTTCCTCAGTAAATCTGCTATAAGAGATGACAGTCAGGCATTTAGTAACTGTTTTGGGAACCATTTAAAGTTGTATAGGTTTTTATGAGATTGTGGTTATGGTACATAGCAAAAACCATGACGATAAATTGTGGTGTGTAAGGTATATTAGGTAAATGTATCGCAATACTGTTTGATAGTGGTGTAGATTCAAGATTCCTAAACTTGATGTGTGCCATAGAGGTCTGTGTATGCAGGTTAACGTGATTTGGATTTACATACAGCAGTGGACATGCTGGTGTCTGTATGTGTGAGGCTGGTGTGAACTTACAGTAATGATTCTATCATTTTATATAGCAGTCTTCCATACATATTCAGTTGAGCGTATATGTAGATTTCAGACACATGCCAATGAGTGCCATTACTTGCAGCATACCTGAACAGGCGGGGTACAGAACTTTACCATGGGTCAGCTACTTCACAGCATGCCCATCTTTAGCCTACCCATTAGTGAGGAAATGGGACTGCTTGCACACACTCTTCTGGCCCCCTCTCAGAAAATGCCACATTCTCTCTCCACCCCCCATCATCACCCCTCCATCTCTCGCTTTTTCCACCGGACTAACAATCAGCACATGGCCCCAAGTCTTCCGTCTGTAATTGGGCTTGGCTTGCTGTTGATTGTGATTGATGGAAAAGCCTAGCAGGGCCCAGGTGGCTGCTTTCATCTCCTTTACTTCTTTTGCCTGTTTTCTCACTTCCTTAGTGAGGTCTGATGCACATGTAAGGTTGTGCGTAAAGGTGGTGTACTTGTGTTGGCTTGTATGCTAATGGAACTGTGTGTATGCTCGAGTTGGGAACTGTCGTCAAGCTGCTCTCTGTGCGGCAGCAGTGGGTTACTTTATACTATGTTAACTTTGGGCTATTGCAGGGTTTGTTTATGCAAGTCAAAGTCGAGGAGGTCTGGTTACTTTATAACAATGGTCTGCGTTCTTTAACACACCAACCCTTCTACACATGGAAGCAACACCACCCCCCCCATTCCCCCCACACACATATTTTTCTGTAAACTATTGTACTTATTTTTAGTACATGACATATTTAAAGGTGCCTTGATGGTTGATATTAGCAATGTAATACATTAATAAAACCTACACACTTCATACTTCATTCCATCACTAACGCCAGAAACCCCCCCCCCATCGCCCCCATCCCCCCAGTTTCACCCTGCCACCATGACTCAACAGACCAGATCAGAGTCATTAATCACTGGCCCTGACCAGAGCTTGTGTACACACTCAGACGTTACTCCCCAGAAAGATAAGCAAATGCTCCACAGACCACAAATGATTTAAATGCTTAGCAAGTTATGTATGCCAATAGTAAAAATATGAGGAAATGTTATGTTTAGTAGCCCTAAAGTAAGCCAGTACATTGTTATGTAATCTAAAACATGATGAAGCACACCTATAAATACGTAAATGAGCCAGGTTTTCCCTGACAGCTGCTCCATACTGTATGGAAAGTATTTGTAGTCTGTTTACTGACTACAACTGTCTACTGCATAGTTTTTAACCGTTACCTAACTCCTCTGACTATCGCATTATTTGCTAGTCAACCATGAAACCGACTTTCAGAAATGAGCTCACGCACATGGCTGCTGCTGTAAAATATAAATTCATCATTGCCATTTGAAACATAAATATGAGTGCTGTCTTCATAGCAGTGTTTGGAGCACTTATTTAGTGCTGATGTGACAAGGTCTCCAGCTCTGACTATATTTAGTGGTGCTGTTTGTCCTGTTCATGCTGTCATATTCCAAGCAGCAGTGACAATCAGTGTTTCGAATCACACACTTTGCACTCTGTTCTGACTATAAATCCTTTGGAAAGTACTGTATATGATCTATATAACTAAATAAGCTAACTATCTGACTATTTGACAGATTGTCATATGGTGCTTCAAGACATTTTACATTCATGTTCACTGTTGCATACTTTTCAATTGATCTATAGATAGATAGATTATTCATTTTATTACATGTAGAGTACATCTTGCTGTTCCCAGCCAGAACACATTTAATCACACCAACATTGGCTAGTTCATGTGTGAAGTATACTTTGAGTAAGTTTAGCCACCTGTAACCATTGCCTTGTGATTTAAGTTCAAACCTTTATGAAGCACAACAGGGATTGTGGCTGATATAATCAACATACACTCAGAGCATTTTTTTAGGAACACTATTTTCCCTTTGCTCCAAAAACAGACCCGATTCTTCAAGGCATGGATTCCACAAACATTCATTTGAGATTCTGCTCCATGTTCACACAATTCCTGCAGATTTTTGTGTGTACTTTCATGCTGTGAATCTGTTGTACCACATCTCAAAGGTGTTCTATTGGATTCAGATCTGCCGACTGGAAAGACCACTGAAGAGCACTGAATCCATTGTTATGTTTATGAAAACAGTTTGATGACTTTTGCTTTGTGATATGGTGCATTATCACTGTGGAAGTAGCCATTGGAAGATAGGTAAAACGTGACAAAGAAAGGGATGCACATGGTCAGCAGCAACACTCATATAAACTGTAGCGTTCAAGCAGTGATGACTGGTATTAAACAGGCTCAAAGATTGCCAAGACAACACTCCCCACACCATTTCCCTATCTCCACCAGCCTGGACTGTTGGCACATTGCAGATAAGGATTCATGCATTTATGCCATTGGCACTAAATTCTGACCCTACCATCTATTTCCCTTCACCATACCAGGCAATGCTGCTACCATTCAGCAGTCCAGTTTTGGTGACACTGTGCCCATTGCAAGCTCAGCTTTCAGTTCTTGGCTGACAGAAGCAGAGCCTGATGTGGTGTTCCGCTGTTGTAGCTCATGTATCTCAAGGTTTCACATGTTAGGAATTCACATTCCTTTTTGGTAGCTCACCTGTCTGGCTCTGTCGGTCTATCTCTTCAATATAACGTTTCTGACTACTGAACTGCTGCTCACTAGATGTTTCTTATCATTATTGCACCAACTCTAGAGACTGTTGTGCAATAAAATCCCAGGAGATTAGCAGTTATATAAATTCTCAAAGCAAAATCTGGAACTAACAATCAGGTTATGTTTACAGTGTCTGAAGTGTCTGAGCCATATATGCATGATTTTTGCATTGCTCTGTCACCACACATTTGGCTGATTATATAATTGCATGAATGAGGAGATATAGAGGTGTTCCTAATAAATTGCTCTGTGTGTGTGCTTATTGAGAAAAAGAGGGCTGATTTACAAAAGCTCTGTTTTCATTAACTGAGAAAAAATGCTATATTCTATTACTGATTATCAAAACGTGTGCTAGCATAAACTTGTCACATTTACTGGCAACTCTGAATAGAATAGTTCACTTGACCGTTTAGGAACTATCAAGTTGTCATCCAGACTACTTGTCTTAATGGTATATGAAGTGACAGTGGCCAAATTCCCTTAGTTATTCATCAACATGAGTAAGATGAATGAAAAACAGAAAATACACAAATAAAATGAACAAAAAACGCTGTTAGCCTTCATAAATCAGGTACCTCCCACATAAAGGATAGTTAGAGAGGTAAATTCTCCAAGGGTCATGGTTGGAGATTTGCAGTAGATCATAGCATTTTGTGGTCACCAATCTACAAATCTACAATTAAACAGTACCTTCATGAAATAAAATGTCAGAAGGAAGCCTTTACTTTCATCTAACCACAACTGTAAGCATGTAAAGTTTGCTAGGTAGTCATGCAACTTTAACTGGGAACAAAGTTCTATGGTCAAATTAGCA
This sequence comes from Ancistrus triradiatus, assembly GCA_025084515.1. Taxonomy (NCBI): domain Eukaryota; kingdom Metazoa; phylum Chordata; class Actinopteri; order Siluriformes; family Loricariidae; genus Ancistrus; species Ancistrus triradiatus. Next base: position 89,896 of record JAJAGP010000557.1, on the reverse strand, counting down.
AAAAAACTAAAGCTTCTTTTATTATTAAAAGAATGGTGGTAATAAAGAATGTTGTTTCCTTCCATCAATATAATACTGAATGTAATATAAGAACATGGGTCCAATTTCTCTCAAAAATGATGAATTGAACACAGAATCAAGCATCATGGCGTCCCAGCTCATAAAACCCTCATAAAACCCTAGCTAAAGAGGAGAGTAAGCCAGATAAAATCTAGAAATGTGGAGGATCTGGATAGATTGTGTATATAGGACTGTCTAAGAGTATTTCTCTGTATTGTCCAGTCATGTCGAAGATTACAGAAGATGACTGACCTAAGTGGAGAAGTGGCGGTAACAGATTTTGTAAAGTTCTTTTTTTTCTTGAAACATATTTACTTCAGTTAAAGGTTAGATTTGTCTCACAAATTCAGTGTTAAAGTAATTGACTAAACAAAGGGTGCCATTAATTTGTCAGTCTTCTTCTCCATCCCTCAGAGTAAAGTGAACACCACCGTCTCGCCGCTGACCAAATATTGTTTGTGTGATGGATTATTTTCATCATGTGCTGTACATTTATAGGCCACACTGATAGACATACAGATTCTTATAAGCAAAATCTCAGTACCAATAAACATTGCCAAATTGGATAGCTTAACATTATGTTATTGATAGTAATGCAAAAAAGCATGCTGTTTCAACCCTGCCTAACCAGGTAAGGGAGGTTATGAGTAAGGGAAACTGGGCACAAGCAAAGGTAAATTGTGAACAGGAGATCAGTCATTTCAGGGTTCTGTAAACACACCATCTGACCTACATGTTGTAAGCCCCACGTGTAATTTGAACTCAGGCCCGCAGGAACTGTCGTTTCCAACAGCTGGTTCTAACCACCAAACCACCAAGCTGCTTCTGTTATTTATTCAAGGCTAATCTACTTGCATCTCCTTCACATATTCGGTTTCTATATGATAACCCATCATATGTATTTCAGCCAAGAGAAACAATTTGGCTTCTTCCTATGAACCTACTTGTGTAGTGAGGCTACGTGCTGAATGTCCTGAATCTTATCTGAGCTACGTAGTCCCTGTCTGCTCTGCTTGCTTAGGGGCCCAGCATAAACTCTGAAAGACGATTTCACAGAGACAGTGATATGATTGGACCATAAACGAACAAGACAATCAGCAGGTTAAGGATATCATATAGCTGCTGGTTTCTTGATAAGGAGTTGGACATTGGCCAAGTCTTTTATGGCTTGTTATGTATATATATATACATATACTTAACAAGTCATAAAAAGCCATATATATATATATATATATATATATATATATATATATATATATATATATATATAGACACAAACTGTCCCACTGTGAGCATTGCATTTGAACAACTGTGAGCACACTGCAGAATAAATAGTTTATGACATTTGTATATGTATGTTTATGTCATTGAAATTTGGTCCAGCCAATGTATGACTGACTGTGTTTATGCAGGTCTGACAGTGGTCTGGCATGATGCGTGATACTGTGCACATGAAGGAGCACGGATGCCATAAGGATAGTGATTCTGGTGCAGTTAATTAACATGTTGTTACATTTTTTTTATTAAAACCATTTACAAAACCCTCCAAAGCCAGGCCTCGCCGACATTTCCAGATGCTCTTTAGCATATCTTTGCTTGAGATGATTACAAGATTGCAGTTTACATGACTCAGAAATCTATTCCTTACACACACATTCCTTACTTTCTTTATGCTACTTTTTAAATAATCTCATATGTATCATATATCAACGCCTGAAAAGAATTAGAGTTATATGAAGCCAAATCTGAAAAAGTTGTGACAGTATAGAAAATGCATATACAATAACACAGTGTTTCTAACATTTACTTCAACTTTTAATTCATTGCAGACAGTATGAACCTGAGATATTTCAGGCCTGCAACACATTCCAAAAAAAGTTGGGACAGTATATAGTATTTACCACTTTGTAATGTTGCCATTCCTATTCACCACACTTAAAGGACGTTTTGGCAGAGAGGATATCTTTGTCTTATTCTTCCTACAAACACATTTTAAGATGTTCAACAGTACAGGGTCATCATTGTCAAATTTTTCGTTTCAAAATTCTCCACACATTCTCTATTGGGGACAGGTCAGGACTGCAGGTAGGGCAGTCCAGTACCCATACCCTCTTCTGACCACAGCCATGTCTTTGTAATGTGTGCACCATGTGGTTTTGCATTGTCTTGTTGAAAAATGCATGGACATCCATGGAAAAGATGATGTCTTGAAGACATCATATGCTGCTCTAAGATCTCAATGTACTTTTCTGCATTAATGTTGCCATCACGGAAGTGTAAATGATGTTTTCCAAGGGCACTGACCCTACCCCATACCATGACAGAGCCTGGCTTTTGGACTTGTTGCTGATAACATTCTGAAGGGTCCTTTTCATCGTTGGTCCAGAGTACATGACATCTATTTTTTTCCAAAAATAGATTTAGAATTCTGAATTGTCTTACCACAATACATGTTTCTACTGTGTGATGGTCCAGCCAAGATGCTTCTGAGCTCAGAGGACTCGACATGGAAATGGTTAACATGAGGCTTCTTTTACAGTAAAGTGATACATTTGTGAATGTAACCCCATATTGTAGTGGTTGACAAACGTTTGCCAAAGTAATCACTTGCCCATATGATTCTATCAGCTATTGTTGAATAGCAGTTCTTTATGCAGTGCCATCTGAAGGATTACAGGCATTCAGCTTAATTTTGTGCCCTTACACACTGAAAATCCTCCAGATTCTTTGAATTGTTTAATGATATTATGCACTGTAAAGGGAGAAATATGTAAATCCCTTCCAATCTTTCTTTGGAGAACAGTATTTTTAAACATTTCAATCTTTTTCTCACACATTTGTTGACAAACTGGAGATCATCTGGGCATCTTTGCTCATCAAAGACTCGGCCTTTCTTGGATGCTGCTTTTGTACCAAATCATGATTACAATCACCTGTTGACAACACCTGTTTAAAATCACATCATTATTTAATTTTTTTAACCTCATTACTAGCCCTAAACTGTCCTGTCCCAACTGTTTTTTTTAATGCATTGCAAGTCTGGATGTTTAGTAAAAAATGAAATGAAGTCGATCAAACAAAACATGAAATATATTGGGTTCATACTGTCAGGAATTAAATAAAAGTAAAAAGTAAGAGTAAATGTAAGACACACTGCCTATTTTATTATATTATTTTTCTTTTTTTATTCTATCTGGGTGCATTCTTTTTGTAAATAAAAGTAATTGTGTATATACATTTGAAATATGTTTCGCTGAATCTTCCACAAGTTTCGACTTTGATGTTACTTTGGTAACATTGCAAGTGACAGTACTCCCGTTGCTATGGTAGTTCTTACATCAAATGCCATTTCATTCATGTATACACTTTTGGATAGGATTTCGTTCAGAAAATGACATTCAGATTGATGAAACTCTCTGCATGTAAATGTAGTAACTGTTGGAACCTAAGACAGAATTAGGGCCCAACTCCCACCCACCGCCTAAGATCCCAGATTAACGTGTAGGGATGGACTGTGACTCTTATCATTTTCCATTCGGTGATGAATGAAGTTCAGTTATTTTGCCAACAAGCAGAGCAAAACAGTCATCAAATCAAAAAAGACAAAGTAATGTGGGAAAAGAATGTAAATAAGAAACAGTACATTTTGTTTTTAGAAATCTTCTGTAATAGCTCATTACCCATAATACCAGTTAAAATTATAGCATTAAAAAAGTATAAAACCAATTGCTGCAAGTAAAATATATTTAAAATGCTACTTAAGTAAATGTGAATCACATTTTGAATCACAAGTCTCTCTCAAACACATGCCATAGATCAGTTCCTATAAAGATGTAGAACAAACGTCCTGCATAATACCTTAACACCCTTGCTACCTTTAAAGTGTTTCAGTTTCCATTCTGTATTCCACATGAAGCTACCAGCAACAACATTCACTACTTCTGGGAATATATCCCACACAGAGAGAGCACTGGAAATCCCCCTTAAGACACACACACGCGTGCCCTATTCGCTCTGTGTGAACACATGGTTTCAGCTGAGTGAGGAGGAAGAGAGACTGGTAGAGAAATGTTGTGTAATTATCGTAATTAAATGGGCCAGATTACAAGTAAAGGCAACCGACTTCATGTGTGAGTCACTCTGCTGGTGTTCTTTTCTCTGGAATTTTGTTTGGTGTCTTCAGTCAGTGGGGAAGTGTGTTTGCATGCTGTGAATATATGGCTTGTTTGTATCCACAGTTGAAGATAGTTCTAGGCTAGGGACAGTATACATCTGTTTTCTGACTCAGTAGAGCATTGCAGGCCTACACTGCCACTTAGTACAGTTGCGGCAAAGGTCTATGATCAGAGAGTCTTAAACACTGTGATTAACCTTAAATACAGTGTCACACACGGACACATACACTCACACAGCGAAACACTGGGGTCATGATGGAATGTTCTAGTGAGATGGCTTTTAGTAAAGAAGATTACACAAAATAAAGTGAGGGCTTTAGGTTTGTGCTTACGAAGAACTGATGACCTAGTCATTGTTGGCTGGCTTTGGTGATCAGTGGTTACACCTGAGTCTAGAACATGTCAAAAAGTATATTTGTAGAATCTGCTGGTGCTTGATAATACATAAGATGCAATGCTCCACCCACTTGAACCCCAAGTTATATTTATTGTGGTTTTAGTTGTTATTCTGCTTTCATTGCTCGGAAGACTAGAAGAACAAAGTGATTTCGTAAGTTAATCATATTCAAGGACCTATAAACCTACAGCAACATACCTGGTTATAACCATTTGTGGTTGGAAGTCCAAGAGAGAATTGCTCCTGAAAGTGGTTCTCCTTAAGCCTCAGTAGTACTCTCTCCAACTCTGCTGACACACTCTAGATCTGCCTATCTGAACCTTTAACTGGGTACCAGACCTAAACTCCTTTGTGTGGAGGGAAACGTTTACCATGTAGGATGGATCAAGCCAAAGTGGGTGTTCCAAATATCCAAAATCAAAGATAATATGCTAAGTTTGTTTTGTTTCCTTAGTACATTTGAGAAATGTGTTACAGTCACTGGAGTGGTTGTGCCCTTTTTAAGGCTTCGAATCAGCATTAAAGTAAGGAGATCAAAGCTGCTCTTTTTTTAATGGTTTAGACAAAAATACCTGGATTTCAACCCCAAAACGTTCTGTAGTCAACAAGACGCCAAAACACATTCCCATTGACACAAATTTTCTAAGAACCAAAACAAAAGCCATGATTGGTGCGTATTGGAATGACAGTTTGTGATTGGCAGGGATGGCAGGCTATAATTTAGTCGTGCAAAGAAACAGAAGGAAGAAAGAAAGACAAATCCCCACAATGTCCACTGTTTGTGGCTGATCTGGATTCTCTGTACCAAACCCAACAGTTGTAGAGATTCTAGATCAGTTTATAGAATATAAAATACCTTCTATAGGGTATTTACTTATAGAATTCAGGCATAAGATTAGTTTCTGGATTCCATCAATAAATGACTTAATATATGACTAAAAGTTTCAAGATCTACTTAGCTAATTTCCCCTTGTTGAAAACAGATAACAGACAAAGTTTTCATGCAATTAGCAATTTAGTGTCATGACATAAGTGCAAGCACTTTATTTCAACTTGTCATGGTGGACACAATACGCAGAGAAAACTGGGATGAAGCTAGGCGGTTATGCTAACAAAGAGACAGGTGGTAAACAAAGAGGCACGTGTAAACAGACAGGGGCTACCAGGTAACACAGACACAGTGCTAATGCAAACAGATGCTAACAGAGTAATACAAATGCAGTGCTAACACTAACAGACAGAGTTCTAATAGGAAGCTAACACAGTAGAAATATTAGCGACAATGAAACACTACAAACAAAGAGCTACATCTTACAGTTAGCAAGGAAAACACACAACACAGGGACCAATGCATAAAAAAGAACCAGAGCGGACCAAACGAAACAGGAGCAGCAGGGGTGACAGCAGTGCATAAAATAAAAACAAGAATAGACAAAAGGTAACATGAGCATGGGAAGATCGGCAGCCAGGAAAAGGAACATTCCGACAAGGAGACATTTGACCCAACAAGGGAACAGGAAGAAGGTTTCATATTGGGGAGACAGAGCAGTCCGTAATTAAGTGGAAAAGGGTGAGAAGGGAGCCATGTAGGATCTACTGGGCTGTTACCGGTGTCCATCATCCTGACATGTAGCTGTGACTTATCATTTGGATGTGGCTTCAAGTTTGTTAATCCTGATTTGATATTTTTGTACATATCATTCAGTTTTCAAAAATTATTTTAATGGTAATATATCAAAATGTGTATGCACACAGAGGGTGGGCTATCAATACTATGACCTACTATGAACTTCTTCAGCCTTCAGTAGCAAGTCAAGTCAAGTCAGATCTGTTTATATAGCGCTTTTTACAGTGGAGCATTGTCTCAAAGCAACTTTACAAGTTTAGATTATCTCCTAATAACTACGTCCAATCCCAAATTGAGCAAGCCTAGGGCGACAGTGGCAAGGAAAAACTCCCTGAGTGTTATAGGAAGAAACCTTGGGAGGACCAAGACTCAAAAAGGGACCCAACCTCCTTGGGCGGCGTAGATGATAATCTAAGAGCGAAACTAAAGATCATGAGTCAAAGTTCGAATAAAATGTGAAGTATTCCATCGCAATTAAGTGGCCCGGGTATGGTGGGTGTTGGAGCTGATGACAGAAGCAGCTTGAGTGGAGCTACAGCGGATGAACTTCATGTGTGGGGCTGGAACTAGCAGTTCTGCTGTGGGCTTACAAGGTCTGTGCTTAAAAGTTCACCTAAGTCTAAGAGTTTCGCTTGAGACACATATTTCTAATGACATCTTATTATATTTAACTGAATGTAACTTTGCTTGGGAAATTCTGCTGGCAAACTATAGTGTGACCAGGTTAACTGTTGGATAAAACAGACCCGAGACTGTCTTGCCAAAGCTTTTCCTATAAAGATTTTAAACAGGGTCCTAGTAGTTTCAGTGCGGTTTTAGTACAGAAAATGTGTCAAAATTATTGTCTGTGTTAATTGCTCATATGTTGTATTATAGATTCATCAGATAGGGATTGGGTTGGAATATTACTGGAATTTAAGTTCCTATCCTGTTTTGTGCATTAGTTAAATCATTTTGTTTCACTTAAGCCCAGAAATACATCCAGATGTGTGCTGGGGTTGGAGTGCGTGTAAGAGTGTGTGTGAGAGAGTTATGGACAGCCAAGACACAAGATATTATGACTCACACCAAATTGAGACACACCACGGTAGAGTTATACAATGAACTCTGAGATCAGATTTTCAGCTCACAAAGAATTCTGTGGCAATCTTATTTCCATACAATACATGTGCACTACTGTCTTGAGGTGCTTTATATAGTACATTGCACCCTGGGAATTGAGGGGATGTGTGTATGTGCATGTGCTTGTGTGTGTTGACTGAAGGATCGGAAGCCCTTATTACTTTTGGTTGTGAGATAGTGGTTCAGCTGCAGCCATTTCTCTAGTCTCTCCTCTACTGTTGCACTCCACCTGTTTTCCTCCCAGATGTATGGAGGCTTTGATGGCTGGATAGAGGTGACACTGGAGAGAAGGGTGTCAGGGGTGCTTTGATTCCTCCATGTGTCTGAACACTCTTCAGAGCTCAGTCTGATCTCTAGCAACAGGTGAAGCATGCAAGGGAAACAGACATCTTAAGTACATCAATATATATCATTTTCAGTGACATGAGCAAAACACACACACACACACACACACACACACACACACACACACAAGCGCTCTCTCTCTCTCTCTCTCTCTCTGGTTTTTCTTTCAATCATTGCTGGGACTTTCCATTGGCGTAATATTACTGTTGCCAATTAATGCTACACCAACACCTAACCTTGACCTTAACCCTGTTCATTAAAACAAATTTGCAGAAATAAAAAAAATGCTATATTTGAACACCCCCCACACACAAATATTCCTCAGGGAACTTGTGAAATGAAGAAAATAAAAAGCTTTCCATGGAAAATGATGTCACAGTCATTGTACACTCATGCATTACTCATGTACATGCACACTCAGCCACACACGCTGTATATGTACACTCCTCTGTTAAGTGTTTCAGAAGTACTGACTGAAATCAGATCAGTTACACTTTGTTATGCCTAGCTGTGTTTTTGTGAGGCTCCATAATGCAATAACCCTGTCTCAGACTCGCAAATCGAATAAAATGTCACAAGGGGAAAAAAAACCAAGTTAAAAATACAGTGGGTCTTCTTTGTGAAGAAACAGTCATCAAGCCAGCATCCTCACCACAACCACAGCTCAAAAAGCTTATACAACATGACACATACAGTTCCAGTGCCATCCTAGGTAATGGTGTAAATTAATATACTGTCCCTTAAAAGCAAGACAGAGACACAGACAAAGAAGAAAAATGTGTCCTGTGTAGAAAAGGCTTATGCAGCTTTGCACTTCATAAACAAGAAATAGGTTAAAAATAAAATGTGGGGTTTCCTCTTTTGATCTTCAGATCTTGATTTGAATTGCACTGTGTTTGAAGTTGCTTAGAGAATTCACAGTGAGGTTGGAGGCGAAAGGTGGGCAAACAAATCAGTAGAGAATTTAGTAGAGAACATTTTACACTCAGACCATCAAACTCACAAGAGTGGATACATTTTTGTTGGTTTTGAATGGAAGCATATCTGTAAAAATGTTTTTATTACAAATGTTTTTTAATTGACTTCTTTACAGCAGCATCAGTGACTGAAAGTGGCCGGAGACAACTGCTGGAAATGGCAGTTGTGAATGTTGAGTGGTGTGTTTCAAAAACCCAGCCACTGGGGCTGTACTCCTAGTGCTGGTGCCAAGCCCAGATGAAGAGAGTTGCATCAAGAAGGCATCCTGTGTAAAACTGTCCTAAAACTTATCCAGAGTGACTTACAACATGTACAATTCGAACACAATACATGGGTTAAGGGGCTTGCAGTGATGGGATTTGAATTCTGGAGTTTTTAGTCTATAGTCCAGTACCTTAACCACCATGCTACCACAGTCCTAGTGCTAGGGCTCAAACTAGTTGAAAACACATTGAGCCCGACAGTGTACTACTTCCAAACACATTCACCCACTCAATAATAATCTCTACCATGGCTAAACTATTAAATACAGTCAAAGCCTGCTATCCAGGTTTTATGTTCTGTACAAAATGTTGGATAGTGAATATTTAGATAGCAGGAGCCCTATTTCCATTATTTCTAACAGTTAAATTCCTACTCTCTGCAACATATTCAGCATCCACCTACTTTTAATGATGTCTACTTTGTTCATCCTTCTGATGCCTAGATGCCCAAGCAAATGTTGCTATACGTGCATGTATTTAAATAAAAATATTTCTTATGCTGTCTCAGAATGTGTTTCTTTTAGTCCTAGATGCTACAATATAAAAACAAGAAACCTTATTACACACTAAATAAAGTTTAAAATGATAGTCAGAGTTTGGAAAGCAAGGTACAACTTTAGGTAGTCCGATAGGCCTCACTGACTCTTGCATTTCCTGTACTATTGCTTATGACTTTCAGCACATAAATCCACTGCTTACATTTAGCTGGAATGCATTATTTTTAATATTAATGTGTTATATAAAGCTGTCTAATTATATTATATACATGTTGGCAGTTACCTTGGTCACCACTGTGACAACTTTATTCTGATGAGGATGCTCCAGGTTTGTCCCCAATATAATCATGTGAATGTAAGAATACAGCCCATCACTTCAGTATTTTTTAACTTCTCATATGAACATAAGATAATTTTTAAGCAAAATTGTAGTAAGAAATGTTCTCTTCGAAGATCAAGACCTTGAGAGAGTTGTACCTGACTCTATAGTTCTACTGGAGGATTTCAGTGCTTATGGTGGAAAAGATGAAGAAGGCTGCCCCCTGATTGGGAGGACCGACATCCCTTACGTGAACTTGAGAGGTAAAATGTTATTAAACGTCTGTGTAAGTCATGGACTATCAATAATGTACACCACACTCAAACACAAGGCTGCTGTTGGGCCAAAGATCAATGATCAATGTGGTGATTGTGTCATCTGACTCGGGGCCATATGTTCTGGACACTGGCTAGAGTTGTACTCACCACTTTGTTCTGAGTTGGATTAGTTGCACAAGACACTGACTACAAGTCATTATGATGTTTAGAAACCTTCACAATGGTGGAATAGAAGGGATGGATCCGATTAGGCCGGAGATGTTGAAGGCACTGGACAGGGTTGGGATTGTGTGATTAACATGCCTTTTCAATGTTGGGAGTGATATCTTTGGACTGGCAAACTGGGGCGGTGCCAAAGGGTGTGTTCAAATGATAAAGGAATTACACTCCTCAGGTTCCCAGGTAAAGCCTACATCAGGATGCTATAGAGGATATTTGGCAGATATTCGAACTTAGGGTTCAAGAGGAACAATGCACACTCGGCTCAGACCATGTATCATGATCATGTACTTAGGTATATGATGTGGGACCACTGCAGGATAAGGGAGACCAATGTCATTACTTGGTGCAAATCCAAACTCTGTATTAATCTTTAATTTCAGTAATTTTCTTACACATTTGTTGATTCTCTTCCCATCTTCACTCCTCAAAGACCCAGCCTTTCGTGGATACTGCTTTTGTACCAAATCATAATTATAATCACCTGTTTGAAATCACATCATTTAGTTTTTTTTTTACCTCATTACTAGCCCTGAATTGTCCCGTCCTAAGTTCTTTTGGAATGTTTTCCAGGCCTGAAATGCAGGAATGGATGTTTATTAACAAATGAAATCAGTTGATCAGAAAAAACTATTAAATATCTTGGGTTCATACTGTCTGCAATGAAATTAAAGTCAAAGTAAATCTAAGGAACACTGCATATATTTTTGCATTTTCCATACCGTCCCATCTTTTTCTGATTGGGGATTGTAGAACTTAAACATGAAAACTAACTAAACATTATTTTAGAACAGAACTGCAGACAAATCTGATCTTGCTTTGCAAAGTTTCCACTTGTTAAAATCCGTAGAATTGCTTTTAATGCAGATTGCAGCAAATAATCATTATTTTAGGTTTTGAAATGGAAACTACTTGTTTTAGTCAATGGACTGCAACTGCTGCCCTTGGCACAGAGGCAAAATTAGACACATGCTCATCAGAACTAGCAGTATGGTTTGAGGTTGTGGCAGACCAGTTTGGAATGAGCTGTCTATGAATGGTTAAACAAAAAATAATCTGATACAGCAAGTAAAAGAAAACACACAAAGAGAGAAGTGAATTATGCTATAGAACTTGTAACTAGCTAGCTGAGCTGGCTAGCCAAGTACAAAGGGAGCTATCTTCATGATGTACTGCATCCCATCATGCACAGTGGCCTCACCAAACTGGTGGTTTTTAAAATAGCATATAGGTTCACAAATGATCATTTAAATGTACTGGCTTGCCATAGCACTGAGAGTCTTATGCCCCTCCAGTGGAGTTTCTGATTTACTTTGAAAGGCCAACAAATGATCACGAGAAGTGGTGTTTCAGGGCAGGAAAAACAAAAAAACACACTGTCCAATATAAGTTGAGATTTTTTTTTGGTCAAAACAGACCTGACCTCATGTTGATCACTGTCATTTGCTAGCAACTTCAGAAACACACCATAGACTCTTAAAGATGGACAGGCCTCAATGAGTGTCTTAGCGGCTTTTCCATCCACCAAATTTTGAAAAGGTGCAAAGACAAACTGGAGTAGAAAAAGTCCAAAATTTGAAAAGACACCCAAACAGCCAAAAAGAGTTTTACGTTATGACAAGGTGGAAAAGTATATCCACCTTTTTTCGGATTGTTGCTAATGCCGAAATGCGAAAAGATGGTGGAAAAGGTTTTCTCGAATAAACGATGACGGATTCTGTTCAATCTGATTAGATAAAAAATAAAATAAAATCAATATTGTTACACTTTGATATGATTTAATAGTTGTCCTGACTGAATGTGAACCTGACTCTCAAAATAATAATGCACCTGATTAAGCGGATATAAAAATGAATGAATGAATGAAGAGGTGGGATGTGTCAAAAACAGCCGTGTCATGCTCACTGACAGGCTAATCAACACACAGCACATTTCAGCCCTCATTATGTGGGCTGCCGTTATCTAAAGTTTCATATTTTATTCCGGCAAAAATTTGTAATTAAGCATTTGCCTGTGATTAATATCTGTACAGTATAAAGAAATACTCTTTATTCGTTTATTTATTTATTAATTTTCACACCCTCAATGCAATTCAGAGTTGAGCAGAGCTGCAACACACATACATACATACACATACACATACACAGAGGGACACTTCAAGACACCATTTGCCCTAATTCATGTCTTTGTAATGTGGGAGGAAACTGGAATACCTGTAGGAAACTCACGCAAACATGGCGAGAACATGGACTGTGAATCGAACCTATCATTGTGAGGCGACGGCTATCAGAACTTCACCACATGCTGACCATGAAAGTTTAACCATTAGGAAAAAGCTAGCAATGTGCACATCTAATATCAAATGTATTTATATAAGATGAATTTGAAGTTTAAAGAAAGAAATAATTCTAACTGGGTTACAATCATTTTTGCTTACAGGATCATAGAAAGATAACAGCATGAAAGGCATGCTATGCTATACTCATGCAGCCCACAGAAAGGAAAAACAAAGCTCCTGAGACTGTATGTGTCTTTATATATCATTGTAGATTTATACTGTATATCATTGTGAAGACCAAATGCATTCACAAGGATTAATAGATATGACATTGTTTTACTCTGTGGGGACATTTTGCTCGTCCCCACAAGGAAAATAGATTTCCGATAAAGTTAGGGTTAGGTGTAGGTACAAAGTGTAGCATTACTTAGCTACAGTAATATCAATGGAAAGACCGCAAAATGAAAGACAAACGAATGTGCGTGTGTGTGTGTGTGTGTGAGAGAGAGAGAGAGAGAGAGATGTTTTCTCCAGCTGTCTGTGCAAGTCAGGGGGTAGTGAGATATACAGCTTTAAACTGTATTCCTTTACTCTCACTGATCCAGAGTGCACATATGTGTTGCAAGTGCCTGAGATTTGATAGATGCTACTGGAACCTGGTTCTTTTGTAATATGACATAACAACAGTACTATATTTGTCAACAGTGGAGGTGGGTTTGACATAAATCCAACATACATAGAAATACATGCTATTATTATCTTCATGAGGTACCAGCACATTTATTTAGAGTTTTCTGTAAATCTTGTATATGTTATATTTAACGCTTATTCACTGATTTATTGAGGGCCCCAGTGCAGTCTGCAAATTGTGCACATGCTACTTATTACAGATTATTACTTGTTACTGATAAAATCTTGACATCCCTGCCTGTCTTCCCTCACTTCTATTGTATTTAATCCAGAAAACTTCCACCATTTCACCAATCAACTCCCTCCCCCCAGTTCAAGATTTCTTAAGTCCTCACAAAAGATCAAGTTGCAGCCAGTCAAAGATTCAAAACAGCCAATGACGGAGCAGGCCAAGGGACTGATTGTGAGGTGTTTGAATCTTAAGAAACAGAAGGTTCCATTATGGTCTTTGGGTTAAAAAGAGAAACACTATATTTGTATAGTTATGTTCATCTTATGAAGGATAAATAGGACATATAATAAGTAATTAAATAAAGAAGATGGTGGAGCAATAGTGGAGACATGGAGGGAGAAAGGACAGTAGATCTATTCTGCATAAAATGCTTGATTATGTTATGTACATTGAAGAGAATAATAAACATTTAGACCACAAAGGTATTATGAGTAAATGACCACTTTGAATGTTATATTTCAGCTTGATACATTTGCCCTAATCTCCAAGTCCCACTTTATCATATTGAACTCAGCCAATCAATTGGGTTCTGCCTTGTTTCTCCAGTTTACTTTCACACTCTCATTAGCTGCTAGATCATCTTTTGGCTCTGGGAAATCATTGGAGAGCTCACACTACAAGACTAATCCCTGATAATTTCCAAAATGCTGGAAATTATGAGTGCCTCAGCATTTTTTCAGCCTCTGGAAAAACCACACTGCTAATATTCTTTTACACAACCAGCCACGGTGGGCAGTGTATGTGTATGCATACTACGAATCCATGTTCGTGAAGACTGCACACAGAGATCCTGCAGGGAGCAGATATACAGTACTGTTCTAAAGCCAGAGGCCACCATTAGATTTGATGCAACAGTACAATAACCAAATATGACATCTAGACAACTAGACCAAAAATGTCAAACTTGGATTTGAATGTAACCTTGTGTGTCTGTCACTAAAATGGCAGTTGATGCTGAATGCAACATTAAATAAATCCAAAGAATCAAACACAACGTCTGCTAAGGAGAACATTGAGAACACCTGGAAGTTGCTCTGAATAGGGCGTCTGCTAAAAGTTGTAAATGTAAATCACCTGGACTCTAAACAGTCATATAAGCTAAAGAGTGCAGTATGTTCCACAGCTTTAAGGGACACGTGTGACTCTGATTCCCATTAGGAGACTTAAAGCAGCCATATCCTGGCAATCTTGCGGTCAAAGACACCATTCCTCTCTCACCACTTCAAGCAGCCAAAATTCCCAGCCTGCAAGACTCACGCTGTGGAACACACTGGCTCACTTACTGGTAGGGGACTAAATCTCACCACACACACATTTGCATAGAATTCCCAATATGACTACAAAGTCCAAATTCCAGCACTCAGAATTCCCACAAGCAAGAGGTATTTTTGATGGTTTTCGAATATAAGCCCTGGGATTGTTTTGTGTGCCACCAGTAAAAATCTCACATGGATACAATTTACCTAGTTAAGAAGGGCACTCATTTAATTTCAGACATGGGCCTTTCACAAAACAGTATATAACAGCCATTATGCTGCTAACAGTGTGAGTGCAGCTGTTTAGCCCTAGTGAGCGTCTGAAAGACACAAACCCTGGGGTAGTTTCAGTCTGTGTCTTAACTTGGCCTTCCCAAACTCTGTCAACTCTTCATTCAGTGGCTTTTCTGCTCCCTTCACTCTTTTAATTACATAACAGCAAGCAATCTGCAATGATTGGCCCAAATGTGGATGTATACGGAACTTGCCTGAAGTCAATCATTAAAAATTGCTATTTGCTGAGAAATGTAATTAACTGGTCTGTCAACTGTAGGAAACTGTTAAGAACCTTCTATTCATCATTTCATCTTTTCATAAGGGCAACCTACCATCAGTCTGCACTGGTGATGACTTCCACACTGCACTGTGCTTCTAGCAGTTTCACATTTTAAATTGATCATTAAATTCAATCCAATATCGCCAAGACGCCATGATTGTCATATTTAACGCAACAAGAAATGCACATTTTCTGTGCTCTTTCTAACCTCTGCTATTAGCTGCACTAGCATAACTTGACTTCAGAATGATTGTACTTACAGACACATAGTGTATATTAGTATGGACAGCAGACCTAATCGTCACAGTAGTCTCCAGAGTTTACTCAGATTTAGTCAAAAAAGAAAGAAAAAAAACTTTCAGTGAGCGGTAGTTCTGCAGACAGAAATGCCTTTTTGATGATGTATGTATGGACAATCACCAGATTGGTTTGAGCTGACAGAAAGGCTATGGTAACTCGCAATACGTACAGCTGTGGTGATCAGAAAAGCATCTCAGAATGAACAATGCATTGAACCTTGAGGCAGATGGGTTCTCAACAGCAGAAGACCACATCAGATTCCACTTCAGTCAGCTAAGAACAGAAAGTTGAGACTGCAGTGGGCACAGGCTCACCAAAACTGGACTGTTGGAGCTATGGAAAAACATATAATGGTATGATGAATCCCGAATTCTGCTGAGGCACAGATCATGCTGCAGAATTTGGTGCCAACAGCTTGAACATCAACAGTCCAAGTTGCTGGAGGTGGTGTAATGGTATATATTCCTGGCACACTTTGAACCTCTTAATACCAATCAAAGAATTTGAGTTTTGTTAATGACCATGTGCATCCTTTATTGGCCACATTTGACCAATCTCATAATGGCCTTTGGGATATGGTAGAATGAAAGATTCATGAAAGTGCACCTGAAAATGTGCAGAAATTATGTGATGTTAACATTGTTGACATGGAGCAGAAGTTCTTAAGAATGTTTCCACCATCTTGTGGAAATGAAGAATTGAGTCTGTTTTGTGAGCAAAGGGATGCCCTTTACAGTATTAGTATAGAGTTTGGTGAGTGTAATTTAATTGCTTTGTAGATAATTTTTGATTTAGTATAACTAAAACAAGTTTTGTTAACTGTAGGTTTGTTAGCTATTTGTACACCTTATAATATACAGTGTACTGCTCTGCTATTGTGAATTCTTTATTTTCTACATCTGGAGACAAAACTGATACTTACTTAAAATGTAGACTAAGACTGAGTAACTGTTTAATTAGACCTGTAATACTTATTGGACAGCTTATTCGTATTGTTATTCTATAATCTTTTGTTTTTATTAGTCTGTGTGCTTACTTAGTTAAGTCTGTGGACTACATCTAGCAATGTGGAATTTTACGGTAGTTCGCACAGCATTAGAACACCACCCAGTGGTGGATTTTATCACTGCCTTTTTTGGATGCAACAGGTTACTGACCTGTAATAAATAAGAAAAGGTTAAAATACTAAAAGCTCTCTATGCTGGCATACATTGCTATTAAAACATTTTTGAACACTCATTTTATTTGTATTCCAGTGGTTAATTTGGAATATTTTTTCAGTAACAAATTGAAATAGGTTAAGGAAACAGAGGACATTTAATTTTATTGGAAAACACCTAAGAATACATCACTCTAAATTGGACACATGTCATATTTGTCTTGCAAGTGATATTAACACTCTTGTTATATATTGCATTTAACTGGTTGCCATCAGAGCACACCTGCCTTTAATAAAGCACTAATTTAGAGTCCCATTAGGTTCTAAGACCTTCTCAGTTAATTTAGGCCTTTGCTGGAACACATGTTTAATGTTTGTCTTATATAACTGCCATTTTGTTCCCTTTTTGGCTCTCATAGTGGTTATGATGCAATAGTCCAAGTGTTCTTTCAGGCCATCAACATAAGTTATATAATGCGGGAGACACAAACAACATTCATCTATTCAACTTCAGTAACCTTTTACTGGATCAGCCCCTGTAATGCTGGGGGCACCTGGGCATTGTGACAGTCCATTACAGGGCACCCCACACTCACCCATTCACTCACAACTGGATTTAGTAGGGACATGTTTGATGGGATTCATTTTACTTCTATTTGTTAATTGCTTACATGGGAAAATAACTGTAGAGCAATCAATCTCAAGGACCCAACAATGACATTTGAACCCTGGACCTGGTTACTGGCATAGGCTTTCCCATGATCACACATATGCATAGTGTATAGAAACAATAGACTTAAAGTAGAGAAAAAGGCCACACTTTCATGTATCCCAAACAACAGCTTTAAAGGGTCCTGATTACACAAATTACATTTACAGCATTTCAGAAATCAATGTCTTCTTGCAATCCAGAGAAAGGAAAACAGGCTATGAATACACATGGCCCACTCCTCCCCCAGACACACACAAACCCAAATCTACAGTGGAAATGGTACGAGGATCTCTCATTAATACACCGCAGATAGACATATGTGCATACTGCCGTGAGCATACATGAGCAGCAGAAATAAACCAGGAACTATGGACAGACATTGAAAAATGTTGAAAGGAGGCAGCAGAAAGGGAAAAATTCACTAACCCAGTTACAACTGATATTCTTAACTCATTCAGAATGTTTCAGATTATATTTGGAATCCTATGAAGCAAATTCTGCCTTGGGCAGTTCTGATTTGTTTAAGGTGTTTGCTTGTTTTGTATTGCTGTATGTATATCTGGATATTGTTAAGTGTTTTTGGGTACTGTGAAAGGCACTATATAAATTAAACTTATTATTATTATTATTATTATTATTATTATTATTATTGATTTGACAGCATTTATGAATTTTTTGCTGACTATCATGTGTCTTGTGTGCCCATTCTAAGTTTCAAGTTTTTGTGACAGTGCTAGGTGTTGGATGACATTTTAAGCAAAATTTCAAAAGAGATGAAGTCCTATATACCATATGTTAATGCGAAGTCTAGATTAAGTCAAAGGGAAAGCTGAAGGAAGATAGTCTGGGTCATACACACGTTGTCATATGGATTAATGAAAATATACATGCCAGATGAAGCCAGACGAAGGTTTATATAGGACTGACTTAAAAGGACCAATATTTTAATAGACAAATTTAAGCCAAATGTAAGATGCCAGTGTTCGGTCGCTCATCCTATGCCAGAATCAGTTTGGCAAAGCTCGTTTCTCCACTGCAGGGGAAAACAAACCACAGAGTAGGTCAAGCACCAGGCAGGCAGGTCAGGAGCAGGCCTGGCCATTAGTGCAGCATGCTTTCCCAGCACTGGTTGCTGCACTTTTCGTGAATGGGGAAAAGTGTCCCCACCCTGGGTTGAGGTTGGCATATACCCATAAATAACCACAGTCAAGAGCATGCATTCTCTTTCTGACTCTGTCAGACACACACACATTTTCTTGCTTGGAAAGTTGTCAACCTTGGAAAGGTTAAGTAGACATGAAGATCAAAATAGACTGATTTTATTATGGGTTTTGCAACACTGCTTTCACAATGTCTGTGTCACCTAATTCCAGTACTACAACTTCCCTTTTTCTACAGCTAGAAGGTATAGATTCATCTGCCTCCCCCAGAGATTAAGAGATGGAGTTAGTCACTAAGAAGAAGTCTTACAGGTAATAACTGAGGGAAAGCGCAAAACCATATCCATATCCATGCTACCTGGCT
This sequence comes from Ancistrus triradiatus, assembly GCA_025084515.1. Taxonomy (NCBI): domain Eukaryota; kingdom Metazoa; phylum Chordata; class Actinopteri; order Siluriformes; family Loricariidae; genus Ancistrus; species Ancistrus triradiatus. The sequence continues at coordinate 70,909 of JAJAGP010000557.1, read as the reverse complement.
GAGATAGATGAACGACGTATCATCAGACTTTATAGTCTGGACTTGCCAACACACACACACACACACACACACACACACACACACACACACACACAAAATCCCCTTATATTGTACATGAGTCACCAAAATACAACAACCAACTAAACATTGTGGCCAAAATTGTGGCCTGATTTCTTTCAATCACAAGCATTACATATACATAAGGTTACATATACATTTGTAGTATGAGTGAGTGAAGCCACACCTGTTGATCCACAATCCTATTACTTTACTATCTTTGCAAGTGTTAGGAGGGTATAAAGAGACCATTGCTGTTGTCACGCCACTGAAATTTTGTGTACAGCAACAGGAATATAACTGCAACAACGCTGAAACAGTTATTTCTTGAGGCTTCACACTATGGAGCAATATGTTTTGATGTGGATCAAATCTAATCTGTACTGCCATGACATTTCAATTGCTGATAAGCTAAACAGAATTAAAGGTGATGTTGAAACTTTATGAAAACCAGTTGCTTTCCTTTTTCCTCTAACCTTTCTCTAGCTCATGTGTCAGAGGAGCTGGCTTGTCATCGCTTGTAGAGACTAGCTTCACAGAGACCGTTTGACAGCTTAAACAGATTGACCATGTTCCCTTTGGTAATGAAACAGCTAGCATTATTAGAACAGAAAATACAGACTATTAAAACCTGCATTAGGGTTCACCAAAGCTTCACTCCCTAATGCTCAGTCGATTACCCACAGACCAGCACAAATAGCTTGTAGTTCAGTTCCCCCTTTCCTGGTCTTTAATGCTGAAAAGTTTCTACGCTCATTTATTTTACAATGCAGCAGTTATTGTGATCATTTCTTCATAAAGGCTCATTGATTTGCAGACCTGGAGTTCCACCTGGCCCTGCTTTTGTCCAGCTCGTAAAAGTGACGTTTACAGTACAGGAGAATAATGCAGCCTGTTGTGGGAGAGCCGGCTGGCCGAACGCTTGACTACTGCACAGAAAGGACTCAGCAGAAACTTTGTCAGGGCTGATGGGAGAAAGTTCTAGAAACAAGGCAAAACCATAAACACTACTTATGAGATGTTATGATTTATCATGATTCAAACCCAATATATGAAGCTTATATTTAGGCCTTGAGAGTGTCAGTGAAGCGATGATATGTCTAGTGGAAAATACCCATAACTCCAACAGTGAAGTGTGGAACAGCCAGAATAGGCCTTGGGAAATAAGAAATGAAACAGGAGCGTACAATTGGCCTGCAGAGTAGCACTTATTAAAAAAAAATATGAACTCGCATAGCCTATTGCCTAAGGGGACATAATGAAAATGGCTTGCCGGAGTAGAGCATAAAGATTGAACTGCAGGAACTTGCTCAGATTTAATCAAGCTAGTGCAAAGATTCATCTTTTCAGTGTTTTTAGCTGTAGACTTTGCAATTACTTCATCATAATGTCATGTTTGGGAGAGTGCTGGAAATGTTAGAATTGTTTGAGTTGGACAGCAGAGCATCCTTCTGTCTGCAATTCAAATGAACCGAAGTTCAACATGTTCAACATCTGCTGTGTGGGAGCCAGATAAAGGTTGAGTTGTCAGTTTATCTGAAATTAAGAACACAGTACATATGCATGTATGTGTCTGGATTTGGGAAATATATAAAGTTACTTCAATCATTCAGTCATGTAAAGTAACCGAATATCCCTGAGTCATACTGGCAGACAGTCAAAGAAAGTGTGCATGCATGTGTGTGTGTGCGTGAGTGTTTGTGTGAGCATATGTGGTTGATCAGTGCAAGTCTGTGCAGGCATTTTGGCCCACTTGTGAAAGCATAGGCGTGGTGTTAAGTCATGATGAATTGCGTTGTAGTTAAACAGAACAATAAACATGGCAGAGGACCGACGATTCAGATCAATCCGGTGAAGCTCTCTAAATGAACTCCTTTACCTTTTGTGAGGGAGAAGGTTTTATTTCTTCTCCTCAAAGGACGTGTTATTGTAACCTAACAGACTGTTTAGGTAGATTGGTGTTGTCAATATGTGTTGCAGCAAATCCATTGTGGTTAAGTATGCTATGCTATGAGGCACTCACATATACACGTATCCATACACTCATACACAGTTACCAATGGTCTCAGCCTATGACACCCTCTTCTCCAAATGATTTGAAAGACATTTAAAGCTCTTCCAGATGGATGTTAAACAATGGAGCTTCATTATCAGAGAAAAATGAAGTTGACTCTAATTAGAGCTCTGTCAGTTGATGAGGCATCAAGAGACAGTTTTCTGGAGCTTACATCACATCGATCAAGTGGAGGACTGTCAGGACTTTTTTGGGAAAAGCACCCCCTGCTTTTCATTACCACAGGTCAGGCACTTTGGTGTACTCTTCGACCACTAGAAACGATTGAGTGCCTGCAGTACTTGCTGGTTTAGCACGTTCAGGGAACTGAGATTCCCAGAGGTCTAGGGTCTAGTCACCAGCATTGGCATCAGCTGCAGCAATGGTTATTTAGGGGCATACTCAAGGCAATTCGTACCAGGCTTGGGCGCGATTGAACCTCAAAGCGCGGTTCGTATGACTAGTGTGAGTACTCCAAATCGTGCTGCGGCTCTGGCACTCTTGAAGAGGTGGATTCGAGCGCGATTCACTGAACTTGGGCACAACACACATATAGTGACTCCAACATGTATAACAGCATCAGCAGCCTCCATAAAAAACTTCTTACGTGCAGCATTAGAAATCTGTACATTTATTATAAGGCTTATTAGGGCTGTGTGTCAGTGCGCACAAAGTGAAACAAAAAAGCAAAAAAGTAAGTACAAGCATTAAGTCTGCCGGAGCTTGTTTCAGTGAACCCAGTGTGAGCAGGAGCCAGGGGCAAGGGCTGAGGGGGCCAAATGCTCTCCGGCACAATTCAAGGCAACCGGGCTCAGTGTGAGTACACCCTAAGTGCCCCCTGTTCTCAGAAAGAATAGAATAGAAGTTTGAGAGGATTGTCAGGCATGTGCATGGGCACATGTACTCCCACCTAATGGCTCATGTAGTCCAACATCCACTTTGTATTGCTGATGTTTAGCGAGTCCAGTAAGGCTGAGAATGGTTGTGTCATCAGAAAATTTTAAGATTGAATTTTATCTGTATTTTGCAAAGCTGTTGTATACAGAGAGTACAGGAGGGAGGCCCAGGACACATCACTGGGAGGCACCAGTGTTCTGAGTCAAAGTGGAGGAAGTGTTAGTTTTTAGCACTTATGGTCTGTCTACCAGGAAGTTCAGGGTTCAACTGCAGAAATAAATGTTCAGACCCAGACTTTTGATCTTGGATATGACTATGATAGGATACTAAATGCAGTTGTAATCAATAAACTCCATTCTGATAGGTGTTCTTTTTGTTTCAGATGTGTGAGGACAGTGTGCATAGTCATAGCAATGGCAGCATCAGTAAATCTGTTGCCAGAGTATGCAAATTGGTGAGAGTTCATGTTGGGTGTTAGGGAGGAACAGATGTGGGTTTAACTTCACGATGGCTGAGGTCATTGCAACAGGGCAGTAGTAATTTAGGCTGGAGACAGTGGACTTCTTTGAAACCAGGAAGATGGAGGTCTTCTTGAAGCATACAGGGATCTCTGACAAACTTAATGAGAGATAAATGATTTAAGTGAAAACCTCAGGTAACTGAGCAGCACAACCTTTGAGGAAACATCCATGAATTCCATCTGGTCCAGGTGCTTTGTTTGGGTCAGCTGCACTAAGTGAGCTGGTTAAGTCTAACACAGACAGGATTAGCATATTACAGCCCTGGTCAGTGGGTATATTCACACCTGGGTGGGTACTGTTCATCTCAAAATGAGTATAGTGAGTATTAAGCTCACCAGCTAGTGAGGGAGTCATACTTGCATCGCTCTTTTTCCTAAGACTGGATTCTGAAATTGACTGGAGGTCACTCCACAATGTGTTCAGTGTCAGACCCATATTAGCTGGACTCCAGCCTGGCTGTAGTCCCTCTTGGCGAGTCTAATGACTTTTCATAGATCATATCTGGCCTTTTTGTAAATATGACTGACTTAAAAGCAGCAGCCTGTTCCTTTGGTTTGGAACGCTCATCTGTGTAGACACATGCATTTGGTTGGGAAAAAACTTTGTGTTTGACTTTTGGTACACTGTCATCAGCAGATATCCTGATATATTCTGTGACAGTGTTTGTGTACTGATTGATGTCACTACCTGATGCACCACATAACGTCTGACAGCCTGTGGTGTTAAATCAGTTTTGTAGTATGCTGTTGGTCTCCATGTTCCATTTGTGAACCATTTTTAAAACTGGTTTTTCCTGTTTCAGCTTTTGTTTGTGTGCTGGCAGGAGAAAAACAGAGATAAGCCTTGCTCAATCCAGGCAAGGGAGGGCTTTGTAACTGTCCTTTAGCACAGAGTGACAGTGGCCAAGAATCTGAAGGAAATATACACTGCTCAAAAAACTAAAGGGAACACTTAAACAACACAATATAACTCCAAGTAAATCAAACTTCTGTGAAATCAAACTGTCCACTTAGGAAGCAACACTGATTGACAATCAATTTCACATGCTGTCGTGCAAATGGAATAGACAGGTGGAAATTACTGGCAATTAACAAGACACACTCAATAAAGGAGTGGTCCTGCAGGTGGGGACCACAGACCACTTCTCAGTACCTATGCTTTCTGGCTGATGTTTTGGTCACTTTTGAATGTTGATGGTGCTTTCACACTCGTGGTAGCATGAGACAGACTCTACAACCCACACAAGTGGCTCAGGTAGTGCAGCTCATCCATGATGGCACATCAATACGAGCTGTGGCAAGAAGGTTTGCTGTGGGTCTGTCAGCCGTAGTGTCCGAGAGGCTGGAGGTGCTACCAGGAGACAGGCCAGACACCAGGAGATGTTGGAGGAGGCCGTAGGAGGGCAACAAACCCAGCCAAGCAGGACCGCTAAACCTCCACCTTTGGTGCAAGGAGGAACAGGGGAAGGAGAGCACTTGCCAGAGAAACCCCTGCCAAAAATGACCTCCAAAGCAGGCACAAAATGTTACATGTTGTCTGCACAAACGGTGGAGGGGCCCGGGCGGTCCACAGATGGGGGGGTTGTGCTCACTAAGCCCAACACTGTTGGGGCAGGGGACGCTTGGCATTTGCCGGGTGCCGGATGAGCACCAGGATTGGCACATTTCGCCTACTGGCGCCCTGTACTCTTCAGAGATGAAAGCAGGTTCACATCTGAGGCAACATGTGCATAAAGTGACGTGACAGAAGTGCTGGAGATGCCAGGTCGGGAGCAGCGATCTGGACTGCCTGCAACATTCTTCAGCATGACCGGTTTTTTTTTGGGCAAGTGGGTTCAGTAATGGTATGGGGTGGCATTTTCTTTGGAGGGCCGGGGGAGAAGGGTAGGCGAAGGGAAGAGAAACACTCAAACTCAACAACCACGCGCACAACAGGACACAACAACACAGAAAACAACCAACAACCACGCACAAGCCAGGCAAACCAAACAAACAAGACACAAAAAAAAACCCAAAAACTTTGGAGGGCCGCACAGCCCTCCACTGTGCTTTCCAGGTAGCCCTGACTGCCCATTAGGAAGGGGGGCGAGAGGGGTAGTTGGGTGGCGCAGCGCGAGAATCGGAGGTGGTGGAAAAAGGAGATGCCGCGTACTTCTCTCCTCAGAGCCCTTGGGGACATATGCGGGTGGCGTTGGCCCTGGGTTCCTCCTATGCAAGACATGCTAACCTCATGTGGCCTGGAGTTTGTGTCCGGAGTTCCTGCAAGATGATAAGGCCTTTGAAAGTTATGGACCTGGCCCACCCGTTCCCCAGACCCTGAATCCGATTGAGGACACAATCTGGGACATCTATGTCTCGCGTCCATCCACCAACGTCACGTTGCACCACAGGACTGTCCAAGAGTTGGCAGATGCTTTTGTCCAGGTACTGGGAGGAGATTCCTACCCCATCAGGAAGCATGTCCCAGGCGTTTGTAGGGAGGTCATACAGACACGTGGAGGCCACACACAAATAATCCAGCCTCATTTTGACGTTTGTTTTTTTTAAGGACATTTACATCAACAAGTTGGATTCCCACGCGGCCTGTGGGTAGGTGTTTGTTTTTCCACTTAGGATTTTGTGTGGTGACTCCAAACTAACAGGCCCTACCATTTGTTGAAGGAAATGATTAATTTATGATTAATAAATGAGTGCCTCCATTGTATGATTTTTGCTGTGTGATTTTGGTGGTCAGCAACATTCAACTTTGACCAGTACGAGAACAAGTATTCAATGAGGGAAGCGTTTGTCAGTTCATTCAGATCTAGGATGTGTTATTTGAATGGTTCCCCCTTTATGTTTTTTGAGCAGTATATATTATTAGTAATATTTGGCTATAAAAACTTGGCTACATACTTTCCCCAGCAAAATGGGGGAAATTAAATCTGCAATGAAAGTCGCCGACAAATGATAAAATTCAGCATCTGGTTTGATAATAATTTTTAGTCCATGTTATACAGATCATCCAGTGGATGTGGTGGTATGTAGAATGCAGTAAGGACAACTGAACTAAACAACAACACACCAAAAAAACAGAACAATAAAACACAAAAAATGGCACAAAATAGGACACAAAATAAGTTAACACAGTGCTCTCACTAGTGCAGCCATGTTATGGTGCACCAGATGTGAATATTCGAAATAGTCCGAGTTGTGTTCAGATGCCTTTGTGCATTTCATTGAGTTTTGGAGACATCAGCCTTAGCTTCTTGATTTATGTCTAAGTTTCTGTAATGAGGATCTTTAAAATCAGTTAATTGTTTGTAGTCACCATTTTGAAATCCAGCTCTTTGTTCTTTCTCCTGCCAATAATCCTGCTCCATAGCTGTTTCTCTTTCTGTGTATGTGTATACATATACATATAAAAAAATATATTTTTTGGAGGGGACTCTTAGGGACCTGTTTCTGCAAGTGTTCCCATTATAACAAGCAGAGAGTTGAGTCAGTTTGAGTGTCAGTTTGAAAAGCCCAGAATAATGAATTGTGTGTTTGCTTGAACTATCAGTGTGCTCACAAACTTTCAAACAAACACAGCGCCCTCAATGATGACTGATAAACCTGGCATAGCCATTCATTCAGCCCTGACTTAAACACCTCACCCTATGAGCCTGATAAAACCTCACCAAGCTGGTATTTCTTTACTGCTGGGAAACATTAAAGGGAACAATGGGAGTCTAATTAATTATATCTTTGAATTTGCCAGCGCATCTCACATCACTTAAATTTGCATTTCTGTTTAATCATATGACAAGCTCAAACTCAACCCAAACAGCTTACAATTACAAGTCTGTGCATGCAGTGAACTGAATAACTGGTGAATACTCCCTTCTACAAGGGGAAACAGACATTAAGGCAGAGGATGTGTCTACTTTAAGTGTTCTTGCAGGACTGGTTTAGAATGTGATATTGGATTCTCCCACTGGTGTCATTACCACTGTGCTGACCTCATACCTTTGCTCTCCCTTCTGTTTCACTTTCCCCAAACTCACTCTAAAGAATATGGAAAAGTCAAGGCTCTGAATTGTGTGATAGGTCTGCAACATGTCTCAGTCACATCCTGCCTAATACATACAGTACACATACACTATCATACATCTGGGGTGCTTAATTTCCTACATTTTCCAAAGAGTGATTTTCCCAAAGAAACTTTTCTGTCTGTTTGTATCTCTGATTTTATATTTATCTCTGTTTTTATCTTTATCTTTTAAAATTTCGATCTCCTCCATTTGAGTAAAATCAGTAAAATAGTCTAGTTTAGTAAAATTTATTTCTATTATGGTGTGCACTCAGACACGCCATAATATTGTTACAATATCTACGCAGAAATACTTTGCTAACATGATTACATATGTTTTGCAAATATTTGCATTAGGTTTGTACAAAGGTTTCCGTCAACTTGAATGTGTACTTGGCTGAATGGCTTATACTCAAATACATTTTACAGACATCTGAGATATTTCCTCGTCTGATGGTAACTGGTAAGCCCTTCTTAAAGCTTGATTGTACACATTTGAGCTTGAATGGCTGTAATTGGCCTAGCCTTTCATTTAAAGACTTGTTGTCATACATCATGACTTAAACTGGGATTTTATGTTGACAAAAATATTGGTTTATTTTTTCTAATAAACGTATAAAACAAAAAAAATGGTTATTTCTTTCACACTGTTTGATGTTGTAGGTGAGTTAATAATGTTACTTATTCTGTCAGGTAAAGATTCCAGCAGTGTCTTTTGTTTTATTATTTGTCTTTTTGTGTTTCTGTCATAATTTCAAGTCTGTGGGTACCAGTGTTTCACCTGCAACATACCAAATTGGATAACACTTTTTAAATTCTGTGTCTGAATCCATTCAGCATTTCTGTTCTTCATGTGTTGTGCATAGCAACTCAGAATCTGGGCAAAAATGGACTATCTGATTTTATACAACATTCATCCAGTGCAGCACAATAGCACAGTACTGAGGCACTGCTAAAATTATATGTGATACTTTTTTTTTTACACAGGGAAAATTAGTGTCATTGCTAGAAATCAATTTTGCCACAAAGAAGATTAAATCCTTTAAAAATAATGATATACCTGCAGCTGACCCTATCCAAAAACAGTTTATCCAAATTGAGATTATTTGACAATTTTGCTTGTCAAATACGTTTCATTATTAGACCAGTCGAATGTCTCTCTCTCTCTCTCTTTTGCTTTATTGCCATGACAAAGATGAAAACTTCTATTGCCAAAGCTTAGATACAACAGAATCAAAATATATATATACTGTACAATCGAAAAGAAATAAGAGTTAAAATACAATAGAATAATACAATAAAGGCAATAAAAATGCAATGGTTGGAATAAGATACTAAGGTAAGGAGCTATTACAGTAATTAAGATAAAATATAATAAGATAAAGTTGAATAAAATAAAAATGTATCTCTCACTCACACATATACACACGCAAGGCAGACAGACAGACACACACACACACACACACACACAACTTTATGCCATTGTGAGGACTTTCTGCTAAAGTAATATTACAGTTGGTAATGACTTCTACACTTCCACCTACATCTAACCATAACCTCAGTAACCTGAAGCAAATCTTTTCTGTTTTCAAAAACAATTAGCACTTATTGTAAAAAGGCAATTTTCTTTTTGGGACCAGCAAAATCTCAACACAAAGTAAGAAACTAACTCTTTCTGTCCTTGTAAGGACATTTGGTCCCCACAATGGAATATAAACTGGATCGCCCACACATACACACACACACATCACTACTGTAAACAGGAAAATGGTGATTTGTGATAGCGTCCCTGCCTTTAGTCCCTGAGCTTTATACAGCAGTGAAAACAATGAGATATGGGTGGCTAAGCCTTAAAAATAGATGCAAGCCTGTGTACGCCTTTCCTAACTTGTCTCTGCTCGCTCATGGTGGCCTGTGGTGAGTGTGTGTATTTGTATGTGTATTTTGGTCTTTTCAGTGTTTGCAAGCAAGGACGGTACAAACAGCTTTGTGGTCTTTTCAGAGAATAGAACAATTTCCTGCAAGGCAAAGGGAGAAGTCCTGGCACAGCACACTTTTTCCCAGCACGCTCATCTTGCTGTTCCCTCACTCCTGGAAGTGACACAGGCCCTGCAACCAGCATCCTAAACATGGACATGTCTTGACTTCTTTAGGCTGATCCTGTAGTCTTCCCTCTTTTGTTAAGGTCTGAAAGACTAAGCCATACAGGACCCAGATAATAACAGTGGATTACAGTTACAGCCTTTCCCCCTTCGGTTCAGACCTGCTGCTTTGCATCTTACAGACTATGAATCACAAGCATTGTTTTCATTTTAGTTGTGTTAATATTATTTAGTTTTGTGGCATGAGTCAACTGGATATTTAAGAAATGGCTTGTAGGATTTCCTCCTTAAAGTTTATGTTGATATTGTATATACTGATTCATTCATTCATCTTCAGTAACTATTTATCCTGGACTTGACTGTAATGGGTTCAAAGCCAGTTCTGGCAACACTGTGCCCTAGGTGGGAGTGTATTCCCCCTACACAGGTTTCCAGTCGTACATAGGACATCACACACTCTTCACACTTACTTTCCCCAAGAGGCAATCTAGAATAGGCATTGAACTTACTGGCACGTTTGTGAAAGTGATGAAAATGAAAATTTTAAATTCACTGGCTGAAGGACATGGTTTTAAGTGTGAAGAAGTTAATGGCTCAAACATGTTGCTAAACGCCTTTGTTCATTTCCTGATCAAACCAAAGGTAAATCAGAGAACTCTGTATATATTTGCCAGAGGCACAACAGTATTATTATCTATTGCCCCACCTCCAGTCACCTCCAGACTACAGATCCAAGTAGCAACATGCCGAATAACAAGTATTTGAGTTTATTTAGCTTTCACATTGACACAGATAATGTATGCACTGATTTACACAATATCATTAAAGTATTAATTGAGTCAAGGTATTGAATTTCAATTGCACTAACATCTTTAATCATCAGGCTTATGTAAATGACAGCTGTGTGTTTTTTCATTAATGTATCCTGACCACAACCAGAAGAAAAGCCTGATCTAAATATTTATGTTCTATAATGGGAAATGGCGTTGTGGTGCACGGATCTGTTATTTTTCTGTTTCTACTTTCAATAACTGTTCATGCTAAATCTCATGCACATGCACATGCCCAAACACACACACACACACACACACACACACACACACACACACACACACACACATATGACATGATTCCAGACTCATTCCCTACTTAAAACATTTCCAATGCACTGGAGTCATACTTTTGGCTGCATAGCCACTCTACATAGTCTGCATTGCGTGACTGAGATTGCTGTGCGTGCATCTGTGTAACTGTCCCTCGCCATTGCCTGAAGTTAGCTAACAAGAGTCGTTCTGATGTAGCTCTCTGCTGGTGCATGTTTGCACACACCACTCATTAATGTACATGCCTGCTATAAAATACATAATCCTCAACAGATTATCTCAGAGTAAGTTCTCCAAGCTTTTCATCTGAAGTAAGGAGAATTGTTTTCAATGCTGCATGTTTATAATACGCTTAAAGCTTATTTGACCATTGACTTGATTTAGTTTTTTCATCTTGTACCAAGTCAAGTCAAGTCAGATTTATTTATATAGTGCTTTTTACACTGGAGCATTGTCTCAAAGCAACTTTACAACTTTACATTATCTCCTAATATCTGCGTACAATCCCAAATTGAGCAAACCTAAGTCGACAGTGGAAAGGAAAAACTCCATAAGTGTTATGAGGAAGAAACCTTAGGAGGACCAAGACTCAAAAAGGGACCCATCCTCCTTGGGTGGCGTAGATGATAAGCATAAGAATGAAACTAATTTATCTAAACTAATAAGTCATGGAGTCATAGTTCAAATAAAATGTAAAATATGCACATCAGCATTAAGTAGTCCAATACACAGAGTCACTCTAGGATCCTGAGTCTAAGCGGGAAAGTCGTTGGCGGCACTTCGTCCCCAGATAACCGGAGGAGGGAGAGAGTTACTGCCCTCTGGTGTGGCCCGGGTATGGTGGGGCTGGAGCTGATGACGGAAACAGCTTGAGTGAAGCTGTAACGGATGAACATCATGTGTGCGGCAGGAACTGGTACTGGTACAGCTCGGAGAGAAAACAGAAAAAGTAATTAGTTATTGATTAAGAGCACAGTGTCTATTAACAATCAGTCTTTAAGAACACACTATAGCATTCTTAACACACCATTTAAGAACACTATACTTTCCTTACTTGAAAAAAGTGGTTCTGTATGGAGATTAGAGTTAACCTGTGGTTATCAAAAACAGTCAATAGAGATAGGAAAATGGTCGAAGTGAAAACAGAAATGAAAGTGAATTGGAATAAACTGCCATGCCTAGAAAATGAACAAGCAGTTGAAACTTGGAGTCAAACAAATTGCTAAAAGATCATCTCTATTTCGATGCCAGCCTTGTTTGTAACAGGACACCAGTTTCTTTAGCCTTATCAGCAGACTTGATGTGGTTTCTTTGATGTGTTTGTCGACCTAATTTGGGTTAGAAGCTTGACTTTACACTCAGAGGAACCAGACAATATAACTTGGAGCACAATCCAAATCTAAAATAAGCTCTTCAGTAGAGTGACTTTAATCAGTTACTAGCAGACTATTTTATTAATGTCCATAAACCTAGACCATATGGCCAGGCATATGCCACATTCAGTTACACTGTTGTTTGCTAGGGTTGTCAATAGCAAACAGCCATGGGTTACATTATTGGTAGTAGTCACTGTTTCACTGAGTACAACTGGTTCAGAAAAAAGTCAGTCCCTTTAGACCCTAGGTGGTCACTCATATAAAGCAAGTATGATCAGTTGCAGACTGTGCTGGTAAGACAAGAGGACGTGTAAATTGTATTTATTTGCCAGTCATCCCACATTTTTTTCTGAGGGGAAAGGCATCTCATAAACCTGAGTTACAGCACAAGGTTTGAACGTCCCTCCACAAAATGTGTTGCCCAGTAAGAATGAGTTTTTTTTCTTCCAGGTTTCATGATCTAAATACAACATGTTAAAGCAGAGAAGAGAAATAAATTACATTATAACTTCAAGAAGAAACATCTGGTTAACTACAGATGCTAAGCCCAAATGAAAACTCCAAATTAAGTCAGTGTTTAATGTCATGAATGTTGTACAGTGATGGTTTAGGAATGGCATATCCAAACGTGTGTGTGTGTGTGTGTGGGTGTGTGTGTGTGTGTGTGTGCTCTATGTGCGGATATATGAACCAATACTGTGGATATATGAACTAAAGTGAACTGTGATTGACGAGCTTATGTCATGACAGTTCTGCTGAGTAATAAAAGAGATCAGAGATCAGCACTGTGCTTCTCAGTATTATTATTGCCTGCTACTTCTTTCATCTGACCATAACATGTAAAGTTCAAATTTCCAGTGCAATTTCCTGTCTCTTTGCTGTTGAGGCACTCTGAGCATTTGGGCAAAGAAGGCATTTGTGATTGTCTTTATGCTACGAGGGGGAATGAACAAAGCATACATACAAAGCATGCATACCTTCATAACAAAAATTAGATGTGGCATGTTGAAAGCTAATGAATACCATTTCTCCAAATTTGTCACTCAAATTTGTGACAAATTATAAGGGTTTGAATTTTGCTTAGTTTGCTAGTACTTTTAAATTAAACATTAACATACAAAACGATTATGCATTTACCATGCCATTAACAATATTCAACCAGCAAAAATGAACAATAAACCAACTCTGGCCTGCTTGAGCTACCACAGACCCAACCCTCTACTCTTGAAGAAATTTAAGACAATGGAAACCACCTGGCAACGCGGAACAACGAAAAACAGACAACTAAGACCAGAGAACACACAATCTGACAGACAATAAACACCTCACCAGATGTAGGATAAGGACCCTGAAGACTCAGCATTGGGAACCAGTGATCTACCATTGTTTTTATCCAATATCTGGTGAGGTGATGATTGTCTCTTATACTGTTTGTCCTTTCCATTCAGGTTCCACCCCATTCTTAGGGGTTTTATCCCATTTCTTCTGATTTCTGTCTTGGTATCCAGGTTCATTACTGTATTGTTTGTGTTCATCATTCCATTAGGCCAGAGGTTTCTGTCAAACTCATGACTTTCTGACAAACTCATGAACAATGTCTTTTCAGTTTCATGTTTCATAGCAAAAATAAAAATTCCTTAAGCTTTTTTGATGACTGTTAAAACAAAAATAAAAATCGCACAATGCAAACATTATGATCACCCTTAAACCTTTGAAGTCTGCTTCCAGTATCATGACAAATGAATGTGTTTCTGTTTGTTGTGATGTTTTGTGCCTGTTTTGTGTGATTGTTAATAATTTAAATGTGTGTACAGAATTAGAACAAAGCACAATAGTTCTTTTAACTGCAGAAACAGAAAACTGAACAATGAAGACTATTCTCTGTTCTTGATTTGGTGCCTTTGTGTACAGTGTGGTATGCTGTGTCACACAGTATTAGTTACCAATTACACACACATCCAAGTACTGCCATGTTGGGTGTCAAACATGAAAATGTATCTTTGGTACTGGAGCATTTAAATTTAGGTATAAAAAGTTCAACGGTCCCTTATCCACAAAGGTCTCAAATCAGTCCTGTGGCAAACAAGCTGTAAAGGAGCAGCAGACTAGTATCTGCCTTGAAACACTTCCAGTTTGTCATTAAATCATCTCTAGCAAGGGTCATAAGGTGGCCTGACACAGGTGGAAACTGGAACATTTTATGAGATCAAACCAAAGCAGAAGTGTTAGTATCATTTTAAGCACGTGTCACTGAATCACTTGTAGCTGCGCTACAGTTCGAATTATTTCTTCCAGTACATCACTGAACATCATGAAGATGTCTCTGGATTGATGGTTAAAGAAGTGCTGCATCCAGTATAAACATTGGAATATCTATCCCAGCTAATATAAAACTATAATAATATAATAATATCCTGTCTGTTGGCTCTGGGATTCATTGAGAATGCATCACACTTCGTTCTGGTTGGCCTGGAAAGGATGTCAGGTCAGCCCAGTTTAAAAATAACAAGCTATTTTATAAACCGTATTCATGCTAATTTTAAGGGTCACTGTTTCACTTAAAACACTTAAAACCATTAGTCTCTAGACATAGTCAATTGTTTAAAGTATATATGATCAAACATTGTGTTTGTTCTACTGTATTATTTCTGTACTGTTTTCTCTGCATCTGATCCCTGGTCTTCAGTAAACAGTGCTGATCCTGACTGTAAGAGTAAGTGGGTCCAGTGGGTGCACATGTGTGTTCTCTTGTTTACACTGAGTGTTCTATATGGCTAATGTTAAATGTCACTAAGGCTTTTCTCTTCTCAGATGGGTTTTAAATAACCTTTCACATCATGTGCAAGCCTGTCTGCACATGTAAATATCACAATAGAGCTCACATGTAAGGAAATCCTGATATTCCACCCACCCTCTTGGCATTAAAGGTTCAGGCTGCAGAGACTGTTTAGTTCCCATTTTCCTGCATTATGGTTTGGATGTGCTTAACCATACTTTACAGCACTGCTTTCATGCAGTATGGCAAAGAGCAAGTTACAGAGTATCTGTTAATTTAAATTATCTGTAAATTATGCAGCTTTGCAGGACTAAATGTGTTTAAACCGGTATAGTCAAAATAAGAAAGGGATTTCTGGCCTTGAAAAGCACAGCTGGCAAAATAAACAGACATTCACTTTAATTGATAAAAGACATGGTGATGCTATATTCATACAGCCCTGGGAGATTTCTGTTTTATTTCCATGCATTTTCCAGTGAGGGGGGTTAGTGCCTAAAGATTGGGTGTATAGTATATTCTAATGCACAACGAATGAGAAAGAAATCTAGGAAGGGGAAAGAATAATGAATTATATAACCAGGTTGAGAGAGATAGAGATGATAGAAGACTGAGACAGATAAACGTGATAGAAAACTAATCAGTAAATATGTATCCTCTAAACAAGTTAAAGGCTGTTATTTAAAATGTTGTAACCCAGTAAAAAATGAATAATGCATCTGAAAAGTACAAGCATCTGAATGAAACTTAGATGCAATGGTCAAGCTTTGCGCCCCCACCCCACCCCACCCCACACACACCCCAAATTTTACAAAAAAAAAAAATTACATGATCAACATTTGCAAACCATTTGAGTTGTTGTTTTGAGGATGGGCTGAGCCAACCAGCACACATCCATCTCTCTGGGTCACATGGTGGGGTCAGAACATTGTTAGGAGGTGCAGAGAGAATTGTGTCTCTGGCAGTGGCTCTATCCTCCCATTTCAGTCTTTAAAGCAGTTTATGGTTCTTTCCACTCACTCCCATCGTCCATCCCAATACAGACTCCCATCATCTGTTCTTGGACACTGGAAGTTACAATGTGGCTAATGCTAAACTTCTTGGGAAAGGCACACATTCCTGGGAACTAAGCAAAGCAGTTCAAGCTTGTCTTGTGCTTAGAGCCTGTGGTTGGGGTCCAGTGATTGACTGATTTAGTGTTTAGTGGGCTTGACATAGTGGAACAGAGCACATTCTGATGAAAGTTGTGCTGTTGTTTTGCTGTAATACAGACGATGATTACTGAGTGTGTTTGTGTATGGGAGTGCATGCAAATGGGTTTATAAGTGTCAGAGCATGACATTCTATGGATTACACTATAGATTGTGGTGTTATGGCAACTTTTTTGAGTTCCAGATGCTGGGGGGGTTATACAGATAC
Organism: Ancistrus triradiatus; assembly: GCA_025084515.1. NCBI lineage: Eukaryota > Metazoa > Chordata > Actinopteri > Siluriformes > Loricariidae > Ancistrus > Ancistrus triradiatus. Next base: position 54,555 of record JAJAGP010000557.1, on the reverse strand, counting down.
TTGATGGAGTATTATTGTCCCAGTGAAGTGTGTTGTATGTGGAACAAATCAGAACGAAGGTTTACATCAAGCAGTGGTCTGCTTTGCTGCTTTGATAAGCAAATTGAATGAAAATCGACTATTGAATGCTTTGTTCTAACTGTGTTTAAAAAGGACTGTGTTGAAGTGAAGAGCAGAATTTTGAGAGTCCTTTGACTTAGGTTCTTTTGTTGTAGTGGTTCTTATTGAATATTTATTGTATTTCTATTGTATTTGTATTTTCTATCTGAGTTTAATAAAGCTCATTGCTGTATCATAGCATAGCGTATTACACATTAACACTGACATTAACACTTACAGTTGGCCAAAATCATTTACACAAAGCTTTTATACAACCCCAAATCAGAAAAGATTGGGACAGTATGGAAAAAGCAAATAAAGAAATATATGCAGTGTTTCTTACACTGCATATATTTTCTTTACTTTGACCTTTATTTCATTGCAGACTGTATGAACCCAAGACATTTCATGTTTTTTTCTGGTCAACTTCAATTTATTTGTTAAACATCCATTCCTGCATTTCAGGACTGCAACACATTCTAAAAAAGTGGGAATGGGGCAATTTAAGGCTAGTAATGTGGTAAATAAAAAAAACTAAATAATGATGTAGGAATTTCAAACAGGTGATTCTAATCATCATTTAGTACAAAAGCAGTATCCAAGAAAGGATGAGTCTTTGAGGAGCAAAAATGGGCAGAAGATCACAGTTGTCCACAAATGTGTGAGAAAAGAAAAGATTGGAAGGGATTTACATATTACTTCCTCTACAGTGCATAATACCATTAGACAATTCAAGGAATCTGGAGGAGTTTCAGTGTGTAAAGGGAAAGGCCACAAGCCTAAATTGATGAGCAGTGATCTCTGATCACTCAGACGGCACTGCATCAAGAACCGCCATTCATTAATAGCTGATAGAACCACATGGACAAGGGATCTTTTCCAGGGATGTCCATGCATTTTTCAACAAGACAATGCAAAACAAACCAAATCAGAACATTTCGGACTGAAATATGAAAATCCCTTCCAAAGTTTCTTTGTTTTTAAACATTTCATATCAACATTTGTTGATAAACTAGAGATCCTCTGCCCATCTCAGCCTTTCATGTACACTGCTTTTGAACCAAATCATGATTAGAATCACCTGTTGACATCACCTGTTTGAAATCACATTATTTTGTTTTTTTCCCCTCATTACTAGTCCGAAATTGTCCCTCTCCCAACCAGAAAAACATAAAACATCTTGGGTTATGTCTACAATGAAATAAAAGAAAACAAACCTGCATTATTTCTACTGTCCCACCTTTTTCTGATTTGGAGTTGTAATAAATTGTTGAAAAATCAAATGGAATTTAGTGTTGTAATGAATTGAAAGTGAAAAGTAAAAGCAAAACACTTAATCTATTGGTGAACTCAGGGTGCTAGCATAGCTGCTAATGCTAACTACAGCCTGTATTCTGGAGGATTCAATTCCTGATTTTCTTTCAGTTGGCTGTCAATACTAACCATTTTAGGACCCATGGGGACATATTTGCATTACGAATATAGTACTGTAGATGTAAAAATAAAGAAAAATATATTAAACACAGTGGAGATCTTCACTGATAAAGAGCTATTGTGAATCTGAATCACTCATTCACTATGTACTGAATTATGAATCATGAATCGAATTTTGGCTGAAACGGGTTGCACAGCTCAAGTCATACAAGTTTTAGCAACTGTGCGAAAACGCACGGTCAAAATTCTAGTCAAAATGCGTCAAGAACCAAATTCGACGATTTCCGAGGTGGCCTAGAACTGAGGTATCGTTCTATGTATCAGTTGAAAACAGAGAAATTTATAAGTACTCCAGAAAAAAACTGACACACCAGTTTTAAAATGTCACCTCATAATCTCAGTGTTTTGGACCAGCCGCAGCTGATGGTGCATATTACCTTCTAGAGATAGAACTGGCCTGATTTGCTAAGGGCGCAAAACTACCCAAAAATTATTAGCAAACAGTCGTGGGGAACTGGGGGGGTTAATTTGGGTTATGGTATAATGTCAAATTTTGGTCTAACTGTAAAAAAATAGTAAACATTTTACTAAAAATGTGATTATATTACAGTGGGGCAAAAGTGTGCAAGTTCTCCTACTTAGAAAGATGAGAGAGGTCTGTAATTTTCATCATAGGGACACTTCAACTATGAGAGACAAAATGGAAAAAAAAAATCCAGGAAATCACATTGCACATCTTCTTTAAGAAGCTCTTCTGTCCTCCACTCGTTACCTGTATTAATGGCACCTGTTTGACCTCATTATCTGTATAAAAGACACCTGCCCACAGCCTCAAACAGTCAGACTCCAAACTCAACCATGGTCAAGACCAAAGAGCTGTCAAAGGACACCAGGAAAAAAATTGTAGACCTGCACCAGGCTGGGAAGAGTGAATCTACAATAGGCAAGCAGGTTGGTGAGAAAAAAATCAAGTGTGGGAGAAATGGAAGACATACAAGACCATTAATAATCTCCCTTGATCTGGGGCCCCATGCAAGATCTCATCCCTTGGGGTCAAAATGATCATGAGAACGGTGAGCAAAAATCCCAGAACTACACGGAGGGACCTAATGAATGACCTGCAGAGAGCTGGGACCAAAGAAACAAGGCTACCATCAGTTACACACTACGCCGAGAGGGACTCAGATAGTGCAGTTCCAGGCATATCCTCCTGCTTAAGCCAATACATGTCCAGATTCATCTGAAGTTTGCCAGAGAGCATATGGATGATCCAGAAGAAGATTGGGAGAATATCATGTGGTCAGACAAAACCAAAATACAAGCTTTTGGTAAAAACTCAACTCGTCATGTTTGGAGGAAGAAGAATGCTGAGTTGCACCATACCTACTGTGAAGCATGGGGGTGGAAACCTCATGCTTTGGGGCTGTTTTTCTGCAGAGGGGACAGGACGACTGATCCGTGTTAAGGGAAGAATGAACGGGGCCATGTATCGTGAGATTTTAAGCCAAAACCTCCTTCCATCAGTGACAGCATTGAAGATGGAACATGGCTGGGTCTTCCATCATGACAATGATCCCAAACACACCGCTCGGGCAATGAAGGACTGGCTCCGTAAAAAGCATTTCAAGCTCCTGGAGTGGCCTAGCCAGTCTCCAGACCTCAACCCCATAGAAAATTTGTGGAGGGAGTTGAAAGTCCGTGTTGAACCAAAACATCACTGCTCTAGAGGAGATCTGCATGGAGGAATGGGTCAAAATACCAGCTACAGTGTGTGCCAACCTGGTGAAGACTTATAGGAAACATCATTGCCAACAAAGGTTATGTTACAAAGTATTAAGCTGAACCAAATTCATTGACCAAATACTTATTTTCCTCTATAATTTACAATTAAATGCTTTAAAAATCCTACAATGTGATTTCCTGGATTTTTTTTCTCATTTTGTCTCTCATAGTTGAAGTGTACCTATGATGAGAATTACAGACCTCTCTCATCTTTCTAAGTAGGAGAACTTGCACAATCAGTTGCTGACTAAATACTTTTTTGCCCCACTGTAGTTGAGACACGCAGTATATTTATATCCTACCTATGTAACTGAGTAACAATCTAGTTATCTAATGTTTATTGTTAGCTATGCAGTAAATAAAATTTTCTGACATAATTGACTACTGCTGATGCCTGCTGTTATGAGATGGTGAGGAGATGGAGGCGTCGCCAAGTTGAGTATAAATTAATATAGGAAGATTACTTTGGTGCTTTAATGTTTACAAAAACATTACAAATAATTAGGATAGATCACTTTAATGGGTTAAATGTACATGTCCAATGTAGTAGATCACCACCTATTTTAAAAACATGTAACAGCATGACCCTGAGCGTTATGAAGTCACTAGCAGGGAAGTGTGTGGAAAACTAAGGGCATGGGAGTGTGTTAAATAGGATCAGGAGCAAACTCATAATACAAATAACTCTTCAGCCTGCCTAATATCACTCGCAGTAAGCCCACAGCATTGGTAATGTCATCCTCTTCCATGTCTGTGCCTGCCTAGAGAATTGAGTGCCCTGTTAAATAGAAAGAGCCACTCCCATCTTGCAAGGAAGAGCACACTTAGCGTGAAGACTTGGAGCCTTCATGTTTGTGTATTTACACTGCTGCCTGTGGTCTGGATTAACTGGGATGAGAGTGGGAAGCACAGGTGAGGATCTACAATTGTATGCCTTTTCAATTACTCCTCCCAATGGAACTATAAAGGACAAACATGCACATACATACACACACACAAGGCATGCGTACCTAAAAAAGTGACTTCTTAAATGTGCTCACGCATGCATTTTCAGTCAAACAAAATCAGAAAGACTCACACATGCATGCACACCTACCCACAATCCCACACAAAGGGGTGCATTGATACACATTTAGACACATTTACCAGAGCAGGTGTTAGAGGCACCGCTCTGTTTTCCAAATGGACTCTGGTGCTGTACCCAACAAAAAAATCCATAAAGAAAATAAAAAGTAAAGGGAAAGTGCTGGTCATAAAAGTGAAGAAACAGGGTTCACATCCTCTGCTCAATCTGCTCTCTGCCCTGGTGATAGCACAGACCATGCCAGCTACCCTTAAACCAGCAACTTTCCTTGTTCTGCCAAGGAAATCGCTGTCAAAACAAGATCCACCACACAGCAGACAGGGGAAATGTTCCCACACACAAGCACACTCTCATACCTAATACACACAACATACCTAACTGGGTAGGCCAAGCTGCTATATTCCACCTTGTGCCAAAACTAACTCACTATTCCACTACAGCATGTTGTCAGTCGAGGTACTATTATTCGTCTTTCATGTCTGTGAGGAAAGACCTTGAGAGAGCTCAGTCAGGCTTGTCAGGCTCAGTGCATGCTCAGACGTGTGGACTTCACCTAAACTACTGGACTCACCTACTAAAAAAAACCCATGTTAAGCAAGCGTTACAGTGGCTGGGTTGACCGGGATTTATGCTATGTTTCCCTTTAAAATTCTGAGTACCTATGAAAAGACATGAAAATGAGCTGGTAGAATTACAAATCAGAACAAACGACTGCTTAGTAACTGAATGAAATGCTTGCCATTTTGGTCTGTTAACCATTATGCATTGGATTCTTTAGCTTTGTTGACTAAGCGTAAGCACTTTTAAAAAGACTCCTTAGCACACGTAGACATAATCAAATGATATAAAAGCTAGGATTTATTCTTTACCATTTCCTTCTTTAAAAAAAACCCAACATTGACTCAGGTGAAGACATGAAACATATTTGTAAGTGATTCTGTCCACATATATTTTAGAAGTGAAAATGTTTCATAGATGCCTTGGAACTAAAAATAAGAAAAACAGAAAACAGTTTTAAAATTACTAAATGACACATTTAGTGGGAAAAAATTGTCATAAAGTGGTCCAGTATGCTGCTGGACCACCAATATCAAAATAGCTTCAATATGCCTTGGCTCAATTTTTCCAAAAAATAGACGGTAAGTGAATTTTCTATGATAAAATAAAAAGTTATTTTACATGGTGAAGAACAATCCTCTCTAACAAGTCAGTGTTAAATTAACATCATAATGTAGCTCTAGATTTATTTAAGCAATCTCTTCTAATCATGATGTCTTAAATAGCAAAAACCACTAAAACAAGATCAAACAAAACCAAGACAAGAACCGTCAGTAATACACTCCCAGAATATTATACATAAATACTTGGGAGAAACCTAACACTTTTTCTGGATGATGATAGAGTAATAAACACAGGTTTATACAGCACTTCTGCTCAGCCTGTGATAGACAGATAGAGTAAGAACAAGTTTTTGTAAACACAGGAACAAACACTCACACGTGTATACTTTATTACATATTACAGCAAGGTTAGAGCAAGTGATATAAGCACATAATACTGGATTACCAGAGAAGTGCAGATGTATAAGGAAGACTACTTGACAGTTGAAATAAAAAACAGTAACATGTTTTTTTTGTTTGTTTGTTTTAACTCTAAAGCAAGTCCAAATTACTGCGACTGAACTTAAAGTGAGTGAAAGAGAAAGACATCTTAAATTAACCCATTGGGTTTGTTTGTCCAGCCACCCAGTGTCAAGCCTAAGATTAAATCATGAAGGATGTGGTTGAACATCTAATTTTACAAAAACACAATTTCTATAAGGCTGTGCTTACACTGGGTGAAATCTGGGGGGTAGGTGGGGCTTAGGGAGCAATGTATAAGAAACTCACTGCTATGTTTAAACCTGCATTACATTTTGAAATTAAAACAGTGAGTTGCTTATTGACATTTTTTCTGTGTTTGTTTGTGTCTGTTCACACATGTTGAGCCATGGTGGAAAGATTTCAAGGATTTCTTAGGATTTCACAAAAGAAAAAATGAACACTGTTTTTTGTACCTGCTTGACTATATCCTCTCTACAAGGCCTCGTACTGTAGCATATTCTTGCCACTTTTGCCACCCAATCTCAGTTGTCTGATCCATGTAAATCTTTGGAAGAAATGGGTGCCGTGTGCTCCGAACCAAAAACCACCAACAAGTCCAAAAGCCAGGGGCTATCATGGTATGGGGTTGGGTCAGTGCCATTGAAATTGACATTACCTGTTTGACATCACATCATTTTTACCTCAGTACTAGCCCTAAATTGTCCCTGTCCCAACATTTTTTGGAATGTGTTACAAGTCTGAAATGCAGGAATGGATGTTTATTAACAGATGAAATGACATTCACCCTAAAAAAACATGAAATATCTTGGGTTCATACTCTCTGTAATGAAATAAAAGTCAAACGTAAGGAACACTGCGCATATGTTTTTTTTCATTAGCATTTTCCATACCGTCCCATCTTTTTCTGATTGTATTTATTGCCATTCCCTCTCTGAACAACGTCATGCTAACCTCTCCCTATGTAGTCACATGGGTAGTTCTTATATATTTCAAGTAAGTGGTATTGTCACAGTGTCTAATTATTACAACCAATGCTGCAGATCAGTCAGATTATTGTGTTTTTCTCTTTCTATGTGTGGGACTGTCACATGAGCCTTAAGAATGTCAGAGGTCACTGACATCATGTGTGCTGCTTTTAAACCTGCACATGGGAGTAGTCATGCTCATAGTTTGTCCCTGCATATTATGTTCACTGAAACTCATTTGAAACTCACTTTCATATTTGTTTGAAACTCACGTTGATAATCATTTATGTCCTACATTTGATATTGATTTAAAACTCTTTTTGAAACAATTTCTTGCTTTGATTCTTGCTTTAATCCTCACGTTGGACACTTCCTCCTTTAGCCCATTTTGCTTTGGATCATGTTTGCTTGCACATTTTTGTGTTTCATAGTTTCTGGTGTAATGGTCATGTTGAGTGAAGACCTTGGTAAGTTAGACATGTCACAGTTGTATTTTGCCAAGTTCCACTTTTAAATTCATAGCACTGTGTTATTTTGTGTTTGGAGGTTGTCCTGAGTGGGTATTTATTTTCTATTGAGGGTATGCTTCAAACATTTTATGTTTAAAGTAGCCTTGAGCTTGGTACATATCTGTAGAGCTAGAAGAGGGTTAGTCTTTGGTTAGGCAGTTAGGACTGAGGTTGCTCAGGTACACTTTTGTAGTGACTTTTTTGGTGTTATTTTTCCTGTATTTCTTTTTTCACTGCTCCCTTATTAGAGGAATTTGATAAATGTTATGATTTGTTACCAAACTGGGACTTTTCAATATATCTGTTCTGCATACTGCCACTAAAAGTTGAGTGAAAACTGAGCTCTATCAGGCATTGGTGGCTCAGGAGGTCCTACCTAGCCATAATTGTTACGGTTTGCCATGTTAAAAATGTTGACGAACCGTGTAAACAATATATAAATGATTGGGACCCAAGTGCAGTTAGCTCCAGATGGTAGTTATAACCAAAATTAACACAAAACTGCCAGAGCAGCGCGGAAAATTAAAAATGAAAATAAACAAAAACTGACCCTACCCTATCTAGGGCCCTATTTACCGAGCTGCCTCCTGGCAGCCCTCGTCTGAGGGTCTTGATACCCCCAGAACTTACCGTTATCCCTGACAAAAAATAAATAATAAAGGAAGTGAAAAACCTTGCCGTAAAAAACTGTCTGTGCAGCAGGCAGTGCAAGCGCGTGTGAGCGTTCAAAAGCTGGGTGCATGTGGTTCAATGCAGTGGTGCCGAGTGAGTCCCGAAGATGTGCTTATAAGAACTCACCCATAGGTGTCACCAATAAACCATAATAAGCCGGAGAAGGGCTGACACACGCGCGATCGTGCTACTGCAGCTCACGCCGCCAAACCGGGTCAACTACTTGCCAATAGTGGCCAGATAGCGACTCCTAATAGTATCCCCCCCGTAAGGAGCATCGTCCTGACACCCCTAAGCATGACAAGGACCTCCCCTGGCCTGTCGGTATGGAGCTAGGCAGCGCAAAATGCCCAGGTACGGAGTCAATGGGCACAGCGAGCTCTGGAATGGAGCTAAGTTGCTCAGGTTTGGAGATAGGTGACGCTAAATGCCCAAGTACAGGGTCAACAGGCGTGGCGAGCTCACGTTCGGAGCTGGGTGGTGCTGAATGCTCAATCTTAGAGCATAGAGGCGTGGCGAGCTTGAGCACAGGGCCAGATGGCGCTAAATACCCAGGCATGGAGCTTACCTGCTCAGATGCAGGGCCTGTGAGCACGGCAGGCCCAGGAATGGAGCTAGGTGGCGCCAAATACCCCTTGGCTGGTCGCTGCGTTCTGTTACGGTTCGCTATATTGAAAACGATGACGAACCGTGTAAACAAAATATAAATGATTGGGATCCAAGTGTAGTTAGCTCCAGGTGGTAGTTATAACCAAAATTAATACAAATAAATTAAAAGAAAACAAACCGACGATATAATAAACAAAAAAAAAAACTTTGGGTCCTGCGCCTGCGCAGTGCGCAGAAGCCCAGACGGGGCTTCCGTGAAAGCATGCCGTATGATCCGTGGCTAAAAGCGGCGTGTGGAGTGTGGCACAGTCATGGGGAAATGAAGAGGATGAGGTGAAACACTCAGCGTCCTCTTCTAAGCATGATCGGGGAATTGATCGGGGAATTGATCGGGGGGGGGGGGGGGGGGACGGCGTTGAGGGAGACGGCAGGAGTGTTGCAGGCTCAGAACTGCCGGAGCAATAAACAAGCAATAAACAAAAAACTGACCCTACCCTATCTTGGGCCCTATTTAACGAGCTTCCTCCTGGCAGCACCCGTCTGAGGGTTTGATAACCCCAGAACGTACCGTTGTCCCTGACAAAAAAATAATAATTAAAGAAAGTGAAAAAACCTTGTCGTAAAAAGCCGTCTGTGCAGTAGGCAGCTGCGCGCCGGAGAGCGCGTGTGAGCGTTCAAAAGCCGGGTGCATGTGGTTCAATGCAGCGACACCAAAATAGCCCCAAAGGTTGTGGTTATAAGGGCTAACCAACAGGGTGTCGCCACTAAAACTATAATAAGCCGGAGGAAGGGCAGATGGAATCACACCTGCTGCAGCTCACGCCGCTATACCGGGTCAACTACTGGCCAATAGTGGCCAGATAGCCGACTCCTAATAATGATGACTTTTTACTTAGTGGTTGTGTTTCTCAGCCTGCTTAGGCTCCAGGGCTGAGTGTCCCTGAGCATTTTCTGAAGATCCAGTTTGCAGATCAGGTTAAAGTAGCTGGAGCTAGAGATTAAGTGACAATATTTCTAGATACAGCTGTATCCAGACAGATGTTAGCAAGACACTGATATATAGAGACATATCTCAGTTTGGAGTATCCTCTTCCCCTACATCCACCACCAGATTTGACACCACAGCAGGGGCAAAAAAGTATTTAGTCAGGGGGGCCACTGATGAGAGAGGTCTGTAATTTTCATCCTAGGTACACTTCAAATGTAAGAGACAAAACGAGAAAAGAAAAAAAAAATCCAGGAAATCACATTGTAGGATTTTCAAAGAATTTAATTGTAAATAATGGTGAAAAAATAAGTATTTGGTCACCCACAAACAAGCAAGATTTCTGGCTTTCACAGACCTGTAACATCTTCTTTAAGAAGCTCTTCTGTCCTCCTCCACCTAACCCATCATTACCTGTATTAATGGCACCTGTTTGACCTCATTATCTGTATAAAGAACCTGCCCACAGCCTCAAACAGTCAGACTCCAAACTCATCCATGGCCAAAACCAAAGAGCTGTCGAAGGACACCAGAAAGAAAATTGTAGACCTGCACCAGGTTAGGAAGAGTGAATCTACAATAGGCAAGCAGGTTGGTGTGAATAAGTCAACTGTGGGAGCAATTGTAAGAAAATGGAAGACATACAAGACCATTGATAATCTCCCTCGATCTGGGGCCCCGTGCAAGATCTCATCCCGTGGGGTCAAAATGATCATGAGAATGATGAGCAAAAATCCCAGAACTACACGGAGGGACCTTATGAATGACCTGCAGAGAGCTGGGACCAAAGTAACAAAGCTACCATCAGTAACACACTACGCCGAGAGGGACCCAGATCCTGCATTGCCAGGCATGTCCCCTGCTTAAGCCAGTACATGTTCAGGCCCATCTGAAGTTTGCCAGAGAGCATATGGATGATCCAGAAGAGGACTGGAAGAATATCATGTGGTCAGATGAAACCAAAATAGAATGTCTCATAGATGAAGTGTACCTATGATAAAAATTACAGACCTCTCTCATCTTTCTAAGTGGGAGAACTTGCACAATCAGTTGCTGACTAAATACTTTTTTGCGCCATTGTACATGAAGTTGATACTTATTTTACACTTAACTGGACTTGTACACTTTTGACACTGTTTTTACAGTTTAGATTTACTGGTAGAACTCAGGAAATGTGTTAGAGATTAAACTGTTCAATTTGAGAAATGGTGCACTGCTAGTAAAGTTGAGCATTTTGAGCAATTTAAAGAAGTACTCCTGTTGGAAACAGTTAAGGAGTCTACTGAAGCAAGCAGTCCTTCATTTAAATAAGCACAAAAGTAAAGTTTTGGCTGAAACTGCTATGTTATCAGACAAGTATGTGTTAAGACATTAGATCATATTTAGATAAATTCTGTCTCAGCAGGAGCCACCCCCCACCCCACACTCTGCTCAGAAAGCTGTTGTCATAAAGTCCAGGGTTCAAAAACTATCTCTGCCAAGCTGTTACTTTTGGGTTCTTAAGCAACAGCCTTAACTCACAATTGTTTCGATTGTAATATTTAATCAGTTGTAATTTGCTCTGGATAAGGGTGTCTGACTAAATGTAAATGCAATGCTCTCGCTCCACCTCATGCTAACTTACAGGAATGTCTCAAAATGCCACAAAATTGGTCATCTCATTGCATCCTGCCTTGCACTGAAGCAAAAGGGTGGTATACAGCAGGCTTCTGTCAAGAAGTTCAGTGCAGTGCTACTGAATGTTCACTGCTGCAACTCACTACTGAAGCAGCACACAAACCTTAGATCTTAAAGTGGAAATGGTGTATTAATTCAGGGAGTGAAACTTAGAGTTTTTCATGTGAATCTGTATACTGTGTATTTGCAGACTAAAGAGCTGTCTGATTTCATAATGATCACTGTTCATTCACAGTTTCTGTGATTTTTAGGGACTGAACAGGTAGCAAGGTATGCCCTCTAACTGAGGTTGCAACATATTCCATTGCTATTAGTGATGATATTCTAGAGCAGCAGTACTCTGCTGTATTCCCTGCTTGTGTGATGATTCATTCACAAAAGCAATTAAAGGAAGCAATCAATCTGTCCGATTTCTTCTGAAGGCTGTAGTAATGAGGCCAATTCTCTTTCACTTGAATTTCAACTGAGAAAGATTATTCTTCCTTGGCTATGGTTTACCAACTCCTTGCACAGTCACTGGTTGGCAGGACTTGGAGAAGCATTCAGTGGTTTACTTTATTGAAGAGTATTGATGAGCAAGCAGTTACCACCCACTTTATCTGAAGCTTTAAACATGACATTCCAACTTGTACTACAGTGTCCATACTGCAATAGTGTACTACCCTTGTTCCAGTCATACCAGACATACATGCATGAATTGAAATATATTGTTTGGCTAGCTATGAAGGCTGACATCACTAATTTCTGTTGCACATGTCGTGTGTGTGTGTGTGTGTGTCACGCTCCACGGCAGCGCGCACCGCCTCAGCCTTCTCATGGACTTATCAGAAAGCCCCACTGTGATCGGAATGATGATTGTGTTCAGCTGTGGGGCTTCCTATATAAACGCTTACGGCAGAGACGGCGGGCGCGGATTATTGGTGCTCCATGCCAGTGGCGTCCCTACGCGCCCCGCTGCAGATCGCGTCCCTACACGCCTCACCTGTCCGTATCATCCGTTCCACGTCACCCTAGCTCCTCCGCTATCCTCCGTTCCCTGTGTGCCTCCTCTCGTTCCAGGTATCCCTCGTGTAAGCTTACTTCCGTGTTTTGTTTAGTTTCCACCCATTTTGCACTCTCAGCGTTGTTTATGTTACATACCCGTTTTCGTTTTCGTTCCATGCCTGTTTTCCGACGTCGGCCCTGTTTTCGGTCCTCGCCTGTTGTTTTGCTGTGTTTCCTTTTGTTGTTTGTAATAAATCCCCTTTCTTAAGAACCTGCGTTCGTCTCGCCTTCCCGTTCGCCTCTCGCGTTACAGAATAATCCGCCGATATGGAGACGGCAGGTTTCCCTGATTTTTCGTTTCTCCCCGGCCGTTTCAACGGCGATCCAGCCCGTTGCTGGCCCTTCATTGAAAACTGTATTCGTTATTTCAGTTTATATCCCATGGAAACCGAGTATGCCGGGGTGTCTTTTGTTGTTCTTCACCTTACTGGTGAAGCCCTTACTTGGGCCACCCAGCTATGGCCGTTGCTCCAGGCTGGAACCGTGGGGCACCTTTTTGAAAGGCTGGACTTTTGTTTTGGCTCAACATGGGGCTTCCCGGACACCAAAGCCGCAGGTTCCGGTGTTGTCGAACCCGTTCGCCCCGAAAGCGTACTGACCATGCTGAGTATAGCTCCCTCTAACAGGGATAAGCTGGAGTTTGTCACTCACCCTGTCCGGTCTGCTCTGGCTGGTCAAGTGCTGGATCCCCAGCTTGCCACCAGCTGGCCCGCTTTGGTCAAACGTCGGCAAGCACATGTCACACCCGGTAATCTGGTTTCGAGCCACTCTAGTCCCGCATCCGAACCTCTAGTCGTCCCGAGTCGTGAATCAGACCACACAAGTTGCGTATCCGACCTCCTTGTCGTCGATAGTCATGATCTGGATCACTCCGAGTCTGTAGTTGAGTCTATGGCGCCCCCTAGACCTGCACCTGGGCTCGCCGTGCGTGTTAGTCCCGTGTTAAAGCTGTCAGTCTCCACGGTTGCACAGTTAGCGCCGCCTGGCCCCATACAGGAGTTCACTGCGCCTTCTGACCCCGCGTCTGAGCCGGAGAGCTCCACGCTTGGGGATTATGCGCCCCGGTCGTTGCTGCCGACCCCTGCGCCTCGCTCTAGACCGGTTTCAGCGCCGCAACCATCGGTCCCGATTCCTGCACCACGGACTTTCACGAAATGGACAGTTCCTTCACTCCCACTCATGCTTACTCCTGCACCACGGACAATCGTGCCTATTCCCGCGTCTCGAACATCCGTGCCAGTACCTGCTCCGAGGCTATCCGAGGGCGTCAGCAGTTCCAGTGGCTGCACCGAGGGCGTCAGCAGTTCCAGTGACTGCGTCGAGGGCGTCGGCAGTTCCAGTGGCTGCACCGAGGGTGTCAGCAGTTCCAGTGGCTGCACCGAGGGCGTCAGCAGTTCCAGTGGATGAGCCAAAGGCGTCAGCAGATCCAGAGGCCTTTCCAGAGGCCGTGCACTCGTCAGAGGCCTTTCCAGAGACCGTGCACTCGTCAGAAACTTTGCCAGAGGCCGCCCGACCCTCAGAGGCTTTGCCAGAGGCTGCCCGACCCTCAGAGGCTTTGCCAGAGGCCGCCCGTCCTTCAGAGGCTTTGTCAGAGGCCGCCCGTCCCTCAGAGGCTTTGTCAGAGGCCGCCCGTCCCTCAGAGGCTTTGCCAGAGGCCGCCCGTCCTTCAGAGGCCCTTCCAGAGACCGTCAGCTCCAGAGAGGCCCTTCCATAGGTCGTCATCTCCAGAGAGGCCCCTTCCAGAGGCTTATCAGCTCCAGAGAGGCCCTTCCAGAGGCCGTTTCAGCTCCAGCAGAGAGGCCCTTCCAGAGGCCATCAGCTCCAGAGAGGCCCTTCCAGAGGCCGTCCTCAGCTCCAGAGAGGCCCTTCCAGAGGCCGTCAGCTCCAGAGAGACCCTTCCAGATGACGTCAGCTCCAGAGAGGCCCTTCCAGATGCTCTTCAGCTCCAGAGAGGCCCTTCCAGAGGCCCGTCAGCTCCAGAGAGACCCTTCCAGAGGCCGTCAGCTCCAGAGAGAACTTCCTTCCAGGAGGCCGTCAGCTCCGAGAGGACCCCTCCAGAGATAGTCTCTTCCAGAGAGACCCTTCCAGAGATCGTCTCTTCCAGAGAGACCCTTCCAGAGATCGTCTCCTCCAGAGAGACCCTTCCAGAGATCGTCTCTTCCAGAGAGACCTTTCCAGGAGATCGTCTTTCTTACAGAGAGACCCTTCCAGAGACTGTCTCCTCCAGGGAGACCCGTTCCAGAGACTGTCTCCTCCAGGAGAACCCATCCAGTCGTCGACTCCGCTCGCCAGCCTCTCGTCGTCGCTCCACACTCGCCAACCTCCCGTCGTGTCTTCGCTCGCCAGCGTCTCGTCGGCTTCCTCGCTCGCCAGCTTCCAGTCGGCTTCCTCGCTCTCCAGCATTCGTCGGCGCCCGACTGCTGGCAGTCCCCTCCTAGGGTCCGCCCGGCAAGAAGACCTCCTGAGACGGAACTATTCCCGGGGTCCTTCCAGGAGTCCTAGCTCCGTCTCGGACTCCTTGGGGGGGGGCTCTGTCCACGCTAAATGGCAGCGCGCACCACCTCAGCCGTCTTTTGGAACCTATCAGGAAGCCCCACCGCGATCGACTGATGATTACGTTTAGCTGTGGGGCTTTCCTATATAACGCTTACGGCAGAGACGGCGAGCGCGGATATTGGTGCTCCACGCAGACGCGCCCCGCTGCAGATCGCGTCCCTACGCGCCTCACCCGGTCCGTTTATCATCCGGTCCAGTCAACCCTAGCTCCTCCGCTATCCTCCGTTCCCTGTGTGGCCTCCTCTTGTTCCAGGTATCCCTCGTGTAAGCTTACTTCCATGTTTTTGGGGTTTAGTTTCCACCTGTTTTGCGCTCTCAGCTCTCCAGCATTGTTTATGTTACATACCCATTTTCGTTCCATGCCTGTTTTCCGGCTTCGGCCCTGTTTTCATTGTGCACCCGTTTTCGGTCCTCGCCTGTTGTTTTGCTGTGTTTCCTTTTGTTGTTTGTAATAAATCCCCTTTCTTAAGAACCTGCGTTCGTCTCGCCTTCCCGTTCGCCTCTCGCGATACAGTGTGTGTGTGTGTGTGTGTCAGGTGGTGGGGAAACCTATCCAGGTTATTCCACCTGCCCCACTCAGACCAATATTAGGAGAGCGATTTGTATGTATTGTGGTTGATTTTGGTATTTTGACCCACTCAGGAAATTGCTATCTATTAACCTTAATGTGAAGAGCCCTTTGATTTCCAGAGGCAATTCCTTTACATTTGCTTAAAACTAAGGCAGTTATTAAAGCTCTACTGAGGTTCTGCACAACATCTGGCCTCCCTAAGTATGTCCAGTCTGACCAAGATTCAAAGACGTGTCGTGCCTTTTATCACAGGTCATGTGTGCGCTTAACATTGAGCTGCAGTTTGTGCGAGCAGTTTCCAGTGCAATCATGAGTTACAGGGCATGCTTGTATCATTCCATCAGATTCTCAAAAGCAAGTGGCAGACTTACTGCTTGCAGATAAGAAATGATTGTAATAAGGGAATACCCCATGTGCTGTTTGGCATGTTGTGCAGTAGTCGAATGGGTTCAGTCCATCATAGCTTGTGTTTGGGCATTCAGTTTGAGGAGCTCCTATGACACTCTTGAAGAACCAGCCAGTGTCTGATTTATATTCTTGCACTGTGGGACAGATTTAACCTTGCTTGTGCTGTGGCTAGAAATGCTTTTAGCTCATTACAGGAGAAGATAAAACAACATTATGACAGGAAATGCTTTTTCTTGCACATGTCAGCCTGGAGGGGAGATTTTTGCTTGGTTGCCAGAGTCTGCATCTTCTCATCAGACTCAGTTCACTGGTCCTTACAAAGTAAAGGAATAACTTAGTTCAACTAATTATGCACTTGCTACACCAGATTCGGGGCAAAAACCTGTGTGTGTCATGTAAAATAGTTGAAGAAATATTATGCTTAATGTAGCTCTCGCTCTGTGGACTATTAGTTTCCTTCGGTCAGTGAGTACCATTAGCACTCCTACTGTAGGATAAGATGACCTTTACCTAGGGAGAACCTGCTTACATTGCACATGTTTGTTTAATTCTGTGGCACAGACTATGATTCTTGAGAAGTTGGAATATTTGCTTGTCAGGTTAATTGACAACCTTCCTTCATTGTTTTTGGATGTCTATAACTTGAAGATTTTTCATCGAAAGAGTTCTAACATTGTGGTTGGTCATACCCTTTCCATGTGTAACCTTTTTGGAGGTTGTGTGTACCCTCTTCGCATGTGGGGTTGTTGTGACCCGCACTGCAGATAATTTGAGTTGGAGTTTTTGAGATGGTGTTTTTGTATCTTTCTGAGTATGAGCACATCACATAAGCCTGAGCATGCCAGATGTCACTGATGTCACTGCTGCTTTCATGTTTTGAGCCTGCACATGGGAGTGGTTGTGCTTGTGTTTTGAGGACGTTTTGTTTTTTGTTCCTTGAAACTTGTTTTGAAACTTGCTTTGATAATTGTTTAGGTAATCGATTTGAAACTAATTTTGAAACGATTGTTTTGATACTCAGTTTAATCCTCACTTTGGATACTCACTACATTAGGTCATTTACCTCTTCTTGCATTCTCTTGTATATTATTGTGCTTGATTGCTGTGATTCTGGTGCCAACCATTGACTGTTTCTTGTTTGTCAATTTGATTTCAGACGCTGGTTGTATGTACACTTTTGTGCATTCCTCTGGGTTGTGTGTGGTAATTGGTATTGTCGGTTGTTTCTTCCCTTACCCTTTACCTTTTACTATTCAACTCTACATCCCTTTGACATCCTAACTCTAGACCGGGACATTAATAAATGTCTGCCATG
This sequence comes from Ancistrus triradiatus, assembly GCA_025084515.1. Taxonomy (NCBI): domain Eukaryota; kingdom Metazoa; phylum Chordata; class Actinopteri; order Siluriformes; family Loricariidae; genus Ancistrus; species Ancistrus triradiatus. The sequence continues at coordinate 37,241 of JAJAGP010000557.1, read as the reverse complement.
TGCTCTGTTTTTCCTTGTTTCTCAGATACTCTTATGTAGGCTACTGGGTATAATCAATTTAATGAATTTGTACACTTATTTCTTACTTTAATAAACACACTGTACACTGTGGCATAACATCTGTTTTGACAATATCTGATTGCATACACATCCATGGTCTGTTTATTTTCCTTATTACTAAGGATGTTAACCCATATATTATGTTTCCAGATACATTAGCTGATATTCAGTTGTAATCACAGACATAACAGTGCACCCTCTGGTGCAGAAAGTTTTATTAAACACGAAGTCACAGCCATCTGCAACTTTTGAATTGAAACAACAGCAGGAAAAGTGATAGCATAGCAGGGTGTGTCAGTGTACAACCAATTAACCAGTGTGCAGAGAGACGAATCAAAAGCATTAAGTGTGTATTGGTGTGAGCTGTGTAGCATTGCTGTAAGCTGTTTGGCTGACATACTGAACTACTTAAAAGTACTATGCTGATAAGACAAAGGCTGGATCTGCACTGGATAAGATGACAAAATAACAGTACCTTGGCTATTTACTCAATACTGCTATACTACTGTATCCCATATACAGTGGTGCTTGAATGTTTATGAGCCCTTTACAAGTTTCTATATTTCTGCGGAAATATGACCTGAAAAATCATCAGATTTTTTAATCCTAAAAGTAGATAGAGAGAACCCAATTAAACAAATGTGACAAAATTATATTATATATTATACATAAATATTATACTTATCCATGTGTTTATTAAGGAACATGATCCAATATTAAATATCTTGTATTACAAAAGTATGTGAACCTCTAGGATTAGCAGTTAATTTAGAGTCAGACGTTTTCAATCAATGAGATGAGAATCGGGCATAAGTTAATGTCTGATCTTCACAAGACACTTGTGAAATTGTAACATGGCATGAAACAAAGTAATAGTTGACACTCATCAAATTGAAAAAAGGTTACAAAACCATCTCTAAAAGTACCAACCGACAGTCAGCCAGATGATGTAGAAACAAATGGAATTCAAAGCCATTCTTCCCATCCCCAAGAGTGGCCAGCCAACATACTCTGTTATGTTATGAGTGAAAGGCTCCAGAGTAACCATACATTGTGGCTGGATTTGAGAGTGTGTCCATTATGACAGGAATCTGCCCTATAGTCCCTTTCAGAAGGCTGAGCAGCAGTGAAAATCTTGACTACAAAACCACTTTTGTGTTTGTGTTTATTTCTGCGTGTATGTGTATGTTTGTGTATGTGTGCTTCAGAGCCAAGATTACTCTGAAACATTATTATCATCTTTATTGTTATTATTATTATTATTTGAGAAGCATTATGTCTGGGCAATTGTGTGTCCTAAAACATATTATACAGTGGTGCTTGAAAGTTTGTGAACCCTTTAGAATTTTCTGCATAAATATGACGTAAAACATTATCAGATTTTCACACCAGTAGATAAAGAGAACCCAGTTAAACAAATGAGACAAAAATATTATACTTGGTCATTTATTTATTGAGTAAAATGATCCAATATTACATATTAGTGAGTGGCAAAAGTATGTGAACCTTTGCTTTCAGTATCTGGTGTGACCCCCCTGTGCAGCAATAACTGCAACTAAACGTTTCCTGTAACTGTTGATCAGTCCTGCACACCGGCTTGGAGGAATTTTAGCCCATTCCTCCGTACAGAACAGCTTCAGCTCTGGGATGTTGGTGGGTCGCTTCAGGTCCTTTCACAACATTTCGATTGGATTAAGGTCAGGACTTTGACTTGGACATTCCCAAACATTAACTTTATTTTTCTTTAACCATTCTTTGGTAGAACAACTTGTGTACTTACTGCATGACCCACCTTCTCTTGAGATTCAGTTTATAGACAGATGTCCTGACACTTTCCCTCTGATATAATTCAGAATTTATTGTTCCATCAATGATGGCAAGCCGTCCTGGCCCAGATGCAGCAAAACAGGCCCAAACCATGATACTACCACCACCATGTTTCACAGATGGGATAAGGTTCTTATGCTGGAATGCAGTGTTTTCCTGTCTCCAAACATAACACTTTTGGTTGTTCTCATCCTTCCACAAAACATTCTTCCAATAGCCTTCTGGCTTGTCTACGTGACCTTTAACAAACTGCAGACCAGCAGCAATGTTCTTTTTGGAGAGCAGTGGCTTTCTCCTTGCAACCCTGCCATGCACACCATTGTTGTTCAGTGTTCTTCTGATGGTGGACTCATGAACATTAACATTAGCCAATGTGAGAGAGGCCTTCAGTTGCTTAGAAGTTACCCTGGAGTCCTTTGTGACCTCGCCAACTATTACACGTCTTGCTCTTGGAGTGATCTTTGTTGGTCGACCACTCCTGGGGAGGGTAACAATGGTCTTGAATTTCCCCATTTGTACACAATCTGTCTGACTGTAGATTGATGGAGTCCAAACTCTTTAGAGATGGTTTTGTAACCTTTTCCAGCCTGATGAGCAACAACAACTCTTTTTCTGAGGTCCTCAGAAATCTCCTTTGTTCGTGCCATGATACACTTCCACAAACATGTGTTATGAAGAGAAGACTTTGATAGATCCCTGTTCTTGAAAAAAAACCAGGGTGCCCACTCACACCTGATTGTCATCCCATTGATTGAAAACACCTGACGCTAATTTCACTTTCAAATTAACTGCTAATCCTAGCAGTTCACATACTTTTGCCACTCAATAATATGTAATATTGGATCATTTTCCTCAATAATTAATTGACCAAGTATAATATTTTTGTCTCATTTGTTTAACTGGGTTTTCTTTATCTACTTAATTGACTTGTGTGAAAATCTGATGATGTTTTAGGTCATATTTATGCAGAAACATAGAAAATTCTAAAGGGTTCACAAACTTTCAAGCACCACTGTACATATATTAAATGACACTTCCGGAGTGCAATTTTTTTTGTGGATTTAGACATACATTTTGGAACCATGTCTTGCTGAAACAGCCAAACATGATATAGTTGCAGAGATAGACAGATTTTAATTTAAAATATTTGAGTACTTTTTGAAATATAGAATATACATTCCTTGCCATTTCCTGCAGAGAGGAATATGTTCTTTCCCATATAACCATACTATTGGTGTTCCATTAGCATCTAGCAAACTCCAGACACTTCTGTTTGTGGTTCGATGAAAGAAAAGGCTTTCTTCTGGCACATCTTCCAAATAGTTTGTTGACATTCAAGTGGTATCTTAGTGTACACTTGGAAACTTGGTGACCCGAAATTTTTCCAACTCTGCAGCCGTGATCCTTGGAGAAATATTTGTCTCTATAAGCCTCCTCCTTTTTCTCAGTGTGTGTGGAAGTATTTTATTATAGCCATTGTCCGATTCAAGGTAAACACAGCTTTGCCACATTTCATTTATGTATTGTCAAAACTTTCATATTTTGCCGAATGACTAAGCAAATTTGGTCAGCGTGTTACCTCAAGTTTATACCCCAGTAAATATGGCAAACTGCACTTTTGCACCAATGATAAAGAGTGACTTTCTTATAAAATCTCCTAAAATCAAAAGTGAGTCCCCAGTGAAAAAGCACTCAGTGTGCTTCTACACACAATGCCGAGGAGCACCGACTTTCATTTTTCCATTCAGCATCTCTAGCATTGAAAGAACATCTTCTTCTAGCAGGATGTGTCATAGACAGAAAATTAGAAACAGTAACAGATGCTTTTGTGCCTGTATTGCTTTCAGCTGTTACTCTGCTTTATTCTGTCTGGCCTGCCTAAATAACCCTCTTGAGTTAGGAAATCCAGTGAAGTTCTCTAAAGGCATGAAGCAGTCATTTTCATTCACTAACAAAAGAAACCATTCTGATGCAAAAACAACAAGGTTTACAGCTTCTGGAGCATTCTGTTTTCTGGCACAGATAAATAAATAAGTAACAATTTAAGCAGGGAACATCTGAAAAATAGCATGAATGTTTTACATGATAAAGCTTTAAACAGTAATTTGTATGTGTGGTCTTAGTACAAACAAAAGGAGTCAGGATTGCAGGCATTGTATGAACACTATACTAGAGTTTGTTTGTATTTAACCTCTTTTCATATTTCCTGAATAAAGGGAACAATCCTAGGAGTATGTGCATGTGTATGTGGGTGTTTGCCGCAATGGCTTGTTGTGTATGCTCCACCCGTAATGAGTAGTTACCTTAAACGTGCTGTCAATCAATGTCTCCTACCCCTACCCACCTCCAGACCACTGCCTGTCAGTTATCTCTGCATGAGGTGGATTTGCATACTCCAGTGTCGGCCACAGCTCAGGGGGTAATGACAGGGGACGATCAGGTAGCAGACAAACACAAACACGTGCATACACACACAGATTGACCTGTGCCATCTCGTTTTAAACGACAAAGCACTCTATGTCATTAGACAAACTCTGCAGGACGAATTTCCAAACACACCTTAATCCCCGTTCCAATTACATGGTTATATCCTATTGAAGTTTACTTTTTTTGACCGAGGTTGAACTAGACTATGACCTAGTCAGGATTACAAGGCAAATGTAAATATACAGTGGAATAATAAAGCAACATTTATGCCAATGTGTTGATCTATTGTGCCATTTTGTACCATATAACATACTAGAACTGTAGGCATCTGCAAACTGTAAATATGGCAGACAAAAGAAAGATTCGACCAAAAGATACTAATGCTAATCTGGGCAATATACAAAATCATTTGACTTTGCTCAAGAGCCAACTGGTAGAGTCTGGGAATCGAACCATGGATCATTGGAGCAGTGAAGTGAGTGTGTCCTGTGACTGGACAGTTAAAGACTGCATAAACACAACCCGGTTTGATGAAACTTAATTTCTCCTGAGGCATAGATGGTAGGTTCAGAATTTCGCACCAACAATATGAATACATAAATCCAACCTACTTTGAGTCAACAGTCCAGGTGGAGGTGATGTAATGGTGTGCACACATTGGGCCCATTAAGATCAATCAATAATCTCTTCAGTGCCACAGACTATTTGAGTATTGTTGCTCAACATGTGCATCCCTTCATGGCCACAATTTACCCATCTTCTAATGACTACTTCTAGCATGATAATGCACCATGGCATAAAACAAAAGCTATCTCAAACTTACGGTGGTCTGTAGAGTCACATCACAACCGCATTTACAAAGCAAACAAAAGTCGAAAACACAACAGCATTAAGTCAGAACACAAAAACATTAAGGAAAAACGCAACAACATAAAGACAGAACACAACATTTCCAAAAATGCTGCGTTTGGTGAAACATAACAACATTTAGAAGGCAAACAAAAGTCGAGAACACAAATACATTTAAGTGGAACACAACAGCATTAACCAAAACGAAAAACATTTACAAAAGCACTGCATTTACTTCTCACAATGGAAGTGCTGCTGACCACGTCATTTTCTATCTCAAAAATATGCGACGAGTGAATGATTTCCTACAGGATAGCTACCAAGGTTAGATAATTTAGTAAAGTTGTTTACTTTATATTTACTTACTTGATTTTAAAGGTTATTTCCTCAATATGTGTTCTTGTACAGTGGTGCTTGAAAGTTTGTGAATCCTTTATAATTTTCTATATTTCTGCATAAATATGACCGAAAACATCATCAGATTTTCACACAAGTCCTAAAAGTAGATAAAGAGAACCCAGTTAAATGAATGAGACAAAAATATTATACTTGGTTATTCATTTATTGAGGAAAATGATCCAATATTACATATTAGTGAGTGGCAAAAGTATGTGAACCTTTGCTTTTAGTATCTGGAGTGGCCCTCTTCTCTTGAGATTCAGTTCATGGACAGATGTCCTGACATTTTCCTTTAGAATTCTCTGATATAATTCAGAATTCCATTGTCATTGCCATCAATGATGGCAAGCCGTCCTGGCCCAGATGCAGCAAAAAAGGCCCAAACCATGATACTACCAATACCATGTTTCACAGATGGGATAAGGTTCTTATGCTGGAATTCAGTATTTTCCTTTCTCCAAACATAACGCTTTTCTTTTAAACCAAAAAGTTCTATTTTGGTCTTATCCGTCCAAAAAACATTCTTCCAGTATCCTTCTGGTTTGTTCACGTGGTCACGAGATGAATATATTTAACTATTAAAAATAAAGGATTTATTCTTTTTCATTAATATATTTAGTGCAAATTATTTCCATTCATTAACCTTCTCATAATGACATATACCAAAATGACATATTTAAAGCGAAAAGAAAAGTCAGCAATAAGATTTTGTTTGAATAAACTTCAAAAACCATGCTTGTATGTATACATGCCAACATCTTCAGTTGCATTCTCAAGGTACATTCTCTACAATACCCAGTATGGCATTATATAAAGAATCGTAACAATATCTTTCTAGAATAAAGCTCTAATTTTCCGGTTATTCTGTTGCTGCTCAGTAGAAAAGCAGTCCATACTACCAAGTACACTAGTCTGAACTTTGCACTCTTCTATTGAGAAACACCAGTCATGGACATCATTCACTCATCGCATATTTTTCAGATGGAAAATGACGCCTCTAGTGGTCAGCAGCACTTCCGTTGTGAGAAGTAAATGCAGCGTTTTTGTCAATGTTTTTCGTTTCGGTTAATGCTGTTATGTTCCGCTTAAATGTATTTGTGTTCTCGACTTTTGTTTGCCTCCTAAATGTCGTTGTGTTTCACCAAATGCAACATTTTTGGAAATGTTGTTGTGTTCTGTTTTTATATTGTTGTGTTTGTCATTAATGTATTTGTGTTCTGACTTAATGGTGTTGCGTTTTCGACTTTTGTTTGCTTTCTAAATGCGGTTGTGATGTGACTCTACAGGCCACCGTACACAAACTGGTTTCAGGAATATAACAGTGGCCTTCCTAATCACTGCATCTGAATCCAAAGATCACCTTTGGGATGTGGTAGAACAGAGCATGAAAGTACAGCCAAAACATCTGCAGGACCTGCATGACAGAATCATGTCAACGTGGTGCAGAATCTCAAAGGAATGTTTCCAACATCTTGAGGAATCTGGTTTGAAAGCAAACTGAGGTGTTCCTATTAAATTGCTTGGTGAGGGTATATTGGATCACACCTGTTTGCAAGAAACTACAATTCACATTCTGTATGTCTGAATTACATCCTGCTATATCACTATTAATATACTACTACAAAATTGGAAGGCTGCAAGTGTGAATGATGCCAAGCCAGATAATGAATAGGTGTTTCCATGTAATGACCCTCATGTTCAGTGGAACAAATTGCTTATGACTATTGCAGTTGTCTTTCTATGTTGGTGAAAAATGACCTAACACTATACATCAACTCTGCTACACATGAAACCTGTACATAAATAACAAAAGCAGGAAATGCAAAAAAGGATACTGCAGCTGCACATAATTATGGTCCTTTTAAAGTAAACAGGACTACATTAACTAATCAAATTGGTCCCATAAGCTACATAAGTGTCCCTGTCCTGGTTTATTTTCTAAGAGCCTTTGGAAATTTCCTTTGTGATCAGTGAGGATTGTAAATTGTATTTTCCCTCCTCCCTTTCCATCCCCCCACCTTTCTCATATGCATACACACACTCAAACAAGATCTTTCTAGTCAAGAGTGAAGTCTAGTACCCACAAGTTCATAACATGTTGCCAACCTTTCTCCTCTGCTTAGTGTGTACACACATACCCCACCTTCCCCCATCCCCTCCGCCTCCACTCATCTCTGTCAAACTTCCTGACTTGCACAATTTTGTCTAATCCCCTTTTGGCATGGCTGGCTGCCTCTAAATTGGCTTCTTCTCAGAGGCACAAGGGAAGCCAAATGGCATACAGGAAGATTCTGTAAGTCTGCAATCCATTTGCAGGTTACTTGAATATCCACTTTAATTGAGGATGTCCAGGTGGATAAACACACAGCTTTCGCAACAAACAAATGCACGGACATGTGCATGCATACACAGTTCTCTATTTGTTTGCTCTATTGTTCCGGCAGTGTTGATTTTTATGGAGATGTAAAGTTTTCAAATCAATAAAAGAACTAAAGAAAAAGTAAAGGAGTGAATAGAAAATAACCTTTAATATGATTGAGAAGCCACAAAGCTGTTAACATTATATTATTCATATATAACAAATTCACATCTATTACATTCATAAGTAACGAATACACACAGGTTTATCATTAGTTAATGATTTGTAGCTCAGTTTGAAGTTCTCATTTTCCACAAGTGTTTGTACACCAGGCTGAAGCTACTATGGCAGTTTTACTGGGCACACTGGCTGCTTTGCAGACCGCCCCCCACCCCCATTTAACAGAAACCCTGAACACCAAAATTGATGCCTTATGCAAAAAATGGAGGGATGTCACACGACTTGCAAAGCCTCCGATGTATTGTTTATTACATTCAGTGTAACTATTTGTGTTCAAGTTTTAGTTCTAGAGATAAATACAGTGATCCAAAAGTTCACTTACCAAATCAAATAATACATTATAAATGCAGCTTTATATTTGTTTGGCCATTATGTATCACAAATGTGTAAAATGACTACATATTTATTTCCATACAAGTCCTCTTATTAGAACCTAAATAGTACTGGGGTTTCCACATTGCTTAAAATGTTCATGATCTGGTTTTGCTTTCATAGTGATGTTCAGTTCTGTAATCGCTGTACACTGTTTGTGTGTCTTCTCATTAGGTCCCACCTTCTCGCAATTGGTTTATTATGTAGCCACCCTTCACGCAACCATTGTCAAGCTGTTTCTGAATCATGTGTGTGTCACAGCACAGCAACAGCCAGAGGGAAAGAGAGGTGCATGTTGTGGAAGTATACCTTGGCAACTCAATAGGACTAGAGAAATATCAGAGTTTTTTATGGCAACTGGTTTTTTTGTTAGTTTTCTTTTTTTCTTCATCCATGAAAAGAAACAAAATTATGTCAAAAGTGTGGTGTTCTTGTGTCAATCAACCCACACACATGCACACACACGCACGCACACACACACACACACAAAAGTGGTTTTGTAGCCATGATTTTCACTGCTGCTCAGCCTTCTGAAAGGGACTATAGGGCAGATTCCTGTCATAGTGGACACACTCTCAAATCCAGCCACAATGTAGTTATGAGTTCAGTTACTCTGGAGCCTTTCACTTTATAGCCTGTTATTATAATTCTGTTGTACTTCTTATGTTGTTAAACTTCACTGACACAATATAAATTATGTCTGCATTTAAAATTGTTCGTGTTTTTGCCAACAATAAGAAGCACATCCAGTCCAGTGATCCGCAGTGATTCTAATGATTTTTCTAGTTTTATTTTTCTCTGTGATTTTAAGCTTCAGCTATATCCAGTAGGGATCCAAAAAGTACGATGAGATGCATTAGATGTCTAGCAGTTTAATTAAGAATGCTCAAAGGATCCCTCTAAAGACCTTCTTTTAAAGTTTCCAAGGTTACTATCTACCAGCAGCTAGTCTTTATTGGTATTAGATGGTTCCCTATAAACATATTTTCTCCAGGAAGTGGCACATTTAAAAAGAGTAAGTGAGCTTTGTGGAGTCTTGCTTAGTGGCCTGAACTACAGATAGTGAACTCTCTCTGTTATACAGCAAAACACTGTATAACATTCATATTTCCTATAGTTTGTAACATATAGAAGATTTGTAATTAAAATTTCTAACATATTACAACCACAAATGAGGAAAAAGTTGGGGAATCATGGAAAGTACTGTAGGACCCAAGTAGGATAGGTTGGGCAAAGCAGGATAAAAAAAGACATACACAAGCAATTGTATAATTCATGTCTTTATTGAACAAATTAACCATATTAATTAACACAGACTGTCTCAGAAAAAACAAACATACCCCAAAACCTAAAACAAACACAGCCACAAATGATCCAAGCTTGCAGCACCAGCACACTGGTCATGCAATCATCTCAAAAACTCCTCATTACCTTAATATGAAAATTACAACCATCTGAAACTTCTTTTAATGTTCAAAAGAACGACTGGCAAGCATACTACATCACTGTCTTTTTTTCTACCTTCAGATTCGGCACTTCAAGACTCGCCAAGGAAAACACAACCAGCAGAGCGGCTTTGACCCATGTGCCTGCAAATGTTGTTGTTGCACTCATTTGTCTTTGCTTTCCCCTTAATCTATTTGTTTTGTGTTTTTTTCCTCTGTGAATGGAAGTTTTGAGGTTGATTGGATTTGCCTGTTCTGCTCCAAAAGTTTGAATGAAAGATGGGGGAAGTGGGCTGTCTGGATGTGGAACTTCGCATGCATAACCGATAGCCCTTCTCCATGCTTTGACATCCTTGCGCAGTCTCATCCCTTTTTACCACAGCACCAAATACAAATGCCATACACACATGACATTCTTCTCAAATGCATGACTATATGAATACAAACACTCACTGTGAGCAGAAGCTGGCCTGCCAACAGTTTTCAATCCTTGTTTGTTCTCACTCCTAATGCCTACAACTTTCACATGGATTCCTTACATACCAGGTCTATGTTTTACTACTCATTATTACATATGGGCATGCAATATTAACCTCCAGCCTTTTAGTAACACACACATTGTAGCAAAAGTTAGCATACATCTTTGTTGTGGACCATGAAAGATTCTCTGGTTATTCTTCTAAACTGTAAACATGAAAAATGTTGCAATTTAAATGCGACAAAAAAGCTTCAGTGGTGATCTAACTTGGTTTGACAGTACTTGATTTGTGGCACAGTGTACATGTGGCCGGCACTGTGATTGTAAATGCTTGACTTGTTTTCAACTGGGTCGGCTTTTTAAACAGGCCGAATTAAAGTTGTTTGTTTTTTCAAGCCAAGAAAAAAGGCAATTATGGAAAAGTCTGTTACGATACACATGAGAAGTGAATCATGCCATTTATTTGTATCACATTTTATTTCTTTAAATTTTCCATTGTAAGCATTTTGTCAACGAAGGTTCTCATTTTAGGTTAGCTATTGTGCAGTTGTTTTATGTACGTTACCAAAGCTTTTCCAATCATTCCACTCTTACACATCATCCCCCCAAACCCCAAGTATGTCTTTCTATCATGACTGTGTTTACATGCACTTAATAATCAGATCAGATTTTGTCAGTAATCTGATCAACAGGTATACATGCACTTGAGTGATCAAATAAAGGGAAACCTCTGGGTTTACAAGACTCAGGTAATAATCAGATCACATTTCACAAAAACAGGTGATGTAAGCTTTAAACTTTAATATTAAATAATCAAATTCTTCATTTTCTTGAGCATATACAGTGGTGCTTGAAAGTTTGTGAACCCTTTAGAATTTTCTATATTTCTGCATAAATATGACCTAAAACATCATCTGATTTTCACACAAGTCCTAAAAGTAGATAAAGAGAACCCAGTTAAACGAATGAGACAAAAACATTATATTTGGTCCTTTATTTATTGAGGAAAAGGATCCAATATTACATATTAGTGAGTGACAAAAGTATGTGAACCTTTGATTTCAGTATCTGGTGTGACCCCCCTGTGCAGCAATAACTGCAACTAAATGTTTCCTGTAACTGTTGATCAGTCCTGCACACCGGCTTGGAGGAAATTTTAGCCCATTCCTCCGTAGAGAACAGCTTCAGCTCTTGGATGTTGATGGGTTCCTCACATTAACTGCTCGCTTCAGCTCCTTCCACAACATTTCGTTTGAATTAAGGTCAGGACTTTGACTTGGCCATTCCAAAACTTTAACTTTATTCTTCTTTAACCATTCTTTAGTAGAACGACTTGTGTGCTTAGGGTCGCTGTCTTGCTGCATGACCCACCTTCTCTTGAGATTCAGTTCATGGACAGATGTCCTGACATTTTCCTTTAGAATTCTCTGATATAATTCAGAATTCATTGTTCCATCAATGCTGGCAAGCCGTCCTGGCCTAGATGCAACAAAACAGGTACAAACCATGATACTATCACCACCATGTTTCACAGATGGGATAAGGTTATTATGCTGGAATGCAGTGTTTTCCTTTCTCCAAACATAACGCTTTTCTTTTAAACCAAAACGTTTTAACATTCTTCCAATAGCCTTCTGGCTTGTCCACGTGATCTTTAGCAAACTGCAGACGAGCAGCAATGTTCTTTTTGGAGAGCAGTAGCTTTCTCCTTGCAACCCTGCCATGCACACCATTGTTGTTCAGTGTTCTTCTGATTGTGTACTCATGAACATTAACATTAGCCAATGTGAGAGAGGCCTTCAGTTGCTTAGAAGTTACCCTGGGGTCTTTTTTGACCTCACCAACTATTACACGCCTTGCTCTTGGATTATTATATATATATATATATATATATACAAAAAATTTGTGTGTATGGAGACCAGCAAAATGTGCCCCAAAAAGTAATTTCTCTATCATTAGGACATTTGGTCCTCACAAATATAGCAAGACAATGTACAATGTACACACATAAACACACACATAAACACACACACACACACACACACACACACACACACGACAACATTTCACTTTGATCATATGATAATTTTGAATCGTATTTAACTATCAATCTGTACCAAATAAATATTCGATACGTTTATTTTACTGAACAGCTATTGCTCTTCTAAACTGACATACCAGAGCAGGGTGGCATGAATCCAGGGAGAACCTATGCAAACTTAATGCATATAATTACTTTCATCACAGAAGACATGTTAGAACAACATTCTCACATCTGTTGAGAGCAAGTACTTGGTTGTCCCAGAGGGTGATCCAGTGTGTTTGTATAGGGGGAGAGGACTGGCTGTATGCCTGATGCAGCCGAGAAAGCAAGGCCATGTAAGAGAGTCTGCTTCCTGCTCTGGCTTTATTAATTATCTTGGAATGGATATGTTCAACGTAGACTGTAAGTGTATAGAATTTGTGTGTGTGTGTGTGTGTGTGTGTGTGTGTGTGTGTGTGTGAGTGAGAGTGAGATTGTGAATGTGCATACGTGCACACGGATAATGTGAATTTTAATTGCCACAATGGCATTTTCCACTGCAATCCTCTTCCACCAGTGAGAAGCCAAAAGTTAAGCAATGTGGGGCTCAGGTCAGTTTCAGAGATGTACTGTCTGACTTTGACTACTTAAAAATGACCAGTATCAAGTAGCAGGTCTGATCCAAAGCTCCATTCACTCACCACCACTGTCAAGAGTAATTTTTCCTTATTAATAAAATAATCAATAAACATCACCAAAGACAAGGGGCCTGCTGAGTTTAAGCAAGCTCTTGTCTAAGGATCCAGCATGAGGCCAAATAAGGGAAAAAAAACATGCAGTCTGCATTCCCATAGGAAAATAATGTCACAAAGGAGATCTCCATAATATCTCCGACCAGGAATAATCATGATTAAACATGAGAAATTTTATTAAAATTTGAATTGAAGCCCATTACTGTACTTTTCATATTTCACACTTAACATAGGCCAAAACATTTATGTTCATTGTTTTTATGTCTTTAATCATCACTTAGCTAACAGTATAACATCTGTATACATCTTCAAGTTTAGGGTTGGCACTAAGGTAGCTCTTGTGGCTTAGAGGTAAGTGCCAGTTGCTAGAAACAGCAGTTCGTGAGATATTGGTTTCAAACCATAGTCTGGGCTTCAACCAAGTTACTTCTCAAGATAAACTCAGGTTTGGCTCCTTTAAGCTCATATTTATGTATCCTCATGGTTTCATTCTAGTTTTCATTTTTGGAGAAACATCTGTGACAAAGTTGATATGTAATTGAAACATAAAGGGGAATTGCTATTAAGTTTCCTGAGCTATGGAAGAACGACCATTAAGCACTAAAATTTTCCTGAGTTTGTTGCTTTTTTAGTTCTGCAGACGTGTTCAGTACACTTGATTTATCTTTATTAACTTAGCATTGCCAGTGCTTTTCAGATAGCAGTTTTAGGCTTGTTATTCTTTCACCTGTTATTTCTCCAACTGTGAACCTGATGAACATGTGATTGTACATTCAACTTGTTTGACTCGATTTTGGGTTTACCACATCATCCAGAATTTAAAGCAGGTGCTTACACACCCAAGTTCTGTCTTACCTGATTAAGTGGCTAATTGAAGCAAACATGTTTGTCCTGACTTGTTCTAGCTTCCCACACATATCAACATTATGTCTACAAAGAAGATTGTTATCACAGTAACTGGAATACAACAACACAATGGAGAGGACTGCTTTATCTGTTCAGGAAAATTATTTTATGGTTAGAGCTCTTTGCTGATTGATCCAAATCAACTTATTAAATCAATTAAACTATAAGAGGGGAGTATGTGTGTGGGAATATTAGTGTCAGAAATCAACTGCAATGCACCAGTTATAAAATTATGACATTTACCAACCCTATCAGAACATAATCCAACAACAAAGGTAGCTCATTCTTCAACTGGTCCTTATATCTTCCCCACTTCACACATTATTAAATGTTGTCCACTCAGACAAGACATCTTATATCTGGAAGGGAAGAACATAAGTTAATCTTTCTTTACTGTAACTAGTACACTGGTCTTCTGGCAGGGTCAAACCCCTTTCTGTTGAGCAATGGAACTCAGAAAAGTATTGTAATATGTAATACCATGGTAACTCTAACAGATTAACTCAGTGGTTCCTAAAGTGCGGGGCCTTCATAAGACATGTCACTTGTGATACATTCCATTGTAAAGGTGATTTGTTGCAGTTCTGTATGAATTACAATGTTTAAAATAAATATCAGTGGAGTATGGAAGATGAAGATGGAAGACCCCAGCTGAGTATGTGGAGGTTGAAGCAAAACTGCAGATTGTGTTACTTTGAAGAGAACTGCCTTCTCAGATGAATTTATCTTTAATTTATAATGATTATATTCAAAGATACATTTTAAATTCAGTGGTGTTTCAGTGGTGAGTGAGAGAGTTCCTGTAAAAAGATTTCATATATATATCAGGCAATTGGGATATTTGAATGTTTGATCATTGTGTATTTGTGTGTGTGTGCATATATTGTTTCTGTACAATTTTGAGGCAGACAGGATGTTCCCAGGCTATAGCAACAGATAGCTGGCTGGAGGGCTGCCAAATAAAACCTGTTGAAACTGGAAGGCAGCCATGCACCAATGGAAAACATTCATGTCTCGACTTTATGAAAGAGAAAGAACAGAGAATAAAAAAGACAAGACAAAGAGAGTGCACAAGATAACTATTCCAATGATAGGGGACAAAACTAGATAGATTATCTCACATCAGACAACTCTTATGGAAGAGTGCATAACTGTAAGAATGAAACAGGAGAACACATTTCCTTTCAGTTGAGAGCTGCCAAGCTTCTCTCAGTCCCCTGGCCCTCATCCCTTGTTTCTCCACTCTCCTATTCCTTCTCCATTTCTCCGTGTGGGAGTGAGAGACATAGGCCCCATATGGAATCCATTAAGCTCGGCATCTGAGACTCATCATACCGGGGAATGTTTACCAAGATGTACGCTGTGATGTCACGGAGCGGCTGCAGAGCACAGGCGGTAGAGTGCTGTGTCAGGATGGGATGGAAAGGGTGGGGAGGAAGGGGGTCTCAGAGTGAGGGAGGGGGTAACAAAATGCTGAGCCTCCAGTTTTTTCACCACACCATAAATTAACGCAATCCCTGATGGAAAACATTCACACAATGCCAGGCCACAGGACCTACAAATGCTCTCAAAATACTGCATGCGGTTATGCATGTTGTTCCAATTAAACCCCAAAAACTAACCCCGCCATTGAAGTTTCACCCAAACACATGAGCCCCAAGCACAGATGATATGAGGGTTGGAAACAGCTTGATGCTGGTTTTGATATAAATTCTTGGATTATTCCTTAATGTGCTTGTCACTGACAAAAATAGACCAATTCCAATAAATAACAACAGAGGCAGATTTCCTGTATTAAACTGTCCAATTTGATGCTGCTAATATATTCAACATTTGCTTTCATGACACACAAATAACATAAAATGTGCACTACCTTAGAATACTTGGCTGTTCTACACACAGCTTCTTATTGATTATTATATACTCAAGCAGATTGTCTGCTAAGAGCTTTAGCAGCCATTCTTTGCTTTATGAGGATTGATAGCATTAGGCTTGGTTCACATAGCTTGTTGCCAAGCACACCTACATATAAACTGTCCAGGGAGATAGTTAACAAAGGCTGAACCGCTGTCTGGACAAAAAGGGGCTCTGATTCTCCATGTGGTTCTGAAACAACAGGAAACACATGTTCATTAGTGGGTGACAGAGAGCAAGGGGAACCCAGAGTCAGGAACAGGGCAGGTCAGAGCAGAGCAATGTCCTGAGCATCACTCACACTACACTTCCCTATCCTTCTGTAACATGGATGCGTTTTGATCACAGGAAAACCATGGGACAGGAGGGACAGGGAAGAGGAAAGGTGCAGGGAGTATTGACCAGATGAAAGGAAACAGGTAGGTTTATCTCCCACAGTATAACATCCCACCAGAAGTTGGGATGGTCATATCAGAGAGAAAGATCTCACTATATGATGTGATTTTGCCAATCTAAAGGGGGTTTTGTGTGAATCCAACTGCCCCAAGTGGACAATTGACCACAGAAAGCAAAATTGATCAACAGGTATCAGGTGAAACCCTACATGGAACATATTTATGTTTGTAGAGAGCAGAGTACACTGTGTTTATTTTGTAGGAGTCTGTAGTCAATGAGGGACATTATCAGTTATCAAGTAACTTATTATAACTTATTATATCCCTTAACTTATTATGAAATACAGTATTATACCCCTTTTTCATAAGTGTTAACACAGTTTCCTTGAGTTTTAATGAAATCTCTTTGACAAACTTTGATCAAAATACCACAAGGGTCAGGCAATTTCAAACAAAAAGTTTTTAGTGCCTGTTCCACAACTGCTCACCACACCCCCCTTAGTGATTCATGGAATATTTTTTTTACTTATATATTCCTAGATCTGCAGTTTTGACAATTTACAGTTACTATTGATCGCTCTTTTAGGAAAAGGTTCAATGATAGTCCTGCATTTTAAAATGACTACATTCAAGCTATCTGCTCCAAAATTAAGAGTGCACAAATATTGAACCCTGTATAGTAGTATGCTAAAATGCATTATCAATATGTTTCCAAATCAATTTCCTGATTCATATCTCCCAATCCAATTTGGAATTATTCTACTAAACCTGTATATTATTTTTCAAAGTTTGAATGAGTTCTGTGGTCGAATATCTGTGTTATGTAATTTGGGATTGGACATAGATATTAGGAGATAATATAAACTTTTAAAGTTGCTTTGAGACAATGCTCCATTGTAAAAAGCGCTTTATAAATATATATGATTTGACTTGACTTATGCAGTTTAAGGTACTACTCTGTAGTGTAAAATATTCTCACATTCATGATTTTTGGGCAGATTGCTCTGTTGTTGGAATAACAGTTGAACACAAGTAATTAACATGTACCTACTGGTTTTTGCCAACTGTAGCTGGGACACTGCCATCAAAAATAAACTTTATCCAGTCAGTTCTTCTGTCTTCTTAGGTTGGGGGCTAGTATACCTTACCTGTGCACCTTAGTTTGGAGTCAATGCAGCAAACAACTTAGAGCAGATTGTGTGCTTAGCTGTTATCTTCTACATAATGCTAGTGGATCCAATGCTCACAAGAAAAAAAAAGCTACTTTCACAGATGTACTTCTCAAGCCATTGGGTGGAGTTTTTCAGATGAAGGGTGGGATAATTCTCATAAGTGTCCTAAGAGCTAAATCTGAACTGCTTGTTGATTCCCATGTTTTCTGAAGTAGGCACCCCCCAAATGTGTTTCTTGGTTTGTGGAATGGTAGATACTCCAGATACCCAAATGTAAGTGCATAAGCACTGAAAAAGTGAGTTTTACATAAATGTCCCCATTTGCTTAACTGTGAAACTCAGCTGTTCGCATGCAGGAATGTTTTCAATATATAATTTGTTCTGAGCATTCACTTTGAAACTCAATAATAGTATGAACATCCAGGTCATAGTCAATAGTACGTACTTGAAGGTCAAAATCCAACAAGAACAAATAGCAGTTTTTTCTTATTAATGGAAAGTTATTCGGAATTTTGTTATACAGTATCTGATGGCCCTCGGCATTAAAATTCTGGGCATGGCTGCCATTTTTTGGCTTCTTTTTTCCTTGTTCAATGATAATTATAATCAAAATAACTGAGGGATTTATTCTATTTCCCCATGGACTTTAGAAAAAGGTAATCTGGATACACCAAACACTCCAGACCTTGCCAAAGTCAATGTTTCTTCAGTACAGTAGATGAAAGAGCCCCACAGGGCTCACAGCAATGTCTCAATTCTTTCTGAACTAAAGAAAGGAAAAGAAATTTCACATTTGTCTAGGTAGGGCTCTGATGAAGATCAGTTTTTCTCTGTTATTCTCAGATGTCAAATGACACTGACAGAATGTGTCATTTCTGCATTGCTACCTGTTTGTGGCGGGCAGAATATGCAGGCTTGCAGAGGAATAACTTATTCAATTTTTGTGGGTCTTGTTGAAACATGAATGTAATCAGGGCTAGCCAAAAACAACAAGATGGAAGGCAGTGGGTGAGGCGTCTTAGTCACATGCCTGCAGGTGTGATGGGAGACTGAGCATGTTACTCCTGACTGCCAGAACAGCTCCAGGGACCTTCTAGCCACAAAACTGATTTAAAAATCTGCATCATATATAAGTTTTCCGGTTTTATTGACCTTGGAGCTGTTCTGAAACTGTAGGCAAAGCAGTTGTTATGTGGAACAGAGACACCTGCATTTATGCTTATTTTGTTTAGTAAATTACAAAAGCATTCAAAGTCACTTCATGTGCATGCAGAGACTGTAAATGTACAGTAAATGAAATGATAGATCCCTCATGGAAGGAACTGAGCAAATGGATTGTTGGATAAACTCCATTGTCTTTCTTTTCTAATAAACCCTATTTTTTCACCAACACTGATGTCAGCTTAGAGCAGATTGCAGTAATGCATTATCAGGAAAATAGCGAATATAAATACATGCTCTGGGAATCAACATGCATCAAATAGCAACTGATATGTTTTGCAATCTCACCATTATACATTATAAGAACACTCAGTCATGGAAAATCTTTGATTGTCTCAGATAGGATGTGCTTGAGATTCTTTCTAGTAAGCATAAGCTGGGCTGCCTTCATAAGCTGGGTTGCTACATTTTTTGCTTATCAAGTGCAATGAAACTGACTGCCTGTCTTGACTAATTTCAACAAAGCCGGTAATTAGAGGGTTGTGTGACTTAATTGGTTGATTGTGCTAGGCAATGTAATTCATGAAAATATGTAGTTATTTTATCTTAATCAAGTTTTTGGTTTCCCTTTCTGTTTTTATAGTTTAGCCAATACCATCGTACAAGCCATTGCAGAGTATTGTTATGAATGTTAAACATACATTCAGGTAGAACTCTAGTCTGCTCCCAACTTAAACAGAGAAATCAGGATATTGCTCCTATGACTGATACACATCATACATACTGAAAAGCAAACACATAAAAAGGAGTGTTTCAATTTTAGTCTGAATCAGGTTGCAATCCTGACATGGTCAAAATGGTAACACCACCATAGCAAATCCACATAAATAAATGTGATCAGATAAACAGCTAAAACTAATCAAAACAGAGCTTTGATGTAACCTAAGACTGATGCCTGATTGATGCCTGAATGATCTGATCCATTTCCTACTCGGGTGGGAATCAGATGTTGAAATTTACTGGCAGATAATCTGGTTCTGAACTTGTTCTTCAGCCATCTCGAATAACCCCCTAATTAAAGTGAACAACAAAAGCTATGTTTTTGACAATTTACTTACTCTGCAAACTGAATACACAGAATAGGGTATAATGAACATCATTCAGAGTACAAGCAATTGTCATTTGATAGTTGGCCTTGGATCAAATGACATGATCTGATTGCACGATCATGAAAACCGAGCTACAGTTGGACTTTTGTGTAAAGTTTGTAAACCCATTAGAATGTTCTATATTGCTGTATGAATATGTCTTAAAACATTGGGGTGGATTGGTGGAGTCCAAAGTCTTTAGAGATGGCTTTGTAGCCTGATCCAGCCTGATGTGCATCAACAACTTTTTGTGAGGTCCTTAGAAATCTCCTTTGTTCATGCCATGATACACTTCCATAAACACGTATTGTGTGACTTTTGATAGACCCCTGTTATAAAAATACAATAGTCAGCTGTCTCAATCCCATTTATTTAAACACCTGGCTGTAATTTCACCTTCAAATATAGTGGTGTGAAAAAGTGTTTGCCCCCTTCTGATTTCCTATTTCTTTTGTATTTTTTGTCATACTTAAGTGTTTCGGAACATCAAACCAATTTAAATATTACTCAAAGACAAGACAAGTAAACACAAAATGCAATTTTTAAATGAATGTGTTTATTATTAAGGGAGAAAAAAATCCAAACATACGTGGCCCAGTGTGAAAAAGTGATCGACCAAAATTACCCCAAGAGCGCAGCGACGACTCATCCAAGAGGTCACAAAAGACCCCACAACAACATCCAAAGAACACCAGGCCTCACTTGCCTAAGTTAATTTCAGTGTCCAAAAATGGTCTGCATGGCAGAGTGTTCCAGAACACATCTTGATGATCCCCAAGACTTTTGGGAAAACATTCTGTGGACTGATGAGACAATAGTTGAAATCTTTGGAAGCTGTGTGTCCCATTACATCTGGCGTAAAAGTAAGACAGCATTTCAGAAAAAGAACATTATAGCAACAGTAAAATATGGTGGTGGTAGTGTGATGGTCTGGGGCTGTTTTGCTGCTTCAGCACCTGGAAGATTTGCTGTGATAAATGGAACTATGAATTCTGCTGTCTATCAAAAAATCTGAAGGAGAATGTCTGGCCATCTGTTCGTGACATCAAGCTGAAACGAACTTGGGTTCTGCAGCAGGACAATGATCCAAAAACACACCAGCATGGTCCACCTCTGAATGGGGCTTGAAGAAAAACAAAATGAAGACTTTGGGAGTGGCCTAGTCAAAGTCCTGTCATGGCTGTGACATGACCCTTAAAAAGGCCGTTTCAAATGTCCACGGATCACTGGGGGTTTGATTTTTATGTGCTCCTCCTTGCCGCCAGGGGGCAGCCCTCCGGACAAGGACATGTTTCGAGTGCTCCGCCGGATTGTGGGGAGCACTCGAAGGAGAAACTAGGGCACTGTTTTCCATGATTACTTTCAGGTGACGGATATGGTTATTTAGGCAGGGCCCTAGTTCCTCCCCTCAGTGTGGGGCATTGTTATGGAGAGGATTCCTTCTGACTGTTGTGGTGGGTTGGCGTATAGCCTCCGCTTTCGTGTATTTATCCTTCGGATTTCTTGTATCTTCGTGTAATTCATCCTTCGGATTCGTTCTTTATCGTTCGTGTATTCGGCGTAACCTCTACATTATCGTGTTTTGTTGGTAATTCCGCTACATTATCTGTGTTGTTGCTAAGTCCGGATAAGTTAATGAATGTGTGCTGTTAAGCCCGGTTATGTTGGCCTGTTTCTGTTAAGCTTGATTCGGTTCACGTGCGACTTATGTTAATGTATACATGCCTATTCCGGTTAAGGTACGTTTTGCAGTGAAGCCGGTTTTGTTAACGTTTTTCAGTTAAGCCTGTTTATGTTCTTATCTGGCTGTGTAGCCAGCGTATTTCTGTGTTTGCAAGCCAACTTGGTAAAATAAACCAGTATGGTCATTACCATTGAAACTGCGTTCGTCTCCGTACCTCCTGTACAGTCCCGTCGTGACAGAATGCCCCGCCAAACAAAGGAGACGGCAGGTTTTCACGCTACCCCGATTCGTTCACCGTGGATTGAGCTGCCGAAAAAATTTGACGAAACCCCCGTCAATGTGGAAAATCGTTTTTCCTGCAATGCTCAGCTTACTTGCGCCAGTTCCCCCATAACATGGATTTTGACCGCCTGGTTTTCTATAGCTGGTACTTCACAGGCATCACTGGGTGGATACAAACTTGCCTAAGCTGATGTTGGGGACCAGTGACCAGCTCGTAGAGAAGCTGTGGGATAGGTATGGTATCCCCGGTGAAGATGAGCAGGAGTTCCCCAACAGTCCACGACTGCCCAGGTTCGTTTGTCATTTGCGGGATCCTCAGCTCGCCAGCAGCCGGAAGGTCCCGGTCAAGCGCCAGTCAGCGCATGTTACCTCAGTGTCCAGGCCAGCTGGCTCCGTATCTGAGCACGCCGTGCTCGAAAGCTCCATAGATGAGCAAGTAGCGCCCCGTGGCTCAATACCAGAGCGCTTAAAGTTCAATAGCCCAATATTTGGGCACGCTAGCCCAGTATCTGTGCACGTCGTGCCTTTTGGCTTCGTTGAAAAGCCTTTAGCGCCCCGTAGTGCAGTATCAGCATCGCTAGCGTCAGATAACCCGGTAGTAAAGACAGTTGGTCTTGTATATGAGCACGCCGCACTGGTAAGCTCCAAAGATGAGCAAGTAGTGCCCCGTAGCTCAAATATCGAGCAATTAAAGCCCAGTCTTTGGGCCCACAAGCTCAGAATCTGAGCAGTTAAAGCTTGATAGCTCAGTATTTGGGCCTCCAAGCTCAGTTTCTGAGCAGTTAGAGTTTCATAGCACAGTACGAGAGCTGCTAGCACCCGCTGATATTGAAGAGGTTAACCCTATTTTTGAGTTTCTGAGCAGACTAGCCCTGTAGCTGAGCAGTTTGTACCCCGTAGCTCTGTAGAAGAGCAGTTAGCGCCTCGTAGCTCAGTATATAAGTTGCTAGTGTTTGCTAACCCGATAGTGAACCCTCCTAGTATCGTGCCTGAGCAGGTTGATGCTGTATCCGAGTTCGTGGATTTGGTTTTAGAGCCAGTTGTATCAGGTGGTTCGGTATGTGAGAGCATTGCGCCTTCCGGTTTTATATGAACAGGTCAAGATGACTCCTGTGCCATGGACATTCACACTGAACTCCCTCGCCATGGACACTCGCGCCGACTCCCACGCCACGAACATTTGCACCGACTCCCGCACCATGGACATTCACACCTACTTCCGCACCACGGACATTCGCGCCTACTCCCTCGCCACAGACATTCATGCCGACTCCCGCACTACGGACATTAGCATCTGCTATCATGCTAGCTTCGAGGAGGTCAATGTCGCCGACTCCAGTTCCAGTGCCGAGGAGGTTCGTTCCTGTTCCGCACCGAGGAGGTCCGTTCCTATTCCCATGCCGAGAAGGTCTGTTCCAGTTCCAGCGCCGAAGAGGTCCATTCCAGTTCCAGTGCCGAGGAGGTCCGTTCCTATTCCCATGCCGAGAAGGTCCGTTCCTGTTCCCGCACCGAGGAGGTCCGTTCCTGTTCCCGCACCGAGGAGGTCCGTTCCTGTTCCCGCGCCAAGGAGGTCCGTTCCTGTTCCTGTGCTGAGGAGATTTGTTCCTGTTCCTGCACCGAGGAGGTCCGTTCCTGGTCCCGTGCCGAGGTCTGTTTCCGTTCCAGTTCCCGCGATGAGATCTGCTCCCATTCCAGTTCCGTGCCGAGGTCTGCTCCCGTTCCAGTTCCTGTGCCGAGGTCTGCTCCCGTTCCATTTCCCGCACCGATGTCTGCTCCCATTCCAGTAAAAGCGCCAAGGTCCGTTCCTGTCCCTGTGTCTGCACCGAGGTCGGCTCCAGTTCCAGTACCAGCGCTAAGGTCTGATCCTGTTCCTGTGCTAGAGCCACAGGCCGATTGTTTCAGAAAGGCCCAGTAGGAGGCCGATTCTTTCAGAAAGGCCCAGCAGGAGGACGTCAGTTCCAGAAGGGCCTTGCCAGAGGCCGTTTGGTTGATGAAGAACTGAAATCTGTTTGTTTACCATGCTTCCCCCCAGGCTCTGTCTGGAGAGGAAGCCCCCAGACAGGATAAGCCTGGGAGCCCTGGCCCTGGCATCATCTCGGGCTCCTTGGGGGTGGGGGGTGGGGGGGTAATGTCACGGAGGCTTGGATTTTGGACTTATGTTAATGTGTACCTGCCTATTCCGGTTAAGGTACGTTTTTGCAGGGAAAGCCGGTTTTGTTAACGTTTTTCTGTTAAGCCTGTTTATGTTCTTATCTGGATGTGTAGCCAGCATATTTCTGTGTTTGCAAGCCAACTCGTTAAAATAAACCAGTATGGTCATTACCATTGAACCTGCGTTCGTTTCCGTACCTCCTGTACAGTCCCATCATGACAGTTCATGCTCAAAATCCCTCTAATGTGGCTGAATTTCAACAATTCTGCAAAGATGAGTGGCCAAAATTCCTCCACAACGCTGTAAAAGACTCATTGCAAGTTATTGCAAACACTTGGTTACAGCTGTTGCTGCTAAGGGTGGCCCAACCAGTTATTAGGTTTAGGGGGAAATCACTTTTTCACACAGGGCGATGTAGGTTTGGATTTTTTTCTCCCTTAATAATAAACACCTTCATTTAAAAACTGCATTTTGTGTTTACTTGTGTTGTCTTTGAGTAATATTTAAATTGGTTTGATGCTCTGAAACACTTAAGTGTGACAAACATGCAAAATTTAGGAAATCATGAAGGGGTAAACACTTTTTCACACCACTGTAACAGCTAATCTTAGAAGTTCACATACTTTTGCCACTTACTGATATGTAATATTGGATCATTGTCCTCAATAAATAAATTAACAAGTGTAATATTTTGTCTCATTTGCTTAATTAGGTTATTTTTATCCATATTTAGAAATTTTTTTTAAATCCATATTTGTGTGAAAATCAGGTCAGATTTATTCAGCATGATGTTGTTGTAATGTAGTCATCAACAAAGCTGTTCATTTTTCTCCAGAAAAGTAGAACATATACATCAATGAAAACATGGTCAAAGATAAAAAACAAGAGAGGGAAAGAGCGAGGGAGAGCCTTATACTTCTAATAGATAGTTAATGTACAACATACCTTCACACACAACAGCTGGTCACATCTTATGTGTCACATCTGAATGTGTTCCTATCAACAAGCCTTATAAGTACTCATAATGACATCAGGGCTAAGACATGATACATGGAAGCATGATAAAGTAACATAACAGACTTGGTAAAGTGGTGTAATTATGGGCAATTGCTCAGCTAATTCCTATAGGAATTATTATTCCTTTTTCATCTTTGTCTTTAGCCCTTTCTAAATGCATGTGTACCTTGTCTAATCACTCCCCTATTCTTGTTCTTAGGAGGGGAAGAAAATTTGGGATATCCCAGAGACCAAGAAAATGAAATTGGAAGTGATGGGAAGATGTGTATGTGTATTTCCACTCTGTCTTTCATTGAGCTGAGGGTGCTGGGTTTGTGGGCTGAAAAAGCCAACTCTGGAATCTCTCTCTCATACTGAAACTCACATCTGCTGTTTCTCACTCTTTCCACTGCTGAGTTTGATGAACAACGACATGTGCTATAGGCTGACCAGACACCCAATCAGTGGAGAGATGTGGTAGAGAGCTTTGTCACTTGAGTAGGTTCGTATACTTGAATAGAGGATGTTGTTGGCTCAATGGTAATTAAAGATCAGTTGTTTCACTCCACTAAGAACATGTTTTAAGTCATTGCAGTTGACTTGTGGTAGATGTACGGAAACCAGAACTTCTTGAAGTTTGTGAGAAAATGTAAGCAAATGTAAGCTTCTTTGTGTTGTTATCCAAGCTCAGACCACAGAAGGAAGGGTTTTGTTTTTATGCTTTATATTCACTGGTAGGGATTTTTCATTTTCTGATGTAATTTTGGTCATTTTCAATTGCGATTTGATTTTTAGATTATATTTTATATATATTGTATTTTGTTTAACAATTTTTATTAGATTTTCTTTTCAAATTGATGTCTAGGGTATGAAAGTGAATTAATGTTTATAAACTGGTTATAATATAATAACACTGGTTATGAAAATATCAGAACATACATTACCCAAACTCTCTCCCAAGTGAGTGATCTTGTTTGTCAAACGTTTCTTGTAATCACATTGCAAAGCCTGATCAGATTTGTGTCAACATAACACAGTAAGTGTCATGCCTCTTCAATAAAGCCCTGCTGTTTTTCCATTTTTAGAGCTGGGCTTTACTTATGAAGGTACAAATCTTTGTCTGGCATGTCTGTTTATGGCCAGTGCTCTGGGATGTTTCAGGAAACTTTGGGGAGTGCAAGCAGAAGGCTGAAGGACCTCCATGATATTGCCTCATGATAGAGGAGTCATTATTGGAGGATTAGGTAAAGGGATCAGGGGCTTACCCAGCAGGCAGCTGTGCACTCAAGAGTCTTGCCTGTATGCAGACTGTGAGAACCAGCTTCTCACCAGCCGGCCTTCAATACTTCAGCATGCTGTTGTTTAGTCTAGTCTAGTGGGCTGCGGTCATTACACCTCATCCAAGTTAGCAACAGTCATCTATCATTGGGCATGTAAGCAGCAAGCTATTGTGGAATTGGGCACTTATTTAAATTGAATGTTATGGTTTGGATGTATCTGTCTGCTGCTAGTTTTGCATTCAGAACAGGAACCACTGAATTTGAAAGGATGTGTGCTGGAAGTTTTCTGCAGTGATTGCTGCTATTTTGGGATTGAAGCAGATTAATGAGAAGCTCTGTTTTTGTGGCCGTACAGATGATTAAGGACTATGTAAGAAAAATATTTGTCCTGTTTTCAGGCAGTCTGAAAAGTGGCTTTCGATCAATGACCTTTATTCTGGTAACTTAAGTGACTGCTGGGAAACACAAAGTGGAACTACTCAATAAATGCAAATAGCTACAATTAAATGAAAGAGCACAAATCTCAAATTACTCTTTATGCGAAAGAAGAGGTTTCTGGGAATACACAATGCATTACAAAGAGACAGTGAGATAAAAAGTAAGCATATTTGCCCATATATTTGTCAAGTTAATGTTGCAATTTTGACAAACTGAACATATACACACACACTTACAATATATGAGCTCATACAAAGAAACAGCTGGACTAGTGTAAATTACTTGGCTCTACTCACGCTTGTTAAGAGTCTTAATGGTTTAAGCAGGCTTGGTTCATTAGGGAGCTGAACACTTACTTGCTCAGAGGCTGGGGCTGTGGTCTTGAGGGTCTGTGTTAGAGTGATTAAATGAAAAATAACAAATGCTACCCTGTATTACTTTCTGTATTTGGTCTTGGAAGTCATACTGAATTTTGACACATCCACCCAGCTGGCACAAGAAGGCATCTCTGGTCTTCATGCACTATCACAAAACCAGCCTAACAGACCCAGAGAAATTCTGAATCTCCTGAGACTGAAATCAGTGGGGAGTTGATATCAATTAATACAAATGTAGACTGGGAACTCCTGTACAGTGGAAAAGATACATGAACCAGGAATTGCTGCATGATGGAACAGTGTGGCCCTGCTTCTCTGCAGAACTGATGCACAATCTGAATGAGAGACAAACCTTTACCTTGCCAGTGGCGAGATACAAACCACAGAGACTCAGTTGATAACACACTTGTTCCTGGAGCTGAGCCTCCCTGGTGTGTATTGTTCCTGGGACATTATACACCAATCAAACTGATTTTCTAACAAAACCACTAATTTTGTTCCTTACTGCTGCATTTAAGTGGTACTCATGGAAACCTGTTCCAAATTATTATTTTTATTTTCCTTATTAAATACTTAAAAAGTGGAGTCAATGTTTTTAGTTCATATAATTACAGCTAACAACATGAAAATTCTGGAAAACATGTTGAAAAAAACCATTGCTTGAAAGCATATCAAAGAATTGTAATCATGCTCCTGAGAAAAGAAAGTCTGGGAAAACTTATTTCATATTTCAGTGACCGGCTACTTGTTAATTTTTGATACCAAGACAAGGCATCTAAATGGCAAATGGGAAAATCACAAGCGTGAATTTTTAAGCTTCTTTTCCATGATGGAGAAACTTATAACCTATGAAGTCCACGTACCTGGCTATACACTTCGCTGGACAGACATAATGTAATGTTATAAACTGCCAAAAGGTTGGACAGTAATCTTTAAATAATTGGTGTGTCAGTGTTTTCTTGGTTATAGGCTTGAACTGTGTGTGCCCCCACAGTGGTGTTCATTGCAGGGTTGCAAGGAGAAAGCCACTGTAAAATCCAAAAATAACACTGCTGTGTGCAGTTTAGTGAGAAATCAACAACATATTCCAGAAGCGTGAGCTATTAAGTACAAAAGCAATGCTAAATTCTTCCAAGCGATGTAACAAAGCTGATCATAGTTACAATAAATGGTACAAAGAGGGCACAACAGATACTGAAAGCAAAGGTTACCAATGTTTTGCTACTCAACTCAGTTTGGAATAGTGGAATCGCTTTCATCACACAAATGACCAAAGTATACAATGTTAATTCTAATTTGATAAATTGAATTTCTTTATATATTTTAGAACTTGTGTGAAAAACTGTGTGAAAAACTTGTGTGAAAAACTGATGATGTTATGACCACTGCATATTTTTTACTGACACACTAGGCTACCGCAGTAGGGACCTGCAGAGTCCTGATACTTCAGGCATTATCCCCTGGAGCTGCAATAGCAACCTCTACCCAGCCCTGCAATTGACTTAAGTCCACTGCAGGGCACACTTACTCCCTATGTTTTTTAGGACTAAAGAAAAGGGGCTAAAGAAAAATTGTCAGTGTGACCTCGCAAAAAAGCATTACATACAGAATTATAAATAAATAAAGGATTATCTTATCTTTTGTTATTACCTGTTGACTTTAAATGACTTTACATTTTTAATAATAAATTCCCAGTGTTTTTATCCACAGTTTACCTCTTTCAGTGAAACCGAACTCAACACAAGAATATATATCATAGTGGATAAACTCCATGGCAACATGTACAGTGGGGCAAAAAAGTATTTAGTCAGCCACTGATTGTGCAAGTTCTCCTACTTAGAAAGATGACAGAGGTTTGTAATTTTCATCATAGGTACACTTCAACTATGAGAGACAAAATGGAAAAAAAAATCCAAGAAATCACATTGTAAGATTTTCAAAGAATTTAATTGTAAATCATGGTGAAAAATAAGTATTTGGATTGGATTTGGCAGTCCACAAACAAGCCAAGATTTCCTTGCTCTCACAAACCTGAAACAACTTCTTTCAGACACTTCTTCTGTCCTCACTCGTTACCTGTATTAATGGCACCTGCTTGACCTCGTATCTTTATAAAGACAACCCTGTGCCCCACCTCAAACAGTCACATCCAACTCAACATGGCCAGACCAAAGAGCTCTGAAGGACAAACCATGAAGAATAATTGTAGACCCTCTGCACCAGCTGGGAAAGTGATCTGCAATAGCAAGCAGGTTGATGTGAAATAAATCAAATCTGTGGGAGCAATTGTAAGACATACAAGACCATTGTCCCTGATCTGGGGCTCCACGCAAGACTCACCCCCGTGGGGTCAAAATGATCATTATAATGGTGAGCAAAATCCCAGAACTACATGGTGAACCCTGGATGAAATGACCTGCAGATAGCTGGGACCAAGTAACAAGGTTAGCCATCATAACAACACTACTACTCCAAGAGGACCTCAGATCCTGCAGTGCCATGCGTTTCCCGTCCCGCTGCTTCAGCCACAGTACACTGTCCATGCCCCATTTTGAAAGTTTGCCATAGAGCATATGAGATCCAGAAGAAGGTTGGAAGAGAATAACTGTTCATATGAACTAACATAAAACCTTTTTGGTAAAAACCTCATCCCAAAGTCTGCCATCCCCAATAACACCACATCTCAGTGACGCAATGGAAGGTGGAAACAGCATGCTTTAGGGCTGTTTTTTTGCAAGGGGCCGGATGACTGATCCATGTTAAGGTAAGAATAACTGGGCCATGTTCGTGAGATTTTAAGAAGGCCAAAACCTCCTTCACAGCTGGAGAAGCTGAAGATGACATGGTTGGGTCCTTCCATCATGACAAGATCCCAAACACACACAACCGCTCAAGGCAACGAGGAATGGCTCCGTAAAAGCATTTCAAGTCCTGGAGTGGCCTAGTCCATCCTCCAGACCTCAACCCCAACAGAAAATGTGTGAGGGAGTTAATCCATGGTTCCCCAAAAATCACTGCTCTAGATGATATCTGCATTGGAGCAATGGTCCAAAATATACCAGCTACATTTTTTGTGCAAACCTGGTTAAGATTTACACTTTGATGCAGTAAGTATCAACACTTACTGGTGAAGACTTATAGTAAGTGTTGAGTTGAACCAAATTTATTGAACAAATACTTATTTTCCACCATAATTTACAATTAAATTCTTTAAAAATCTTACAATGTGATTTCCTGGATTTTATTTTCTCATTTTATCTCTCATAGTTGAAGTGTACCTATGATGAAAATTACAGACCTCTCTCATCTTTCTAAGTAGGAGAACTTGCACAATCAGTGGCTGACTAAATACTTTTTTGCCCCACTGTATGTTTATCAGTGGGATATTGGGTCAAGGAAGAAATAAATCTGCTAGAGCAGAATTCTATATATAATTTGTAAATGTTTGTTAAAATCTCCGAATTACAGTTTTTATAATATAGTATCAATGTTATTGATACCCCCCCACCCCCCAACGAGACGCTTCTAGGTTATGGAAACTCACGAATAAGAGATTTGTCAAAAATAAATGAGGCTGGGATCCAGCAGCGTTCCTCGGTTCCTGGGGGGTGTCTCGGCTCTTCAGGAGGGCCGTCCGTGTGGCCTCCCAGGCCCGTTGACACCTCCGCAGATGGTGATGGATGGAGGGTATGGCCTCAGCGTGTTCCAGGTTGGGGGCCAAGGATGGCAAATAGCCCAAGGAGGCTTCAAAAGGAGACACCCCTGAAGCAGAACTCGGTAGAGTATTGTGAGCGTATTCCACCCACCCAAGGTGCTGGCTCCAAGACGCAGGATTCTGGGCAGACAGACAGCGCAAAGTGGCCTCGATCTCCTGGTTTGCCCTTTCGACCTGACCGTTGGACTGGGGGTGGAACCCAGAGGTGAGGCTGGGCTGGGCCCCAATAGCCAGACAGAAAGCCTTCCATACTTGGGACATGAACTGCGGTCCTCAATCCAAAACAATGTCCACAGGGACCCCATGGATCTTGAAAACCCAGAAGTACCTTTTAAGCAAGGCAAGGGTCCGATGGCTTCCCGGGCGGCCAGCAAATTTGGACTCATGCCCCCACTGGAGAACGGCCATCCTGGCCGAGGCTGACACAAAGAGCCGGTCCGCGGGTCCACCCCCAGGATCTGGTTCCACTACCTGTGCCTCCCGGTTGGTGCGCTCAATCTCCCACGTCAACCAAGCCACCAGGCGGTCCGGGGAAACGATCGGTTCAGGGGAGTCATCCGAATTGTCCGAGGAGAACTGCCGTGAGAGGGCGTCAGTTTTCACATTCCTGGAACCAGGGCGATAAGGAATAGTTAAATCAAGCAAAAAACAGAGCCCACCTGGCTTGACGAGAGTTTAATCTCTTAGCTCCTTGGATGTATGCCAGGTTCTTGTGGTCTGTCCAGACTAGGAATGGCTGTTCGGCCCACTCTAGCCAGTGTCTCCACTCTTCCAGCTTGACCGCCAGCTTGACCGCCAGGAGCTCCCGGTTTCCCACATCATAATTCCTTTCCGCTGACGTAAAGCGTCTGGAGAAAAAAGCACAGGGATGCAATTTGTTATCAGGACCCCCCGTTGAGACAGTACAGTGCCAGCCCCCAGGTCCGACGCATCAACCTCAACGATAAATTGTTTGCCGGGGTCCGGTTGGGCCAACACCGGTGCAGAGGTGAACAAATGTCTGAGACGAGTGAAGGCTGATTGGGATTCAGAAGTCCAGGTGAACGGTTGCTTGGTGGACGTGAGTCTGGTCAGGGGGGCCGCCACCTTGCTGAAATCACGAATAAATTTCCGATAAAAATTAGCAAACCCAAGAAACCTTTGAAGCTCCTTCCGCCCGGGGGTCACAGGCCACTCTGCCACTGCCTGGATCTTGGAGGGGTCTGCCTTGATGCACCCCCGCTGGACGACAAATCCCATCCTTCTTATCAACAAAAAAGAACCCGGCTCCGAAGGGAGAGGAGAATGGACGGGTGAGCCCTGCAGCCAGCGACTGCGAAATATAGTTCTCCATGGCCTCCCTCTCATTGCAAGAAAGGTGGTACAGACGACTGGTAGGGAGAGGGGCCTCAGGCAGGAGCTCAATGGAACAATCTTATGGCCGGCGAGATGGCAGGCTCAAGGCATGGTCTCAGTTGAATACCTGGCGAAGGTCATGAGAAACAGACGGTACTAAGGACAGATCAATGTCTTCGGGTGGCCGAGAAATTTGAGGTGAGCCGATGGAGGGTGGGACAACCGGTGTCAGGGGCACCGGGGCAATAACAAAAGTGATGTGTTCATGGTGATTACCAAGAGAGTACCAGGAGCAGGGTCTGATGTGTGATTTGAGCTAGGAGCTTGCCATCCAAAGCATAAGCCCTCCTCGGGGTCTGGAGTGTCTCCAAGGGAATGCCGAGTTTGGAGGCGAGATCACGGTCCAGCAGGTTAACCTCCGCCCCAGAGTCCACCAAGGCTTCCAGAGAGTGCGTGATGCTGGCGAGACGCAAGGTAGCAGGCAGCCGAAGAGATGGTCGCCGGGATACTGAGGGACTAGGTGAAGTACTCGTCAGGGCCCCCAGATTCACCGATGAGTTGCCCCTTTTGAGTGGACGAAGCACATGGAGAGAGTGTGTCCAGCAACTCCACAATAGAAGCATAACCCCCCTGCTTTGCGACGATCGCGTTCCTGGGGGGTGAGACTGGATTGGCCCAATTGCATAGGTTCTGGCTCCTCCGAGGCGACTGAGGGTGGAGGAGGAGTGGGTGGCTCGACCAGTGCAGTGGACCTGGACCGCGGAGATTGTGATGCCTGGAGCGAACGCTGGGACTTCTCCCAGCTGAACGGCGAACAGGCCAAAGCCACCAAGGCGTCCAGACTGGGTGGATCATCACGGGCCGCAAGCTCGTCTTTCAGCCGCTCTGACAACCTGGAACGAAATGCCTCCCTCAAGGCAGGTTCATTCCACAAGGCATCAGCTGGCAGCGACCGGAACTCCACAGCATAGTCAGCGACTGACCGGGAACCCTGTCGAAGGCGGATGAGGTGGCTCGACGACACCTCCTCGTGGCTCGGGTGGTCAAAAACCTCATGAAACCGGCAAAGGAAATCGACGTACGAGACCCCTTCAAGCGAGCTGTTCAACTCAAGAGGCCCACGAGGTAACCAACTCTGGCAGTATCAGTGGCAAAGACCGAGGTCCGCAACCGAAAGACCACGTCGCACTGCAGGAGGAACAACCGGCAACAGTCAAGCTCACCATCATATGGCTCAGGGTGAGTCAAGGGGTTCCAAACTCCTGGGGATGGCCGGCGGTTCCGTAGAGGCGGTGGCAGAGGATTGAGACCCCGAGGGATCTGCCAGAGAGGGTGCAGAAGCCTGTGTGCCACTGGGGACAGACGTGGTCTGACTCATGGCGGGAAGAACAGAGCACTGGGAAGAAATAGACAAAACACGGGTAAGTTTACTGGTTAGACTGGAGACCTGAGTAGAAAGTAAACGATTAGATTCAGAAAGCGAGCGCAAAAGTCAATCATGCTGAGAAGGCCAGGCTTCCTGCCGCTGAATCAGCATGCTGATAGTCATGGAGTCCTCTGTCTGGGGACCTGCGGGTTCCATAGTTGGCCAGATCGTTCTGTTATGGTGAAAATATAAAATATAATTTTCACCCAAAACAAGGTTTTTGGAACCCAAGGTGCAGATCACAGACAGACAACCACAGAGTCTAGTAAACTGAAGTTTTATTAAATAACAACAAACGAGGTACGTGAGTAATGGTAGGAAAAACTGGTAACCAAAACCAACTGATACTAAGAAATCCAGAGCCCAAGAAGGCTGGCGCGGGACTGAACAAAGAAACAGGAGGAGAACGGTGGCGGTGCAAGGCAAGCCTTCCCAGGGAAAGCTGGCAAAGAACTGGAGATGAAAGGACGAACCAGGCTGGACTGGAGATGGCTGAATGTGCAGACGATGAGACCAGGCAGGACACTAGGAAAGGAAAAACAAAACATAAGTGAGAAAATCAAACCTCACTTATGCCAAAAACACAGGACCGAGACAGAACGAGACAGATGAAACTAGGCACTGATACTGAGAATACTAGAATAACTAGAGCCGGGAGCTTAAGGAATACTAGGAGGCTAGCGTAGCAACGGGCTAGCGCAAGCGGCAGGCTAGGATACAGACAAGGATACCAGGCTAGGCTAACGCTAGCGGATCTACAGATTGCAAGACAGAATACCAGTACAAAAAAATAACAGGCTAGATACCGGGTACTAGAGCGTACGATCTGGCAATCCACGGCTGCTTGATCCGAAGCTTTATGGAGAGCGATGATGAACAGGAAACGAGATTCCGGTGTGCAGGGCGGAGCAGGAGTAGAGACGTAGATGGAAGCAGCCAATGGAGCTGCGGGGAAGGCAAGCACAAACACGTGCACGCCGCCAACCAAAACAAAAGCACAAGGGAAAAGGAAAGGAAAATAAACGGCAGGGAAAAGACGAACGAAAACCGGCGAAAACAAATGGGACCATGACAGTTATACACATGTTGTCATCATGACAATGTCTTCAAGTGACATTGCATTTTTCTCTACATTGCCCACCCCTAATAATAAACCATCAAAAACAATAAGCTAAAATAGAGGGACTCAGACTCACTAGAAACTGATCCATCACACAAAATATTTAATGCATTTACCATTGCTTGATTTGAGTACATGATTCATCTTCACTATATTTCTGCTTCTGTTCTCATCCTTGAAAATCGATCTCTCCCCATGACCTGTAAGTTTTATATCTCTGTATTTTTATAGAGGCCCTGATAAAAAATATTGGCGATTCTGTAATGCTGCAGCTGACAGAAAAGCCAAGGATAAGCAATGCTGTCTAATAACTTTCCCTAATCTGGCATTTAAGTTGTGTGAAGTCTCATGGGGTTTCAGATCTGTATGAGTCTGGCACAATTCCAGTGCAGGCAGTATGTTCTTGAGGGGAGGTGGTATGTTGATTGAAAGCATGACGTGAACATATAAGCTGGAGACCACAAGCTGTGTCTGGTAATCATTTATATCACTCAAGAATCAAAAATCACTCTTGAATTAATCACTCTTGAATTAATTTACAGCCTTCCTATACTCAACTCCACACCACTACCTTTACATAGAAAAAAAACCTGTGTACATAGTGGACACTGCCTTTGTACCATGTAGTGATTTTAGATATTTCATATACACTATTCACTAAATTCCCAATACTGACTTTAGCAAACCTGTTTTATCTAGTAAGATGC
The DNA here is from genome assembly GCA_025084515.1 of Ancistrus triradiatus. Taxonomy (NCBI): domain Eukaryota; kingdom Metazoa; phylum Chordata; class Actinopteri; order Siluriformes; family Loricariidae; genus Ancistrus; species Ancistrus triradiatus. The sequence continues at coordinate 1,802 of JAJAGP010000557.1, read as the reverse complement.
TACTTTTGCTGCTGTTGTTTAAAACATGAAGTCATGTGCTGTTGGAGAGAGGACTTGATATGGTTTTCTGTTTACTAGCCATGGAACAGCACCACTTTAGACCTAACTTTTTGTGACATCAAATGAATATGCAAATAAACAGTTAACTGTACACATCTGCACCTCTAGGCTTATACAACGCATACCAAGCTGTGTACCTCTCCACACATACATAAAGAGAGTGAGAGGTGTGTGTGTGTGTGTGTGTGTGTGTGTGTGTGTGTGTTGGGGGGTGGGGTAAAGTGTCTCAAAAGTAAGGAAACATACATACAAAATGAAAATGGTTTGGCAGACAGTGATTCAATTTTAGACACAAGCAGTGGGGGAACGAGGAACTTTGTTGCTGTGTTACCAACATGATGGCCATCTTGAAAGCCACCATCTGGAATTCAACATCAGTATTTTCAAATGGCCAGGTAGCTGTCTGATACCTCAAAGTGCTATATAAATTCAAGGGTGTGCGTCATGTTAATGTACGGTAACTGTATTTGTGCTCATGTTGATCTAAAAATGCTATGGCTGTTTCAACAGCAACTGTTGTTCTGGCCTCATTCAGCATCGGCCTGCATGGTAGCACTCAGCTGGCTCTGGAATGTGTGGTTAGTCATGCCTCAATTCAGTAGGTTTGTCTACCCTATAAATGGTAAAATTACAAAATTCAGATGCTACAATACCTGACCAAGGACAATCCAGACTGTTGGATAGTATTTACACAATATGTGACATAGTTAAGGTAAACCCTTCTTTCCCTATCAGGTGTTGAGGAAGCAAATTTATTTGTGAAGGGTGAGATTAACAAACAGAATCGCCGACACTGGTTGGACACAAATCCTCACTGGACTGATTCATCTAACATGGTTGCCACAGATAAAGTCATATGATGGTGTGGTGTATGGGGTACCTGAATGATGCGACCTTTCTTCATTGGTGGAACATTAAGAGCAGACTGTTATGAAGGGTTGTTAGTTTCATTGTTGTCAGAGTACGGAGTGACCTAGTGGTTGAGGTACTGGACTCTGGACCAAAAGGTCCAGGGTTCAAATCCCACTTCTGCCAAGCTGCCACTGTTGGGTATTTGAGCAAGGCCCTTAACCCACAATTGCTTGGATTGTAAGATTGTATCAATTGTAAGTCGCTCAGGATAAGGGTGTCTGATAAATGCTGTAAATGTAATCTTGATCTGCAGTTTCCCCAAAAGTGGACTGGTTGTAGGGGTACAATTGAGAGACCACTACATTCTGCTGGATTTCTGTCTGTGGGGTCCTATCAAGGCCCTTGTTTACTCTATGAACATACAGAATTTTTTATGCTTGTGCTAGCATTCAGCCAAATGTTTGGAGAAAGTTTATCAGGAATGAGATAAATGTATAGTCTTAACACTGAATAGCCTTAACACTCAAACTTGGTGGACAGCTTATAGAACACATTCTGTAGACCTTGTAGTAAATTCTCTTGTTTCACATAAAATCAAGAGAAGAGCTTGAACATGAGAATGAATAAACTTATATTCACTTTAAGTACACCATTGTTTTTCTGGTGAATTTCTCTACCAGTTTAATGTGTTATACAGTTTATATGTGTTATATCCCATTTGAAAAACTTAAGTTGAATTCAAGATGGTGGCAACTGCAAATTTGATTTGACCAACCAGAATGGTCAAATAAATTACCACAACAGCCTAAATATTAGGTACTGTAATATTACAACAATGGGCAGTCAACACAATGATAGAAACACAAATGTATGTGTGCGTGTGCGTGTGT